>SJYQ01005708.1:230627-311402 GCA_006410935.1 Redunca redunca | reverse complement strand
AAAAAAAAAAAAAAAAGACGCTGGAAAGCGTAGTTATCTAGAAACAGATGGACACGGAAGTTGAAACAGGCACCTGGGCGTAGACAAGCAGTTTGTGTTCCGGTCCGTACGTACACAAAGAAGGGCCCAGCTCAGCTTGCCGGAAGCAGAAGCTCTGTCCCCGGCGCATTACGCGTCCTCCGCGCCGGAAGAGCGCCCCGTGAGGCCGGCCGCTCCCCTACCGCCCAGTAGGAGGGGCCGCGGGGCTGTGCCGCCGGGAGTCGTGGACAGCGCGGAACTTCGACACACAGGAAACTCAGGAGCGAGCCTAGCTACCGGGAGAGGGAAGGGGAAGGAAGGTCGCTCAGGAGAGCGTCGTTGCGGAGGAATCTTGTTTTCTGGCGGCGGAGGGATTTGGCCGCACGCTGACTTCCGGCGAACGTCGGCCGGAGAGGGGGAAAAAATCCTGAAGGAAACAATAACAAACGCCAGAGGAAGCGGGGTTGGTCTGCGAGTGTGGAGCGGGTCGCTCCCGAGAAGATGAGCTTCGGCCCCTGTCAGGGGACGTGAGCGCGACCGGTGGGGCCCCAGCCCAGCCCTTCTCCGCCCGCCCCGCGGACCCCGGTACCGCCATGGCGGGCGTGGGGCCGGGGGGCTACGCGGCGGAGTTCGTGCCGCCCCCGGAGTGCCCGGTGTTTGAACCCAGCTGGGAGGAGTTCACAGATCCGCTCAGCTTCATCGGCCGCATCCGGCCCATGGCGGAGAAAACCGGCATCTGCAAAATCCGACCTCCTAAGGTACCGGAGTCCCGACCGCCTCAGCGCGGCCTTCCGGTCCGCTGTGCTTTCACGTTCGCTCGCCCTGGTCTCTCGACACCTGGACGCTGAGTTTCCCTATTTCCGTTTTGGTTTCTTTGGGGTTTTAATGTCGGCTGGTCCGAAGGCGAGAGAGGGATGTTCCCGGGGCCCCTCCGCCCAGAACTTGGGAACTGATAACTCTCCTTCCCGTCTTGGGTTGTGGGCAAGGGTAACAAAGGCTTTCGGCCTTTCGTTGGCCTGTAAGGTGATGGAAGTGTTCTGACGCGACAGCCCGACCGCGGGGGTGTGTGTATTATACACTCGTTTCTGTACGATAGGAAAAGCTGTGGTTCCGACGGCTCCTGCTTTCTCCTAGCCCTGTTGACGCTTAATTGATTAAATGTTCGCAGGCCTCATCTCGGGCTAAGGTTTCTTACCTAAGTGGTAATCTGAGCTTTTAGGCCCTTGGGGTGGTGTCCCCAAACAAGAACCCCAGACTGATTACCGCTGCAATGAGAAAAGTCTTCCCGGGGGAAGAGAAGGCGCAGCGTTTATTGTAAAAATTCGGAGGTTTAGAAAGAATTGATCCATAACGGAGGTCCTGGAAGAAAACGTTGAAATCTTAAAAGATATAAAGAGTCGCAACTATCGGCAGATAGCTGGGTTTGCCCATAGGTTGGTTAAGATCCTCAGTCTTTCCGGTGAGGAAAGCTGATACTGGGCCTTGTTTTGTGGGGCTCAGTGCCCCAAGAGGTTGAGGATTTGGTCAAGGTCAGAAGTCTTTTTTTTTTTTTTTCCTCTGCCCGTTAGGTCCAGTGCTTTCCAACGGGTGTTTCTGGTCCACTTGCCCCAGGGGCACCCGAATGTTTGTTAAAATGCAGGTCTCTAGGCCGCATTCCCAGTCTAGAACCAGTTTCTGGATATGGAAGTTCTAGAATTTGCATTTCTAGCAGGTACTCTCAGTGCTCGTGAATGTCTGTGAGCCATACCTTGCTTTATGTTTTGTCTCCTAGTAATTAATATGTTGTCCTTTTACAGGTTGTATTTTTAAAAGCTTCGGCTTTTACTACCACAGAAGCATGCAGCGCAGTGAATAAAAAGAGGTTAGCTGAGAGGAAGGAGGAGGAGCAGCTAACATAGCACTTACAGATTTTTTTTAATAGCCTTTGAAGCCCTCTTAAGTAAATAAGTTCTCATTTTACAGATGAGGCGAGTCTGGATAAGTTAAATAGCTTATCAGATATGTGATCTTGGGCAAAGTAAATTTTTCTATCTGGATCACTCAATTTGATTCTAAAACCCAGACAAGCTACTTCTCTTTTGCTCAGTTTGGTTAAGATTATTGACCATCACTCGCAAGCAAAAGATTAACAAGTAACTGCTGTGATGAATGATGGTATGTGTATTGCCATCCTTCCAGAACTTCACTTTTATGAAAAATTTATTTTCACTTAATCGTTTGCTTTTCATGATTACCTCAGTGACAAAACCTTAAGCACTGAAGCTTTTCCTGAACCATATGTTCATTTACTCTGTTGTCTTAATGAATTAGAAATTCTATTCAAGGTTCCTTTTGGTTAAAAAAAATTGACTACTTTTTGTTACTTAAAAAAAATTGAAATAATATACCTTTGTGTCACATTATTATTACTGAAAATAAATGTTTAAAAGCAGAATTTAATTTCAGTATTGGTGGATTTCTTTAGATTCCAAGATAACTTAAGATAATTTTTTATCTTGTTTATATAAGATAATTTTTTAAAAACATCTTTTCACATTTTAAAGTAGATTTAGTATTATTCAGACCAAGTCAAACTATGGTCTCTCGAACTCTACTTGAAATGTGCTATCTCAATTCAGTTATACCATGTTTCCAATCTGGAAGTTGTCCTTGTTTTGTGGGTTTGCTTACTTTTTTTAAAATTTTCATTTTTTTAAAAAAATGTGGTTGCCCAGAAGCTGGGCTTTGAAGAGAACATTTATGTAACGTAGACTTTTAAAGTGCTGTGTCACATTCCACATGAATGAAAAAACACATTGTCCAATTACATAAGTACTTTTAAAACATTATCTTTTGGTCTTTAATTTTACTCTTTTCATTTCTTTCAAATTCTATTTTCTTTTTAATTTGATCAACTTGGATGATTATTCGATGCTGTATTGAGATGAGCTAATTGCATTCTAGTTGAGTAATTCGGGAAAGCATAATTTTGCAGTAGAAATAATGGAAGTGGGAGATTTGAGGAGGAAATAGATAAGATAATTTTAGTATTAGAAAGTTCGAGGTAAGTAACTGGAGATAGTAATAAATTATCTAAAAAATGTTCTGTCTCTCACTAGTGAAGACTGGTAAGTTGGTGTGTTGTCATCATGATTTGTGGCAACTCATCCTATATATTAAGAGAATGAATTCCTTGCTGTTTAACCAATGTAGTGAAGAATTTTTTCCCCCCATTTAGGATTGGCAGCCTCCATTTGCATGTGAAGTCAAAAGCTTCCGTTTTACTCCCAGAGTCCAGCGCTTGAATGAGCTTGAGGTGAGTGTTGTCTTATCACTGTTTTGTCTCCTGACTTCTTCATGTCAGGACTTCAGGTGGAGACCTTTGAGAAGCTCATGAACCGAGGCTCAGAGTTAATGTGAACTGTGACTGAATGGAAGGAAGCTTCTGATTTTTAAAAAAGTTGTTTAGAGTAGTTACAGTTTTTTCTACCTAACTGGGATTATGGGGAACTATCTGCTTTCTTCGGTGCTTATTCTGCTGAATTTTTTGTTGTTGTTAGTGTTGGAAGAGTCTATATCCTGTAGTCTTTTGGGAAATAGTTTTAAAAGTTATTATTAAAACCTGGTTTCAGAGGGTCCCCCCCCCCCCCCGCCCCGATGACAGAACTTTTCTAGGACTCTTAATCTGATTTATTAAGATCTTTCTTTAAATACTACTGATCTATCTTAACTTTCCAATTTGAAATTTGTTTAAATAGTTGTTCCTTCCGATTGCTAGATTGTCAAGGATGTTTCAGTGTGGATAAAAACTGTTCTAGAATACAAAAGAGAGATCTTAAAGATTGTTAAGGCTTAATGTGTTATGCTGTTTGTTTTTTTTCTATGATGCTCATAAAACATTGATTTTTCTTTTTTTAAATACCTGTTGTTTTCCTGTGAAAGTGAAGTCGCTCAGTCGTGTCAGACTCTGCGACCCCATGGACTGTAGCCTACCAGGCTCCTCCCTCCATGGGATTCTCTAGGCAAGAGTACTGGAGTGGGTTGCCATAAGATACTTGATGAAGAGTCTTAATGTCAGTGAGGTAGAGAGTTGGTGTCCCTGAAGTGTGCATATTATCTACAGATGAAATGTCAGGCATAGAATGCTTAGAAACAGAATAATTTGATTTATTAAATTTTCTGATTAGCGTAAAGTTAACTTTTACAAAAAATTGCTTTGTTTAGATGATAACCTTTCACATAAATTAACTTTTTTGACTTAGTAAAGTTTGCTGCTGTTGTTTTTTCACCTATCAGGTTTACCCTAAGCAGTGATGAAAAGTCTGAATTTCTTTTGAGAGATGAGTATCCTTTGTTAAGTAAAACTTATTTTTTGAACCATAACTTAGTTTCTATTTTTGACTTTCCTATTTTATTAATTTTAGGCGATGACCAGAGTGAGATTGGACTTCTTGGATCAACTAGCAAAATTTTGGGAACTTCAGGGATCTACTCTCAAGATCCCTGTGGTGGAGAGAAAAATCCTGGATCTGTATGCTTTGAGCAAGGTGAGGCTTATAGTTGGTTAAGATACTAGAACAGAAGCTAGAAAATTTGTGAAATTAGAAATTCAGATATACTTGATGGAAAACATTGCTTTCTAGGTAGGATTTGATTGACCATAGAGGAAGGGCTACTGCTTAGGTAGGATTTGATTGACCATAGAGGAAGGGCTACTGCTTATGAAGTACGTCTTAATTAGCAAATATCTTGTGGTAAGTTAAGTTTGCTTGATTGTCCTGGAGTTTATTGGAATTTCATCTTTAAGGTCCTATGGAAGTCTCTTTCCTCTTAACCTTTGAAAACACTTATAAATCCGAGATTTAAACCTGAAAGGCAGACATTTTGATTTGTAGTTGTCTTGTTTGTCGTTTATAATACTTTTGTTCCTTAAATATCATAGTGAGATTGCTGCTTCTCACCACATGAACTTTTTCCTTTAAATTGAGGCTTGAGGTAAAGTGTGATACACAAGTCCTAAATGTCCAGCTGGGTTGATCTTTCTAGATGAGTGTACACTCGTGTCAGCACCACCCTGATCAAGACAGCGAGTGTTCACAGCACTTCTGTAGCTCCTTCCTCTCCCTCCCAGTCAGTACTTTTCTCCAAAGGTGACCATTGCTCCGCCCTCTGCCCCTGGGTGAATGTCTCATTAACAGGACGTTTTACTTTCTAGAAGAGGCACAGGCTGATTGCACAGAAGACTGAGAGTTCTGATATTTTTAGGTTGTTCGGTATGCCCTTTACTTTTGGGAAAAAATCATCTTTGGCTCACAGCTGATGAACATCTCTTGAATTTGTGTTATTTTAGACATGATTTTAACACACTTTGATTCCCACTGTTTTTTAATGGGAAACAGGTTTTTAGTCTCCTGAGTTGTTGTCAGTGTGATTGTTTTAGTCTCCTGAGTTGTCAGTGTGATTGTTTCCTGTTTTGATTAAGTCACTTTGTCTTTCTCACTGGTTATTATTTTTGATTGTAAAAAGTATTATTTGGAATGACTATAATTCAGTGGAATTTTATATAAACAATTATAGTTTACAATTATAGTTTATAATCAATGCAGCATTCTAGTCATTTTTAAGAGAAATTTTTGTTAAAGTAGTACATTTTTATAAAGGCTTAAAGTAAAAACTAACATTCTCACTTCTCCATCTCTCCACTCCTATTAGCACTCCTTTGAGCTAATCACTTTCAGTTCTTTTAGCTGTTTCTGATTTTGATCTCCATATTTCCGAATAACAAGATCATGCTGTTTCTTCATTGTTTTAGTTTTAAATATGCATACTGATTTTTTACTATTAGAGATGGGCAGTGGGTATAAAAATTAAATTCTTATGTACTTCAAGTGCCCTGGTCCTTTATAATGTAGATAATTTTAAAATTATTGCTGTGACTGCATAAATTTATTTGTCCTTGTGCTTAATAGCACGCTGTGATTGTTTCCTTGAACCAATTTTTGTTTTCCTTGGAGTTAATGGTCCCCTTGCCTTTTTTTATTTTGTAAGTTTTCTCTTTGAGTATCAAAGATTTATTTTCAGATCTTCCCAGAAGTATAAAATCTCTCACTATGGTTTCACCCAGCAGAAAACCTGTCAGTTTTATTTCCTTCTTGGAGTTACTCCTCTGGAGTTCTCTTTCCTACTCCAATCCAGACTGGTGGTTTTTTTTAAGGTCAGCGGTCAGCTTAGAACTTTCACTATCATCATTCTGGGAATTCCATTTGCCTTTCTCCTTGTTTTAGGTCTTCTTGTTACTGTTTATTCCTATTTTGGTGAAACATTTCTTCTGCTAGTTTGATGGCAAGAAAGTAAATGAAATGTAAATTTTTTGCTTGTCTAGAAATGTTCCTTTTTTAAACTTCATTGGTAGTTTGGTTGGTTTAGCAGTCTAAAATGTCAATCATTTTACTTCAAAATTGTATTTTGAAAGCTGTACTCCATAATCTAGCTTCTAGTGATGTTATTGAGAAGAATGATGCCATGTTAATTCTTATTCCTTTGTATGTGACTTTTTCTAAGATACAAGGTCTGATCTTTATTCCCAGTACTTTGAGAATTCACAGTGATATGCACTGGTACATGTTAATTTCCATTGCATATGTTTATTGCACTTGATAATCTTTCTAATCTGAACTCCCATCCTTGAGTTTTTGTAGCTTTTCTTGTGTTAATTCTTTGCTAATTTCTTCCGTTTATCTTGTTTCTCTTTTTGAACTGCCATTAGTTGGATGTGAGACTTAGACTGATTGTCTAGTTTACTTACCTGTTTCTTTCTTAGGTTCGAGTCCCTTCTTTCAGACTCTCCTGAGAGTAGATCTCTAGTCTTTGCTGGAATTGAAGAAGAATGGCTGCCTGGCTATGCTGACTGGGGGAGGCCTGACTGCTTTACAGGCTTTCAGTCAACACTGTTCTTAATTTTAAAGATACTGATGCTTCCATTTCTTAAGCCTTTCCAGGTTCTATGTTGCTGCTCTTTGGCTCTCTTCTGTTGCTTGGGCTTTTTTGTTTGTTGTTTCTGCTTGCTAGAGTGTCACTCAGACATCTGCTTTTCCCTTGGTCTTCTTGCCCTCTTGGGAGCATGGTTTTTTGTCCCTCAACTCTTTAGTGGAGCTTTGAGAGGGAGCTTTTAAGTTGAATACTGCTGCTGCTTTTTGTCTGTTAAAATTGTCCCCTGCTAACTGGACTTTGTTTTTCATTGGACTGAAATTTTGGCCTTGATTGACGTTACTCTTTTGTTAAGTTTTATTAAAAGTTTGTATTCTTTGTGTTCAATTTAAGTGCTTGCCGTGTATCTCTCTTTAGGGCATGGGGTCATGTGATGTTTTCTAATGACAATGGTATGATGCCTTGCATGGCAAATGTTTGGAGTAAATGA
Source organism: Redunca redunca (assembly GCA_006410935.1). NCBI lineage: Eukaryota > Metazoa > Chordata > Mammalia > Artiodactyla > Bovidae > Redunca > Redunca redunca. The sequence continues at coordinate 303,988 of SJYQ01005708.1, read as the reverse complement.
AATTATGCATGATAATCTCTGAATCTCTCAACTGCAGAAATGCAAGTATTAAGGTCTGCTTAGATTGTTAAGTATTAGGCCTGCTTAGATTGTTGGAGTATTGCGAACATGAAGCCAGAGTCATGGCTTTGATTTCTTTGTGAGTCAGTTCTGTCTTACTCTTGTCATCGCCCTGATCATGCTGCTGTCAGAAATCGGCAGACCTGGGTGAGAAGCATGACTGGATCCGTGGAGCTCTGTCGTTACTGATGGAAATTTAGCTGGAAGTGCTTAGAATACAGAGCAGATTGTTATGTAATGGCAGTAATTGTGTTGGGTAACATACGTTACTGAGAAGGCTTCTCTTTCCTCTCTCTACTGCTTCTCCCCACTTGCTTCAGCCTCACTGGTTTCCTGATTGTTTCTCAGTATGCTCTGCAGGCTTCTCACGTGGGCCTTGACTCTTACTGTTTCTAGTGTATCAGCTTGGGTCACTGCTTTCCCCTCCTTTGCTCACCTCTTACCTTTATGATGAGGCGTTTGTGACTGTTTAATGCTTCAATTTACCCTCGTTCTCCTACTGGGGGGCTTTTAAACTACTCTCAGGTTTTTTCCACAGGCTTTGTCATTTCAAAATTGACATTTAATCTCCCACTAGGATATAAGCTCCAGCAGGGCAGAGGTCTTTATTTTATTCACAGCTGTAGCTCCAGCACCTGCAACAGAGCTGACAGTGTAGAGACCCTGGGAGCTGTGAATAAAAGACCTTCTCATCACCCATTTGCTTCCAAACAGCCCTCTATCCACAGCACCCTTGGTGTGTCTTCCTCTACACTGCAGAATTTGAGAAATCAGTTTTTTCTCTACTTAATTTTTCCCTGGTTGACTCTTATTTACAGACAGAGCTTCTCTGAGGGTATGATTTTAAAAAAGAGCTAAAGAATTGGAGATGGGTTTTACTCTTGTGCATGTGAACTTCTTCATTACTTCCATACTTTCAGATACTTCACTAGAGAAGCATTTTGCCTGGGCTGTGGTTTCATATTTGCTATAATAAAGTGCTAAGCACAAGAGCAGAAAATGCATCCTTACTTACAGTCTGTACACTTCTCCACCACCCCCAGTTTGCCACCTCACACAGACATTTGTAACACAGCCAGCATTGATACAGCTCTGACTTTATCCTGGTGCTTTTCTTGTTTTATTTCATTTGTCTTCACAGCAGCCTCACAATGAGGTAGAGGTACTGCTATTATTACTATTTTAATAATAGGTATCTGAGATGCAAATTATGTAACTTACCCAAGGTCATACAGCTGTTAGCAGAGCTGGGGTGTGAACTCAGGCAATCTGGGTCCAGAGTCCATGCTCTTAGTCTTTGAAAAAAAAAAAGGTAAAATGCACGATTGACTGTTTATAAGTGTACAATTTTATGGCATTATGTATTTCCAAAGTGTTGTACAGCCCATTGCTACTATCCATTTCCAGAACTTTCCCCACCCTTTCGTACCTGGTGAAACCTCTTTCTTTCTACAAATTTGCTTGTGTATGGTTATCTCATTTAAATTGGATCACACAATATTCATCTTCTTTGTTTGTATAATGTTTTCAGAGTTCATCCTTGTCACATGTATCAGTTTCATTAATTTTTAAGGCTGAATAATATTCCATGCATGTCTTTCCCACATTTTGTTTGTCTTCTCAACTCTTGATGGGTATTTGGGTTGTTTCTACCTACTGTCTGTGTGTGAGTGATGCTCCTGTGAGTACTGGTATGCGAGTACTGTTTTGGGTATACTGCTAGATATGTGTAATTGCTGGATCCTATGGTAATTGTTTTTTTCTTTTAGCTGTTTGGTGTAGTAGAATATGATAGTGTACACTCAAAGAGTGAGATAACTTCATCACGGCCTTCTTTATTCTTTCATCAATGAAACTGAAAACTGCCCACATTTTAGAAGTGTGAGAGATGTACAGTATCAGCTTCTGGAAGATGGAGTCCTTGGTACAGGTCTGTTCTGTACTGCTCCTGGTTTGATGTGAAAGTCACTCAGTTGTGTCCAGCTCTTTGCGACCCTGTGGACTATACAGTCCATGGAATTCTCCAGGCCAGAATATTGGAACAGATAGCCGTTCCCTTCTCCAGGGGATCTTCCCAATCCAGGGATTGAAGCCAGGTCTCCTGCGTTGCAGGCAGATTCTTTACCTGCTGAGCTGCCAGGGAAGCCCTGGTTTGATATGAGCATTCAGCAAAAATTGGCCGGTTTCTCCCATCACTTCCTACCTTAATACGTATGCTGTGGTAAAGCTACTGCAGTTTAACTTTCTTTATCATTTCTTTATAATCTTTCTTGTAAAACTTCTCTTTTAAAAATGATGGTCTCTTTTTGAAAATATTCTCTGAATCCACTGTTTGCTTAACAGTTTAAAAAAATTCTCTTAAGTTGCTTTATTTTCTAATATCAGTATTTATGTTCATTTTGTATTATGTAACATTCTTATGACTATACTTTGTCTGTTCTTAACTTTTATTTGTACTTTGAATTCCCTGTGGATATCGAGTGCATACATTTGTTTAGAATTCCCATGGTGGATTATGTGAAATGTATAAATTCATTGGATGTTTTTGAATGCTTGGTTCATTGAAGGTAGGCACAATAATGAATAATAGTGTTTAAAACTACCCAAAATCTTTGTCTCTCTTTCATATTTTAAATATCAGTGAGTTTCAATTTTGTCACATATTTCTTGAAAGCAAATCTAAAATCGAGGCCCAGAATAATTTTTCCATTTAGCAGACAAGATGTCGAGTCAGAATACATGAATCTTCCTCTTTCCCTAAATAATTTTTACTTTCGTTTCAGATTGTCGCCAGCAAAGGTGGTTTTGAAATGGTCACCAAAGAGAAGAAATGGTCTAAAGTGGGTAGCCGCTTGGGATATCTGCCAGGAAAAGGAACTGGATCCCTTTTGAAGTCACATTATGAAAGAATTCTCTACCCCTATGAGCTTTTCCAGTCAGGGGTCAGCCTTATGGTGAGATGCATCACTTTTCTTAGGCGTGAATAAATCCAATGTCTGCCAGATATAGAAACACACTTTAGACTGTTTATTCCAACAGGTTAGCTAGCAGTTGGTTGTGGTTTCTCCAGGTGGCAAAATTTGGGGGAGCAAGTTTAAAAAATCACAACTGTTTTTGATGTTTACAAGATAAAGGCTAATGGGAGCGAAGAATGTCTTCTTACTTACATAAGATGTTTACACTTATGCAAGACTTAAGCTTTTAAAAAAAATTTCTCCACTTGGATTCATGTTTTTTTTTTAATGGCTTGATTGAGGTAGGATTTACATACTATAGAATTCACCCATTGTAGGTACACAGTCAGTAAGCTGTGATAAATTATAAATTTATGCAACTGTCATCACCATCCGGTTTTAGGACACTTCCATTAGCCCAGAAGATTTCTTTGTGTTTGTTTATAGTTGGTTCTTGCTTCTACCCTCAAACCTGGACAACTCCTAATCTGCTTTCTGATTCTGTAGTTTTACCTTTTCTAGAAATTTCACATAGGTGGAATTATACAGTGTGATTTTGTGTATGGTTTCTTTCACTGAGCCTAATGATTCTTAAGGTTTATCTGTATTTTAGTATCGGTACTTCATTCATTTTTATGGCTGAATAATATTCTGTTATATGGTTATACCACATTTGTTTATTCATTTATCAGTTGATGGACATTTCGATGTTTCCAGTTTATGGCTATTATGAATAATGCTATGAATATTCATGTACTAGTCTTTGTGTGGACATATGTTTTCATTTCTCTTGGGTAGATACCTAGGAGTGGAATTGCTGGGTTATATGGTAAGTTTGTGTTTAACTTTTTAAGAAACTGCCAAACTGTTTTCCAAAGTGGCTGAACCATCTTGCATTCCCACCAGTAATGTAGAGGCTTCCAGTTTCTCCACATCTTTGCCAACACTTGGTATTGTCAGTTTTTTTGCTTACAGCCATTCTAGTGGGTGTGTAGTGGTATCTCATTGTGGTTTTAATTTTATTTCCCTAATGACTAATGGTGTTGTGCGTCTTTTCATGTGCGTATTAGCCATTTGTATATCTTGATGAAGTGTCTGCTCAAATCTTTTTTTTTTATTGGATTGTTTGCCATCTTATACTTGTTTTAAAATTTTGCTAAATATTCTGGATATAAGTCCTTTAGCAGATGTATGATTTCATATAAGTATTTTCTTCTAGTCTGTGGTTCGATTTTCTGCCTCTCTTATGGATTGTGCTGTTATCATATCTAAGAAATCTTCTCTTAACCTAAGGCCAAAAGTTTGTTTTCATCTAGAAGTTTTATAGTTTTAGTTTTTATGTTTAGGTCTGTGACCCATTTTGGATTATTTTTTGTGTATAGTCTTAGGTAAAGCTATAAGTTTGTGTTGGGGAATATCCAATAGTTCCAGCAGCATTTCTTTAAAACGTGGTGATTCCCCATTTACCTTGCCAAGGTGATTTACCTTGTCCAGGTGATTTACCTTACCAAGGTGATTAACTTTGGCACCTTGGTTGAAAATCGGTTGACTATAAATATATAGGTTTATTTCTAGTCTGTTTTGTTCTTTGATCTGTATGTTTCATCCTAACAACAATACTGTGCTATCTTGAGTACCATAGCTTTATAGTAAGTTTAGGAATCTGGTAGTAGTATAAGTCCTCCAGCTTTGTTCTTTTTTCAAAATTTCCAAAATATTTGCACTTCCACATAAATTTTAGAATCTACTCCATTTCTGTGGCAAAAGCCTGCTAGGATTTTGATAAGGATTGTCTTGAATCTATAGATCAATTTGGTGGGAAAATTGTCATCTGGTTTCATGTGTTAATAGTTTTAGGGATATATTAGAAATTTATTATTTTTCTCCTGATTCTCAAACCTGATTTCTTATCAGTGAATCTGCCCTCTTCCTGTGCTCTCAATTCTTTAGGGTGTACAAATGCCTAATTTAGACCTTAAGGAAAAAGTGGAGCCTGAGGTTCTTAGCACTGACGTCCAAACTTCGCCAGAACCGGGAACAAGAATGAACATTCTACCGAAGAGAACAAGACGAGTCAAGTCTCAGGTATCAATTTCTGTGGGTCATTTTGACAGGAATTTTACCTCATTGACTCTGCAGAACACATGCCTGGTTTGAGGAGGTCATTCACATACTGTTCTTGAAAGACATTTTTTGTTTACTTTTGAGATGAATAAGGAGGAAATTGTAAAATTTGGTCTGATTTGATTTAGAGATTTTTTGTTAATATTAAACAACTTTGACAGAGATGGCAAATCAGAGTGACTCTGGATACTGGGTCAGTTTCATAGACATGCTGATTTCTAGTACTTTTGATTTTCATGGTTACTGTAAGTGAGAAGAGGAGGAAGAGTAGAAGAGAAAAGTAGGAAGGAGAGACTTTATTTTTCACACATCCTTCCTTTAAAAACCAGAATATAATTTTCTCGTGTCTGAATCATTCCAATGTAATTTCTATAGTGTTCTTGTGACCTAGAATAATTTTAAAGCCTAATGAAAGCATCAGAAAAAAAATGCCCATAATTTCTCTTTGTCTGCTCCTCTCCCACTTTCGTATTCCCATTTCTTTGTGGTCGACTTCAAGTTGTGTTTTGTTTCTGTTTTGGGGGGAATCTTAGTTCCTGGATCAGGGATAAGGCAGCAAGCCTATTTAGAGAGAATTAAAAATTTCCTTTATTTTTAACTGGCTCTTGAAACTTTTCTTAGGTAAGAAAGTAAATTAATGCATCACAAAACTAGACTAATGTGACTTTTATTTATTTATTTTTTTTTTTAGTCAGAATCTGGAGAAGTGAATAGAAATACGGAACTGAAGAAACTTCGGATTTTTGGGGCTGGGCCTAAGGTGGTGGGCTTGGCAATGGGAGTAAAAGAAAAGGAAGGTAAATCTGTTGTTTGGTCACGGAAAGTATTAAGGTGTAGTGGTGTGGTTATAACAGATGCAGGTTGTGCTTGAATCGTAGTCTGCTGTGGGGTTTTCTAAGGATTGTATTGTAGACTTGAAGCATGATTCCCAGTCAAATCACCTTTTTAATGGCAGATAATCTTAAGGTGTGAGAAGCCATAGTATGTTAAATTTTTATACTCCTCCATTTCCTCCTCCACTTGACACAGAAATTATTGTTTCTAAAGGCTAATTTATAAGAGAATGGTGAAATTAATGATTCTTACCTGGTGATCTAAAGCTTGCTGTTTTTAAATTTAAAAAGAAATAGAGGAGTCTCTCTGACCTTTAGAATCAGAATACACTAGGGAGAGCTAATAATTTAGATTCTAATTATAATATTTTTCTGTAATTGCCTTGATGTATATTACACCACTTCATTTAAGTAATCTATTTGAAGAATGGCTGGTGCTCCCAGCTTAGCATGTTAGAATTAGCATGTGAGTAAAATTGCTAACGCAGAGATAAGTACATGTCAGTTTTAAGACTTAATTTGACGAAGATTGTGTTGGATGTGTTTTTACTGTATAAGAATTTAATGGAATACTGTAATCACAAGTCATACTGATTTTTGTGCATTTTATGATATGACTTAAGTCAAGATTCCAATTCTGGACTGAACTCTGGTTGATCAGATAATATTGTTCTATCACCAAATATTCAGTATGATCAGACTTACTTGATATATTACAATGTTTACTATTAAACTCTTTTAAAAATTAAGCACCTTATCTTTTTTATGTTTGTAATTGTATTGGCTGGCAGTGATTTTAATACTAGTCTCAAATTAGTTCCTGATTAGTTCTACATGTGGGCAATACAGAATTAGTACTTAAACTCTCTGCAGCTCAATTGCCTGGACTAGAATCCCAATTCTGCTGCTGACTCACTTTGTGAGTTTGGGCAGATTACCTAACTTCTCTGTTCTTCAGATTCTTTATCTTCACTGGGGGATAATAGTTTATCTGCCTCATAGTGTTGTGAGATTTTAACTAATTTAAATAATTTAAAATAGTGTCTGGTCCATGGTAAGCTCTCAACATTAGTTTTTACTATTATTATATAATTATTTTTATTTCAAGATGAGGTCTCCCGAAGACGAAAAGTTACCAACAGGTCAGACGCATTTAACATGCAAATGAGACAACGGAAAGGAACTCTCTCTGTTAACTTTGTAAGTGTTCTGAGATGTGTTAGGAGGGAAAGGATTTCTTTTTATTTTAGTTTTGCTTTTTTTACCTTGCTGTGTCTGGTATGTCGTTTAGTTAGTTCATTTAGTCAGAAGACTTAGTGCATCTGAAGCTTCAGCTTTGGTGTATATCACATTAACCTTGCTTTGTGGCATACACACAGACGGTTTCTGAGTCATATACCTAGTAAATGAGTGAGTGAGAGGATGACTCTGTCAACCCTTGGCTGTATTAGACAGTGCTCGGTCCTCAGCCCTCTACCAGTGAAGAGCATTTGTATGTAGGAAGAGTGACATGGTATATTTTATTTATAGAAATTGACATTCAAGTACCCTAGATTTGTAGTGGTCGTGTACTCCGATACCTTGATACACTTCTATTAACTTGCTTGTAGAAGCTCTGAGGAAATTCAGGAAATTTTGCAAAGCTGTTTGTATACTGTTATTTAAAATAAGCATTCAGGATTTATGTTCATTTTTTAGTGTACAGTATTTTGTTTCAATTAAGGCATTCCTGGTAAAGATTTAATACTGCTTTTTAATAAACTTATTAATAAACTTTCATGTTACTTTATTTTGTTGTTAACAGGTTGATCTGTATGTTTGTATGTTTTGTGGTCGGGGAAACAATGAAGATAAGTTGCTGCTGTGTGACGGGTGTGATGACAGCTACCATACGTTCTGTTTAATTCCCCCACTGCCTGACGTGCCCAAGGGCGACTGGAGGTGTCCTAAGTGTGTGGCCGAGGTACACACCCAACCTTACCTTTTGAAAGGAAGAAAAACATGCATACAGTCAGCACTTCCCATGAAGCTGCTTCTCCTCTGTCTTTGTTTTTCAGAGCTTGAAATTGCTAGGCTTTTTAAAAGAGTGACAGTGACTGGAAATGTAACAGTTCTGTTTTTTAAAGTATCTTTTTCTGACTGTGGTTTGATAACTATTGCTACAGATGAATGAGACTTTTGCTAGACTGTTCATATTCTGGGAAAACAATAAAAGTGGAGAAAATCCATAGGTTATTTGTTTTTTCTTTAATTAAAAAAAATAAAAATCAGATATGAAGCTCTAGAACTTAGGATCTGTGCATCCAGTTTTCATGCTGCCACATAAACTGGTGGTATCTATTAACTTGTTTAAATTGTGGCTTGATTGTACTAAATTTGTTATTGAAAGATTATAGTAATGTCACTGTCATGAAATGCCTGGTATATTTAACAAAATATGATAGAAAGGGAAAGAGTTGGCTGGGTGTATTTAGATACATTGAAAGAATATGTCTGATCTTTTAATTATTTTTTATTATTTTCAACATTAGGTGATTAAGAAGCAGTTCCATTCTAAGTCTTTGTGTTAAGAAATTGGTCATGATGATTGGTAGTAGTAGAAAAAAAAAACATTCTCTCTGGGTGTCCTAGCAACCCAGTGACTCTCCCTTTCTCCATTACCTTTCCTCCCTCCCTGAACGTTTGTTTTTTCCACCAAGGATGATAGACATCTCTGGGCTTGATTCCAGCTTGATAGCCCTCTAGGTGTGTGTCTTGATGCCAGAGCTTAATGCCAGCTCCAAGCCTGAAGCTATCTCATGACCACCTTCCTCTGGTAGACGTGAAAATGCAATTGAGGTTTCAGAACATTATTTCCTGGTTCTACACTGAAAGTAATTAATACCTGTTTTGTGGTCTAGAGTTGACTGGATTTGTTTCACCTTGGAAAATGATCAAAGAAGGTCATACCTGAGAGCCTTATACTTTCTTCAGTGTCAGTAAGTTAATCTTAGATATTTTTTTCTTCCCAGGAATGTAATAAACCTAGAGAAGCTTTTGGATTTGAACAAGCTGTACGAGAGTATACACTTCAGAGCTTTGGAGAGATGGCAGATAATTTTAAGTCTGACTATTTCAATATGCCAGTCCATGTGAGTATTTAGGTCACTTTGGGGAAGTATGAAAGATTTATCTGAGTCCAAAGCTTTTGTTTTGCTTTTTAAAAGCTTCCATTATTTTGTGGAAAACAGAATCGGCATGAAAAAAGATGATAGAACACCAGATCTGAGGATCAGGGGCCTGGGGTCTGCTTCTGTTTCTTCAACTTTCTCTTGTGGCAGTGTGCACTCTCCTGTTGAGAAATTGACTTCTCTCTTTCCCTTGTTTATGGACCCTCTGAGCACAGTCCTTTTCATACAAGCATGCAAGATGTGGCAGTTGCTGCTTTTATTTAGCTATTTGTACTAGGAAGTTTGCTTCTTTTCCTGGGGCTTCTTGGCTTTAAAAAATCCCCATAAAATAATTTTCTAAAGCTATTAAAATTCAGCCTTGATTTTTGTATTTCCTTTTTCTTCATTGTGTCCTGGGTCATCTTTATCCTTCTTAGTTGGAAAGCAGCTTGCAGAAGAAAGCAGTTCAAGTTCATTGTGTTTTTTTGTGTGTTTTTTTTTTGTTTTGTTTTTGTTTTCATTGTGTTTTTTATCTAAGTTGTCTTTAGCTTTTCCTCATCCTCAATCAGAAAAGCTAAGACTGCAACTGTGAGAATTGAGAGGGCTTCTGTTTCTTCATGGGTTTTGTTCAGTTGACCCGTGTGTTATGTTATAGTGGGTTATGATTCTATTGAGCTTGTAATCTGTTATCTCTGTTTTCCATGTGTAGATGGTCCCCACAGAACTGGTAGAAAAGGAATTCTGGCGGCTGGTGAGCAGCATTGAAGAAGACGTTATTGTAGAGTATGGAGCTGACATCTCCTCAAAAGACTTTGGGAGCGGATTTCCTGTGAAGGATGGCCGCAGAAAGATGCTGCCGGAAGAAGAGGTGCAGAGCATGTAGTAGTATCCAGACTTCTTACCTGTGGGCAGCTCAGCCTTTGTAGTAGAAAATGGCCTTTCCTTAATCCTAGGGACCACATTCATTTAAAACATTAAATATGTAGAATTTGGACATTACAAATAATCTTCCATTTTGAAAACAATAAGTTCAAAGTAACTTTAAAAATCATTTAACTTTTCATTTTAAAACCAGTTTAATTAGTTTAAAACTTAACTCCAGTTAAAAGATTTTGCGTAGCTCTCTGTTTGGAAATGTAGATAATGACTTTAGAAAAAAATACTACATTTCACTCGTAGGTCCACAATTACGTTTCCTTCAACATCTGGGCAGGTAGGTTTTCTAATATGCATTTAAACTATAACATGATCTTTATGTGTAAAGCTGAAGTAAGATCATCATTTATTTCTTTTTCTCTTACTTTGGTCTTTGTCACTTTCTTTTCCTTTATATTTGGCAACAATTGAGAATTCTATTTCCTGTTTTCCTACACATGGTAAGAAGAAAAAAAGGTACATAGTGGAGAAGGATACATAGTTTAAAATATGGCCCCTCTAGGTCTCTTTTTAACATTGGCATGGTATATCTCTTTCCATTGTTTTACCTTGAAGCTGTTTGTATTTTGGAATCTGGCCTGTGTCTCTTATAGGCAGCATATGCTTGAATCTTGCTTTTTAAAAATCTAGTGTGAAGGTAGACTTTAGTTGGGAGTGTTCAGTCCATTTAAACTTAATGTGGTTGGTTTATATCTGCCGTCTTGCTGCTTTCTCTGTCTTCTCTCTCTCTTATCGCCACCTTTTGGTGTTCAAGAGGTATTCATCATACCATTTTAATTGGTCTGAAATTTTTTGGGGGGAGATACATATTTTGAGTTATTTAGTGGTTTTCTAAGAATTATAGTATACAGCTTTAAAAACAAAAACAGCTTCATCAACAGTGTCTGTCTTTAACTGATCACATTCTACTTCATTTCAATATTGACTTCTGATAAATTAGAAACTTGGAAACTGTCTTTTCATTTGCTTTTCTCTTTTGTGTATTGTGTTTTGTGTCCACATATTATATAATACACCAACACGGCAGTATAGTATTGCTTTAAACCATCTTATGGTCTTTAAAACAATTCAGAAAAAAGAATTTGACAGACTTTTACATCATTACGCATATATACCCTTTCTGGTACTCTCTGTCTCATTCCTGTGAGTCCAGGATACTTTTTATTTGAGCCTCCTGGACTGTTTGTATTTGTAGTGCAGGTCTGCTAGCAGTGAATTCTTGTCTTTGCTTATGTGAGAGTGTCTTTATTTAGCCTTCTTTTAGTTTCTTCAGACTAAATACTTCTCAATTTTTTTGACTTTGATTGTGTTCTAGTTTCTTGAAATGGTTGTTCTGATAATCTTGTTTAGTTCTATCCTTGTTTTCTATGGAGGGAACTGCCCAACCTCCCCACATCACCATTTCCAAAAGTTCTTCATGATTAGAAGTCTCCTTCGTACCCAGGTCTCTAGTTAGAAGACCCTGTTTCATCTTCTCTTGTTGTATCCTTCCCTATGTAGTATGTCTCTGTGAGCAGGTAAGCATCATGCCTACAGAATCATGTTCTGAAACAGGAATGGGAATGTGCATGCTCACATCATTCCAACCCTGGCTTCCCTTGTTTGAGTCCCGTCTTGCCCTGACCAATCCATTGGAACTCCCTATAGTATCACCGACCCAGTTTATTCATGGTACCATCTCATTCTTTATCATGCCAACTGTCCAGTCAGAAATATCTGACTACTTAATATGTGCTGTGGAGAAGGCAGTGGCACCCCACTCCGGTACTCTTGCCTGGAAAATCCCATGGACGGAGGAGCCTGGTGGGCTGCAGTCCATGGGGTTGCTAAGAGTCGGACACGACTGAGCGATTTAGGAGCAGCAGCAGCAATATGTGCTGAGTGGGGTTTTCATTTTTTGTTTTGTTTTATTTATGATCAAAAGCTGTGTCTTTTGGCTGTCTTCTTCTTTTAGCCTTATTATTGATTTTTTTCCTCCTGTCATAGTAGAGCATAGTTTAAGATAATCAGTAGGGAAATGTTCATAGATTATCTCATACACAGATTCTCTCTTCAGCTTTATCACTGGTTATTTAACCTCTTTACTTTGAGGGTTTTAATCTCTGTATTATAGAAACTTTGACATATTATGTTAAAAGTTAACATAATAATGAATTTCTCTCCCTTCCTCCCTGGCATCCAGGTTCAACCATTATCAGCCTTCCAATAGAAGGCAGTTTCTGCATTCAGACTTCTGCAGTATCACATCACATATCCTCTGGAAAATGCAACTACACTCCTGCAGGAATGACAGTGAAAAAAGGCAGATAGCGTTGTTATGAAAGTAGTTCGATTCTGTGGGTCTCCTGGATTCCTTATACTCCACTTGGGTTCCTTAGGCCCCTTTGAAAACTGCTTGCCACAAGGATGATAGCATTTTAAGTCTCTGCCACATATGGCTTCAGAAGTGGATGTTTGAAACTCATGTCCAGAGCTTATATCCAGTTAGAAACCTCTGAAAACTCAGCACCTTTCCTTTTTCATTCTGGCTGTGCTTTGTTTTTTTTGGAAATTGCAATTTCTTTTTTCTCTTGAACTCATTTGTGAAACAAAAAAAATTTTTTGTTGTTGTTAATAGATGTGTTTGTAGTGTGATTACCCAGGATTCTTGCCTATAAAATCCCATGGACAGAGGAGCCTGGTGGGCTACAGTCCACGGGGTCACAAAGAATTGGACATTACTGAGCACATAGTTGGGGTTGGGGGTGCTGACTTTCTGCACCCACTGTTGCCACAGATTCAGGATTCTGTATCCTATTCCATTTTGTCCTCACAGTATCTTGGCACCATAAATATATTGATAAACATTTTGGTAAGTTATGCTACCAGGGATAAAGTAGAAATACAATATCAACCTATTAAAATGAATCTCTGTATTTTACTGGTAAGCTGTGGGGGTGGGTGGGTAGTAATAATAAGCCTTATATGCGAAGAGTAGGCCAGAGATGCTGGAGTAATTAAAGGGAAATGTAAATATCACTTAGGAGATAGGATTAAATATTTAGGAATATGAATTACACATAGAGAGCAAGGAGCACAGATTCTGTGGACTAGATGATTGTGACTTAACCCAATTTTTACTTTTGTTTTTAAAGACTCTTGAGATATCTGTTGGGCTCTTGTCATTTCTGCTCTCATCTACGCTGTTCTCCTTCTGTAGGAATATGCACTTTCTGGTTGGAACTTGAATAACATGCCTGTGCTAGAGCAGTCTGTTCTGGCACATATCAACGTGGACATCTCTGGCATGAAGGTGCCGTGGCTCTATGTGGGGATGTGCTTCTCCTCCTTTTGCTGGCACATTGAAGATCACTGGAGCTATTCCATCAACTACCTGCACTGGTATGCACAGTCTTTGTTAACAGCACGTACACTTGGTGACCTTTCTAAATGTGTGATAATATTAGGTGATGTGTTGGGGAGAACTGACTTTAAAGTGTGTTCTACCCAAAGTAGAATAAGGTGGGGGTCTCAGGGTACAGCGTCTCTGACACTTCACTCTTAACATGTGTGCAGCCAAGCCCCGGGTTTTAGACTAGATGATTCTTAGTATTCAGTATACAGGGAACATTTATTTGATTTAACTTTTGATATACAAGGCAGGATATTTAAAGTTTATATAGTCAAGAGCTGACTAACCTTCAGTATTTGAAATTAAATGCCTATGTTACATGTATATTCATTAAGGTTTTTTGTTGGTTTTTGTTTGTATTTCACCCACAGCTTTCATTTACTTACCCAGTTCCTTGTCCAGTATTCTGATCTTAACCAAATGGTATTTTTCTTTCCATTTGAAAGATACTGCTCAGGTCAGACTGTGCAAACTAATGGTTTTCTTTCTTTCATCCCTGTGCTTTGCAATATGATAGCTTCTAGCCACGTGTGGTTGTTTAAAATTAAAAGTTTACTTCATCATTTGCATTAACCACATTTTAAGTGCTTAATTGTCACTTGTGACTGGTGACCGTGGTACTGGCCAGCATAGATACAGAACATTTTCAGTCATTGCTGTAAGTTTCTATTAGAGACAGCACCGTGAATTGTATTACGATTTAAGTTATTCTGTAGATTGCACGAATAATTAAATCAATTTCCTTGAACTTCAATATAATATTATAAGTAAACTCTAGTCCACTGAAGTCTGATGTATTACTGATGCCAAGTGTTTGGTCCTTAAGATTCATAGATAGAACTCAGGATTTCAACAATTTGTAAGATTCCTAAGTATTATTCAGGATTTCAACAATGTCTCTCCTTGGCTTATTTCCTTGGATAGTAATGTTGAACTCCATGAAGTTCTACAGACATATTCTATAGGGCATTGACTTTTACTTTGATCATGGTGGGGATAATTGGAATGTCCAGTGGACCTGTGAATCAGGCAGTATGTCAGTATCCTCTGGTACAATGCTTGCTTTTCCTATAGCATCTTTCCTGTTTGAAGATGCTATTTAATGCTCGACCTTAAAGAGTTCATTTGACTTGCCTTTCCTTAGTGAAAACTACGTACCCACCTGTCCGTATACTCTTGCCTTACCTCCTGTTGTGAGTAGTAGCATAGATTTTTGATGGTTGGTAGGATTCAGGGCCCATAATCTATGGCCACAGAGCAAGACAAAGTTAATTACAATTTAGTGGATTTGAGTCCGAGACCCTGGCCTCATGGGCACCCTGCTCTGCCTGGATAAACAGTTACTTCTGTGCTAGGGGAGAGCCAAAGACATGGTATGGCGTGCCATCTCATGCTGCAGAGCAGCTGGAGGAGGTGATGAGAGAGCTGGCCCCTGAGCTGTTTGAGTCCCAGCCTGATCTCCTGCATCAGTTAGTCACCATCATGAACCCCAACGTGTTGATGGAGCACGGGGTACCGGTGAGTCTTTTTGCATCTCCCTTCAGTATTTTAAAGTTAATGTATATCATAATGTATGCTTGGTTGTATAATGGGGAATAAAATCATGTCCTCTTCTAGCCAAATTAGAATTTATACTCCGAAGGGAACAACATTTATTTCATTAAGAATGGGTTGTTATGAAATGTGAATCATATCTTTATGTACAGCAGCCTGTCAGAATAACCTTGTTTTCAGTATATCTTGGTTTTACTAAACATCTTATTTTCTTGATTATCCCCATTTAATCAAAGTAGCAGTGTCTTAAGTGGTAGTTCTAATAACTGATCCTTATCTTTGTGGAGATCATATTTCTATCTTTCATATAAAGATTTTATAGCCTTTTTTTATATGAGATAATGAAGTAAAAATACACAATGAACATCTTTTCTACTTTTAAATTTAGTTTTGAAAATGATTATTACATTTAAATTGTACTAATATTTGATAAAGTATAAATTCAGTGTTTGCTGCATGTAGTCAAATACTTATCATAACCTTAATGAGAAAGGAGATTGGGCGATGGTAATGTTACCTTGTTTTTAAAGAGTTAATTTGTACAGAATCTTGGACTTTTCAAAAGACAGTATTATCATAAAACCAAGAGATTCAGGAAAACTGATTTGAGGATCTCTCCGTATGACATAGGAGCTAATCAGTTAGTTTCCCAAAAAAAATCATGCAGAGACAGTGAAATTCATCCTTTCCCACTGTGTACACCACAGGAATAAAAGGAATAAAAGAAAACTTCTCTTAATTGTAAAAATGTCATCGAGTTAGGAAACTAGTAGTAGCTCAGTGAGAGGAATGTTTTCTCCTTGAAAATTTCCTTGGGCTGTGAATTCTTGTCATGAATTATTTTAATTTATCAGTGACATAATATTATAAGAAGGTGAAACTGACAGCTTCTTCAACCCTGATGTTATTTTTTGGTATGTGTAGCTTAATAGTTTATTGTTGTCAAGTTTAAAAAATGCTTCTGAAACTGGTGAAATGTCTCCCTTTTCTGTTGTTTTCATTTTGTTTTCTTCTGCTTTCGTATCCTGTTTCTGACTTGGGTTTAGGTGTACAGGACCAATCAGTGTGCTGGCGAGTTTGTGGTGACGTTCCCTCGGGCCTATCACTCTGGGTTTAACCAAGGCTACAACTTCGCCGAGGCCGTGAACTTCTGCACTGCTGACTGGGTCTGTTCTATAGCAAGTGGCTGTTGTACGTCTACTAACACCCCTGGAGATGCATTGTAATTGCTGTGTTTGCTTAGCTGGGAGGGGAGGGTTTATGAGTATTCAGTAGGGATTGGGATGTCTGCTGCAATTTAGAAAGCTCCAGGTAGTTTTTATTTGGAAGGTTTTATAGTTCTTTTCATTCCTTACTATCTTGTTCTGTTTGAATTTTAAATGAGCAGTTGATTTTTCTGAATCTTCTCTGAGAGAACGTAATTCCTCTAGTCTCTGGTTTCTCTGAGCACTTTTTGGATTTTATAAAGGTGACCAGATCTTTGGGAATTAATTGTACCATATCAAATAGCTAGCTCTGATTTTTATTTTAAAATATACAGTTCTGAGTTTTATCTTAAAGTATCCCGTTATTATTTTCCTTCTGATAGACAATTAGTTGATTTTATTCTTCCTGCCACTTTATGTTTTCTATATTTTTAAAAAGATTATTTTAAAGGGTAGCCATGATACTGAGATCTCTATGGGCTACACTTTTGTGTAGATGCTGTTGCCATTGATTGCTATTTTGCTTGTAAATGAAGTAGATATAAAAAAGTAATTAGTAGCTTTTACATCTTGTTGGGGATGTAAAACTGCAAACTTGTAATACACTATTTGACTTTATTTTTCCTTTAGTGAGATTATTCTGTTGTCTGTCACCTCACCTGACATTTTGGGGATTTTTTTTTTTTTTTAGTAATATTAGATCTTATGTTTTCTATGGGCACCTTAGTTTGTTAAACTTCATGATTGGGCTTCCCTGGGGGCTTAGTCAGTAAAGAATCTGCCTGCAGTGGAGGAGACCCAGGTTCAATGCCTGGGTTGGGAAGATGCCACGGAGGAGGAAATGGCTACCCACTCCAGTTTTCTTGCCTGCAGAATCCCATGGACAGAGGAGCCTGGCGGGCTAATTAGGCATATTGTTTCCTTGGCTAATGAATGAAATTGAATAATGAACAATCCTACTCGACCTAGTCATTCTAAACTTCTTACTTATTAGAAAGTAGCAAGAGCAAAACAGAACTTAGGACTTTGTCTTGGACTTGCACTATATTTTAGAAAACTCAGCTTACATTTATTAAGTGTTTATGATTTACCTGTTCCTTGGCCAGGTAGATATAGTGTGGAAATACAGGTGATTCAGAGATGAGTTAGAAATGATTTTACCTTTAACATGCTCATTATTACTGTTGTCTTATCTTGGGCAATTTTTAATTTCTCTGGTCCTAAATTCTTTTTTACCTACTATGTAAAAATGCTAAGATTCACTTAATGACCTCAGACAAGTGAGGTAATATATGTGAAAGCCCTTGATACTCCTTAGGAGAAGAGTGTGATATAATTGAAAAGTAAAAGCAACTTTATATCTGGAATAAAGTGATGGTACAAATTTTTATAAGCTACAGTGGACAATCAGTTCTATTTTATGTGGCTTCCTTACTTGTGATAATTAAAAACTGCAAATCCTACGATTTTGTTTTTCTTCTTACTCTTGCTTTAAGGCTGAGAAATGTTTACATACCTGAGAATTTAAAAAGAATTGTATATTGTTGGTAGACAAGATAAATGCCGAACATAAGCTCAATGTGGTTTTTTTTTTTTTTTGGCTACATAAGCTCAACATGTATTTTCTTGGGAAAGATTGTTTCTTTGGAAGAGTGGGGGAATAGTGCTTGATACAGAGATAGTACTGTGTTCTGGCGCTCTGATTCCTATGATTTCCCCTCTGCTTCCTTAAAATGGAGGCGAGCTCCAAAAGGTTCTTAGAGGTTGACTTTATTTTTTCTCTGATGTTACAGTTTTCAGATACAAACAAAAACTTTAGCCATCCAAGTTTTTCCACTTTAGTAAAGGAAAGAAATTGGAGAGAGAGAGAGAGAGAGTTTGTGTAGTGTAGCTAGTATCAGTTTTATTTAAAGCATGTTAGATTTTTTAGAAGTTATCTTAGAGAGTGTATCTGTTGGCTTATGAAAAGTGATCATTTAGTAATTTATTTCATATAGGAAAATTAAAGTACATAATCTCATGATTGCACTTTGGATTTTTTCTAGGCCAGACTGGTAGTTTTAAAAATAATTTCTAGATACTAACATCTAAATAGTCCTTATAAAAAATAAGGACTTTGCTTTGGTCTTTATAAAAAAAATAGTCCATGTGAATTAGTGCTTTTTCCTTCCTTTCCCTTCCATTTTCCCTCCTTTGTAGTAGCATCTGGTTTTTTTGTTTTGTTCTTTGGAAACATCAATGTTGAATATGTCCAATTATATCTTTATAGCTTGGTAATTTTTTTCCTTTTCCTGTAAGATCAGTCCCATGTGACAGGTGTAAAAGAGTTCTGCCTCATTTCTGTGTCAAGAAACTCATGCTTGAGGTGCATAACTGCGTAATGAGTGGAAATCAGCCGCTTAGGCTAGAAGCTCAGCATCGTGAATTAGGGGGATTTTCATTGGGAAGGCCTTTGTGAAATTCTTGCTGGGTGATAAAGTTTTAATATTTACAGTTACCTCATATTCAAATGGACGTTCTTGTTCTGTGTTGTTTATAAGAAAAAAAGAGGATCCTGGGGTAAGCAGTGGTTCTGTTCTGGAATGTGTTATAAGCAAGTACTTTAATTTGAGAATCTTGTCTTGTTTTCAGTTGCCCATTGGACGTCAGTGTGTGAGTCACTACCGCCGGCTGAGGCGCCATTGTGTCTTCTCACATGAGGAGCTCATCTTCAAGATGGCGGCAGATCCGGAATGCTTAGACGTGGGGTTGGCTGCCATGGTGTGCAAGGAGTTGACACTCCTGACTGAGGAGGAGACACGGTTAAGAGAATCTGTGATGCAGATGGTGAGTTTGCTGATTACACTGCTCACGGAATACACTAAAAATTGAACCTGTGGTGGAAAGAATCCATTTTCATCTTCAGTCCCTCTAGAAGTTGAACACAGAAATTGCTAGTTTGGAGATTTCATACCTTTGTTTCTGCCATTTTGGTTTAAGTTGAAATTTTAGGAATCTTGATGTCAGCATCTCCAGATTTTTAAAAATGCAGTCCTGTCAAGTAGAATTTCTTAGGTATATATTTATTTTTAAAATTTTCCTATGTATAGTGTTTCTTTAGGTGAGAAAAATCAAGTTCTCCTCTCAGCTTTGTAATTAAACAAAAGTTGTGTTTCTGGTGATTGCAGATTGTCCGAGTTAATCAATCTGTCTTTCCCTCCAATCTAAGTTTTTCATGAATACAAGAAGCACTGAATAACCCAGTGTTGGGATTTTGAATGCTTCAAATAAACTAAATACCATATTGAAAGGGAAACTAAATGAGAAAATATATGTCTTCAGCCTGTCTTAGCCCATTTTCCCTAACCCTCCCAACGTAGCTAACCTCACTGGCTGTGTACCATGCTCCCTCCTTCTCTGTATAGCCCACTTTATATCCCATGATACACAATTCCTTGTGAGATCTTAGTTCCCAGACCAGGGATCGAATCTGTGTTCCCTGTATTGGTAGGCAGATTCTTAATCACTAGATCACTATGGAGGTTCCTTAGTGGAATTCTTTACTACAAAATTTACCTGATCCTTTAATGTGTTGGTGTTTGTTAATTTCCAGTTGGAAGAGGTATGATGCATAGCATTTATCTCCCCCTAAATTTCCTTGTTTTTTTTTGTGGAATACCTTCTAGGGTTAGTGGTCCTTGGAGTATGCTTTGGGAAGAGGTGTAGAATTTCTTAAAGCAGCCAGGATTAGTCAGATAATGTATTAGCATTCCCTGTTTGCCAGCTGTTAACATAAGAAACACCTGCAATGTATTTTGGAACCATTGTTGTATTAAAGTAACTTGTAAAGAAAATAAGAAGTGCTTCTATGAGAAAATGAAAAGATAGGAGAGTTCAGCCAGGAGATACGTAGATAAGAAGAAAATATTGAAGGAATTGGGTTGTGTCTGCCAGTGAATAAACTATTAGATCTCTACCTTGTTTAAGTGGAGAAAAAAAGAAGATTGCTCTCATAGTGGAATTGGTTTGTAAACACCATGCTCAAATAAGTAGAAACTGTAAAGGGGCCCCCCTTATTTATCAAATGGAAGCCTTTGTAAAATGCACTTCAGGTGCCCTTACTTTCTTAAAGTGGCATACCGAATTTGATAAGCTCTTTTTTTCCCCAGTTTTAATATTTTTTAAATTAAAGTCGAGTTGATTTACAATGTTTTAATTTCTGCTGTACAGCAGAGTAATTCAGTCACATATACATTCTTAATGTTCTTTTCCATTATGGTTTATCATAAGATATTGAATATAGGTTTCTGTGATATATATAATAGGGCTTTGTTGTTTCTATGCAAAAGATTAGCTTCTTTTTGATGCCTTTTTGAAATAGATTATACTTTGATTTTCATAGTTTAAGTCATTTTACATCTCTTTATCCTTGCATGTGTTTATACCTATCAGTGTTATTTTCAGACTTCTAAAATTTTATTTCAAGGGTATATTGTTCCTGGGGACAGTACTTTTTGATTTATCTTTTTCTTATGTTAAGTAGAAAACAAAACCACATAAAACATACAGAACTTCATGAATTATTCTATGGCAACCTTTGTTGTCATCACCATAGGGTCAAGAAATAGAACTTTATCAGCTAGCCAGTATTTTGTAATAACTATAGGGTATAACCTTTTAAAATTGTATATTAAAAAAGGTTTTTAGGGCAAAATATGTTAGAAAAATAATACTAGCAAATAAAAAAGTCTTGGCTTACTGTGCCCAAAAAAACCCTTATCAGCCATCTTCAAAGTACCTCCCAATTACTGCTTCCTGTCCTTCCTTTAGCAAGTGACTTTTAACCTTTTTGTATTAAGCATTTCCTGCATTTTAAGAAGTTTTTATCAGTCACATGTGCATTCTTAGATACTAAGGTTTAGTCTTGCTCATAAAAAATTAGCAATGTTTTTAGAAAATATTTTGAGGATGTGCCATCATATCTCCCATGTTTATGTTGTCAGAGTAGTAAAAAAAATTAATAACTTGAAGTTCTCTGATGCTTGAAAGACTGGAAAGACTTGATCAGGTGACATCAGTTGTATTTCAGGGTGTCCTGATGTCGGAGGAAGAGGTGTTTGAGCTTGTGCCTGATGATGAGCGACAGTGTTCAGCCTGCAGGACCACCTGTTTCCTCTCTGCTCTCACATGCTCCTGTAATCCTGAACGGCTCGTCTGTCTCTACCATCCGACTGATCTGTGCCCCTGCCCCATGCAGAAAAAATGTCTTAGGTATCCAGATGTTTCTTGTAAAGCTTCCATTACGGTCTTTTTAAAAATTGTTAATACTCTTGTTCGTAATGCCCTTCCTTGTGTTTGTTCTGGTTACCTCTTACCTGTCTGCCTCCTTTCTTGAGGATCAGCCCCTTAAAGTTGGCCCTAAACTTACTGAATAAAATGAGTTGCTTTATCAAGTTGATGTCACACATTCCTTGTCTTTCTCTGAATTAAAACTCTGTGAGCTGCTTAGGTTTTTCTCTTTATGTGTACCTGGCCATTATACTTCCCTTAAGGTGATTCTGTTTCAATGTTAATTTATTTTCAAATTATTGTTGGGTTTTGAAAGTTTTTATTTTTGTATGTGATCTTTTTAGATATCGCTACCCATTGGAGGACCTCCCTTCTCTGCTCTATGGTGTGAAGGTCAGGGCACAGTCCTATGACACGTGGGTCAGTCGTGTTACAGAAGCATTATCTGCCAACTTCAGTCACAAGAAAGGTTAAGTTTCTTCCTTTTTTAAGCAGACATTGAAATGGTTTTCACTTTGGAAGAGATCTTGTTTTGTTTCATGGGTTTTTCCTCCATTAAGGAAAAGTCCTAGGCTTCATAAGAGATTTGAGACCAGTGGCTTGGTTGACTATAGACTTAATTTCCTATTTGAGAATCTTTTGTTAAGTGATATAAAATGAGACAGATTGCTAACAGCAGATGTATCATATATTTTGGGGAACCATTCTTACAAGTAGACTCACATTAATGGCTTACTGAGCAATTCTTTCTTCAAGAAAATTAGAGTTACCAAGGGAACATTTCATGCAAAGATGGGCACAATAAAGGACACAAATGGTATGGACCTAACAGAAGCAGAAGATGCTGTTGAAAGTGCTGCACTCAATATGCCAGCAAATTTGGAAAACTCAGCAGTGGCCACAGGACTGGAAAAGGTCAGTTTTCATTCCAATCCCAAAGAAAGGCAGTGCCAAAGAATGCTCAAACTACTGCATGATTGCACTCATCTCACATGCTAGTGAAGTAATGCTCAATTTTCTCCAAGCCAGGCTTCAACAGGATGTGAACTGAGAACTTCCAGATGTTCAAGCTGGATTTAGAAAAGGCAGAGGAACCAGAGATGAAATTGCCAACATCCATTGGATCATCAAAGAGAATTCCAGAAAAACATTTACTTCAGCTTCATTGACTATGCCAAAGCCTTTTACTGTGTGGATCACAACAAATTGTGGAAAATTCTTAGAGTTGGGAATACCAGACCACCTGACCTGCCTCCTGAGAAATCTGTGTACAGGTCAAGAAGCAACAGTTAAAACTAGGTGTGGAACAACAGACTAGTTCCAAATCGGGAAAGGAGTACTCCAAGGCTGTATATTGTCAAGCTGCTTATTTAACTTATATGCAGAGTACATCATGAGAAACAGTGGACTGGATGAAGCACAAGCTAGAATCAAGATTATTGGGAGAAACATCAATAACCACAGATACGCAGATGACACCACACTTATGGCAAAAGGAAAGAACTAAAGAGCCTTTTGATGGAAGTGAAAAGAGAGTGAAAATTGGCTTAAAAACTAAGATCATGAAAACTAAGATCATGGCATCTGGTCCCATCACTTCATGGTAAATAGATGGGGAAACAGCGGAAATAGTGACAGACTTTATGCTTTGGGGTTCCAAAATCAAATTGCAGATAGTGACTGCCGCCATGAAATTAAAAGACGCTTGCTCCTTGGAAGAAAAGCTGTGACCAACCTAGACAGCATATTAAAAGGCAGAGACATTAGCTTGCCAAAAAGGTCCGACTAGTCAAGGCTACGGTTTTTCCAGTAGTCATGTATGGATGTGAGAGTTGGACTATAAAAAAAGAATTTGGTGCTTTTGAACTGTGGTGTTGGAGAAGACTCTTGAGAGTCCCTTGGACTGCAAGGAGATCCAATCAGTGCATCATAAAGGAAATCAGTCCTGAATATTCATTTGAAGGACTGATGCTGAAGCTGAAACTCCAGTCCTTTGGCCACGTGATGCGAAGAGCTGACTCATCTGAAAAGACCCTGATGCTGGGAAAGATTGAAGGCAGGAGAAGAAGGGGACGACAGGATGAGATGGTTGGATGGCATCGCCGACTCCATGGACATGAGTTTGAGTAAACTCCGGGAGTTGGTGATGGACAGAGAGGCCCGGTGTACTGCAGTCCATGAAGTCACAAAGAGTCAGACGTGAAGTCACAAAGAGTCAGACGCGACTGAGCGACTGAACTGAACTGAGAAATTCTCAGAATTAGGAACAAGCCACCTGGTATAAGCTTCAGTTGCATTGGTGGGAACTTCTCAGCTGTGGTGTTTTTGCTAATTGGTTGGTGAGTGGCTTTTTATTTTCTGTGGTGATAGTATATGTGGCTCTCTTTGTCTTTACAGATTTGATTGAGTTACGAGTAATGCTGGAGGATGCTGAGGATAGGAAATACCCAGAGAATGATCTCTTTCGAAAACTTAAGGATGCTGTAAAAGAAGCTGAGACATGTGCTTCTGTGGCTCAGCTGCTTCTGAGCAAAAAGCAGAAACACAGGTAAGACTGAGAAGAATTCTCTAGTGGTTTTCTGTTTTATTTTGACCAGAGTAATGACAGAGTCTTAATTGTCTGTGAGGCCGTGTTACCCTCCCCAAGTAATGCCCCAGCCTTGTCTCCTGCTGCACGTGCTTCTCTTGCTCTTGTTCTGCCTGCACTACCTCCCCTGCTCGTCGTCATCACTGTGCTTCCCCTGCCCTTCCCCCTCAGCGTGCTCCCCCTGCCCTTCCCTCTTACCGTGCTCCCCCTGTCCTTCCCCCTCACCGTGCTCCCCCCTGCCCTTCCCCCTCACTGTGTCCTCGGCTTAGGGCCTGCGTGTTTGCTCTTGGCTCTCCTTGGGGCTATGTTCCCTGATACCCAGCTGGCTTATTCCCTCACTTCTTCCAAGTCTTTTTTAGACATCATATTCTTGGAGAGGCCTTCTCGGACAACCTTGTGAAATTGCAGCCTTTTTATTCTTCCTTCCTGCTTTGTTTTTCTCCTGGTAGATGAATCTACTTACTGCCTTATCTTCTCCTTCTTTTCCTACTCCACTGGAAGATAATGCTATAGAGTAGAATGTGGGATTTTCATCCTTCTCATTGCTGTGCTTTGAAGCATGTCTGGCACACAGTAGGTGTGTAATAGGTGTTTGTAAATAGATGATACTGCGGGCTGAAGGCAGGTGGCAGCAGAGAGTGACCTGGGTGCAGGGGAGGCTGTTAAGGAGCATGGCAGTGTATGTCTTGGATTTCACATAATTCACATGTTTTATTTCCTGTGGCAGTGTTTCATTCTAACACATTCCCTGTGTCTGAATAGTTTTTTCTATAGCAGTTCACAATGGGTTTTTAATTACTTTGTACATTTTTTAATCTTTTGTTTTATGAGAGACTAGTCATCAGTCAGGACTCCGCATCTGTCACTGGGTCTCTTACCCCCGCCTCCCCACCTTGGAGAATCTGGCCAAAGCTTAGAGACCCTTTTCTTTGAAAACTGTACATACAGACGTAATCTGAAGTCAGTTTCACAGGGTTTATTATCTCCTAATCTGCGTTAAAGGCCTTTGTTCTACATCTTAAGTTTCCTGAGATGGAGGATTTAGTTTTATCAGTGAACTTAACATTTTACTGTGAGAATTTATTAAATGTTTGAAATGTTTAATACTTGTAAGATTGGAAGAACTGGAATTTAGAGAGTTGAATCTTTGAGCTATTAACTGAAGAGCTGAGAATCTCATTTGAAAATGAAATCCCTCAGACACTTGTATCTTGGGATTTCTTGGGTTAGAATTCTTAAGAGACTAGAAGCCCCCTTAATGCTGGAGTGACTGAATTTTCTTACTTATGTCTCAACATTGTCTGACACCAGGCAGAGCCCAGATGGTGGGAGGACGCGGACCAAACTGACGGTGGAAGAGTTGAAAGCCTTTGTCCAGCAGCTCTTCAGTCTTCCGTGCGTCATCAGCCAAGCTCGACAAGTAAAGGTGGAGTATCGCGTTCTTTTTGGGGTAAAGAGAATAGTGTGTCTTGATTCGTTTTTTTGTTCTGTATGTTTCTTTTCTCAAATAAGTGCTGCTGTTTAAGGTTTTTCAGTAGGTGGTAAGAACTCTCGGTTTCATTCTTAGTCTTTAATTCCTCCTTTAAAATTCTGGAACTAAGGCTAGTTTAGAAATATTTTTTTCTCTGTTACTTTTAGGCCAGAACCTCCATTTAACATAGATGTAATTGAAATGGAAAAAATTAGTTAAAGGAATCAATGTATCAGTGAATTACTAGCCCATGAACTTTTGAAAATGCAGGGCTCTGAAATTACCAGGGCCATCATGGCTTAATGAATATGTAAAATCTCAGAAGTGTTTCTCAGATACATTAATCTGCATAGTTAACTTTTGATAAGTTGTGGTGTCTTTTTGTGATTTGGCCAGGGCTGGGTAACTAAAATGGTTTTTGTCAAGGTTCAGTTCAGTTCAGTCCAGTCGCTCAGTCGTGTCCTACTCTCTGCGACCCCATGAATCGCAGCACGCCAGGCCTCCCAGACCCTCACCAACTCCCGGAGTTCACTTAGACTCGCGTCCATCGAGTCAGTGATGCCATCCAGCCATCTCATCCTCTGTCATCCCCTTCTCCTCCTGCCCCCAATCTCTCCCAGCATCAAAGTCTTTTCCAATGAGTCAACTCTTGGCATGAGGTGGCCAAAGTACTGGAGTTTCAGCTTTAGCATCAGTCCTTCCAAAGAAATCCCAGGGCTGATCTCCTTCAGAATGGACTGGTTGGATCTCCTTGCAGTCCAAGGGACTTTCAAGAGTCTTCTCCAACGCCACAGTTCAAAAGCATCGATTCTTCGGCGCTCAGCCTTCTTCATAGTCCAACTCTCGACATTGAAATCAACGTCAGTTGTATTGTCTGAACCCCATGCCGTAGGAGTGTTCTGATTATTGACCATGCTTTCCTTCCTGAGAGATTATCTTTTCTAAACATCTGACACCACACTGGTTATCTCAGATTCGCGATTCACAGTTCTTCCTCTTTAGGGAAGCTGTTCGTTTTCTCCTCAGCTTGGCTTCTGGGTTTGGAGTATATTGGGAGTCTTGGCCCTTGCTTCTCGAGGTCCTAATGTCTTCTTGGTGACATTAAATATCACCTGTATCCTGTTGATGCCCAGCTCTGACTGCCTTTCTTCTTTGCTGCAGACTTGTCCATCCAGTTGCAGCCAACTCTATTTGCCTGTGGTGGGCTGAACGGCATTTTAGATGAGATGAATCAAAATCCTTAATTGCCTTATTCCCCTTATATATTACATTCAGTTTCAAAACTAGTGCTGCTGTTATATTGCCTCTAAAATGTCTTCCAGAGTCTACTGCTAGTTATCATCTCCATTATCTAAATTATGCCCTAAACCGTGGGACTCTGCCCCTTAGATTACTGCAGCAGCTCCTTAACTGGTCTCTCTTCTTTTACTCTTGTTCGCAACAGTTCATTTTTCATGCAGTAACCAGAGTGATTATGTAAAACAGAAATCAAGTCATATCACTTCCCCATGGTTAAGATCCTCTCGTGGTTCCCCAAAGCCATCAGAATAAAATGTGAAGTGATTGTAATCAGTCTACATGGCACTGTGTAATCTGACCTCTGCTCATTCCTTAACCACTTTTCTTCCGTGTCCACTTCGCTATCCATCATCCACTTGGGACCAGGACACAAGCTCATCCCTCTTTAAAGCTCTTGCAGTTGTCATTTGCCCTTCGTGAGCTGGTGCTCCTCCTGTGCCTCCTCACTGCAGTTTCGGTTGTGATCATCACTGTGAAGTAATATGCCCCCCTGCCACCTCATCACCTCTGATCACTTTTGTATTGGATCGCCCTGTTTTACTTTCATAGCGCTGAAAACTAACTGAGGTATTATATTCATGTCTTCAGTGTCTGGCCACTTACATTAAAACATATGTTCCTTGAGGACAAGGATGTTGTATTTTTTGTTTAATGCTGTGTGCCTAGACTAGTCCCTGCACCTAACTCAGCAGTCATGAAATATTTTTGAGTGACCAGTTCAGTTGCTCAGTTGTAACTGACTCTTTACGACCCCATGGACAGCAGCACACCAGGCCTCCCTCTCCATCACCAACTCCCAGGGTTCACTCAAACTCATGTCCATTGAGTTGGTGACGCCGTCCAACCATCTCATCCTCTGTCGTCCCCTACTCCTCCCGCTTTCAGTCTTTCCTGGCATCAGGGTCTTTTCAAATGAATCAGCTCTTCGCATCATGTGGCCAAAGTATTGGAGTTTCTGCTTCAGCATCAGTCCTTCCAATGAATATTCAGGACTGATTTCCTTAGGATGGACTGGTTGGATCTCCTTGCAGTCCAAGGGACTCTGAAGAGTCTTCTCCAACACCATGGTTCAAAAGCATCAATTCTTTCTTTATAGTCCAACTCTCACATCCATAAATGACTACTGGAAAAACCGTAGCCTTGACTAGACAGACCTTTGTTGGCAAAGTAATGTCTCTGCTGTTTAATATACTCTCTAGGTTGGTCATAACTTTCCTTCCAAGGAGTAAGCGTTTTTCAATTTCATGGCTGCGGGCACTGTCTGCAGTGAATTTGGAGCCCAAAGAAATAAAGTGACTTAATCATATTGAAAAGGGGTGTGTAAGTAATTACAGAGAAGGATATTTATGTCTTTATCATATGTCTCTTTGATGCTATGATTTGCTGCTAGATTATTAAATAGTCTAGAATTTGGTAGTTTGCCAGAACCATATGTATTCCATACTCATTTTGTATCTTCTAAGTTTGTTCTTTATTCCTTTGACCTTTTCAGAATTTGCTTGATGACGTGGAGGAGTTTCATGAGCGTGCTCAGGAGGCCATGATGGATGAGACCCCAGACTCGTCCAAACTCCAGATGTTGATCGATATGGGCTCCAGTCTGTATGTGGAGCTCCCGGAGTTAGCTCGACTAAAGCAAGAGCTTCAGCAAGCTCGCTGGTTGGATGAAGTAAGACTGACGCTGTCGGACCCTCAGCAGGTCACCTTGGATGTCATGAAGAAGTTGATAGACTCTGGGGTCGGCTTGGCACCCCACCATGCTGTGGAGAAAGCGATGGCTGAGCTTCAGGAGCTCCTCACAGTCTCTGAGCGATGGGAAGAGAAGGCCAAGGTCTGCCTACAGGCAAGGTGAACACATCTATTGGTGACTGTCCCCTCTTTAAGATATAGGTTAGAAAATAGAGAGTGGAGAGGAACATAAAGGTCTGTTGAGTTGAATGTCTTGTGCCTTCCCTGAGTGGTCACTAGGTTAGCAAGTGGGTCTGCATATGGACAGTTTCAAATCTTGTGAGCACACTGTGTGCAGAGTCCTTTGTTAAGTACTTTATTAAGTGATACAAAGTAGTGTTTTGTTTACAGCCTCACCATTACTGCTACTCTAGTTAGGAGCTAAGAAATACAAAGCTCTGCTACAGTATGCTGTTAACTGAGAGGAACAGAAAAATGCTAGAATCAGAGGGGGAAAGGTCAGTGTAGCTTGGATGATTAGAAGAGACGCTTGAGAGAAAGAGGAGAACGTAAGGCAAGCCTTGAAGGATGAGTGGGATTGAAATGGGAGGGGAGGTAAGAGACATGTCCTAAGATCAGCTTAAGGAATGTGTCAGTGTGTGCCCAGGTGACAGAAGCTGAGTGGTGTTTATTTTACCCCATCAGGGGATTCACGCGGAGAGAGAGATGAGAGTCGGGCAGGAGAATGGGAGGCGTTAGCATCAGCACCCAATAGACTTGCGAGATTGAAGTCAGGCATCCATCAGTTTGACTTCCATGTTCTGTATGAAAGTATTTTTTCACCAAAGATTAATATTAATATAATTTCCTTTGTGAGGATGAGGAAATTGAAATGCTTACAGAGATCACATAGTTGTTAAATAATATGGCTCAAATTTAAAGCTTTTTCTACTTCATTCCAAAGTTTCCATGTGCTTAATTACTTTGCCAGTCACTTATTTTGGATTCATTTGATAGGAAAGTCTGTTCTAAAATTGGCCAGCAATGAATGAAAATTGAAAGTGTTAGTCATTCATTCCTGTCTGACTCTTTGCGACCCCATGGACTATATGTAGCCTGCCAGGCTTCTCTGTCCATGGGATTCTCCAGGCAAGCCTACTGGAGTGGGTTGCCATTTCCTTCTCCAGGAGATCCTTCCAGAGTTTCAGCAAATTAGTGTTATGAAGAAAATGAAGCTGGTAGAGAGGACTGAGGGAGTCAGTTTTCCAGCTCCTGTCAAAGCTCTTCTGAAATGCATCCTTAACATTCTGCATCCTAAGCGCTGGTTGGCTGCTGACTGCTCCTTTCCGGATCTCTTCCTCCTGGTTTTGGCCTCTCTCTCTGCCTCTTTTAGAGTGCTTTCCCCAGGATTCTGACGTAGGCAGCTTTTTTGCTCGCTTTGTACCCTTCCTTGGAAATTTCCTCTCACTTCTTGTTTCCATTTACCATCTTTGTGCAGACTAACTCCAAATCCTCATCTAGAACACAAGTTTGTAGCTATCATCTGCTTGTTAAGTAATTCCAGAGGATGTCCTGTAGGTGCCTCAGACGCCCCATATCCAAAATAACCTTTATGCTTCCCATGTTCTCTTCCTTTGTTCCTGTTTTCTTTGAATTAAACCCTCTTTCACTCATTTGAACAAGCCAGAACTCTGGAAATTAGTGTTGGCCCTGCCCTCCCATTTCCTTCCCCTCACACTCAGCTCCCTAGTCCTGCTGATGCTCTTTCTTTGGTGTTTTTCTCTTTGATTCTTTTTCTTTGGGTTGTTGTTACAGCTGGCTTAACACACAGCACCAGGTTCTGTCTATAATCTCAACCCTCTGTCATCCATTCTTCACAGTGAAATTAGTATTTTCCTAAAGTGCAGAAGTGACAGTTTGACTTCCCTGCTTAAAGCCCATCATTGTTTCCCAGTCCCCTTGGGGTGAAGTTCAGACTTCCTCAACCTGACTTTTTGTAATCTAGGCCCTTGGTTAAATACCTACCATGACCCCTTACCATTCTTTTTCTTGTGTTCTGTGTTCCAGACATAATGACCCCGCCTCCCCGCACCAACCCTGGGGAACTCCTTTCTCCTCTGTCCACCTACATTGGTGTACCTCTACCACCCCTCCCCTGGCCTGGTCCTGGCATTCCTTACTAGTTCCTATTCAGAAAGGAGAAGCCAGCTTAGAAGTTACTTGTAGGAAGCCTTCCTTACTGCCAAGTCAACCAGGTCCCCCTACTGTGTATTCTGACAGCATCTTCCTTTTCCTTTATTGTAATTATGGTGTATTGTAACGTTTTATTGATAATCACCTCCCCCAAGATTAAAAGGTTTTAAGAAGGCAAGGACTATATCATCTTGTGCATT
The DNA here is from genome assembly GCA_006410935.1 of Redunca redunca. Lineage (NCBI taxonomy): Eukaryota > Metazoa > Chordata > Mammalia > Artiodactyla > Bovidae > Redunca > Redunca redunca. Next base: position 273,096 of record SJYQ01005708.1, on the reverse strand, counting down.
AATCGTCCCAAGGACATAGCCCAGTGCTTGGCACATAGTAGGGATCATGGGTGCTCAAACTGTTCCCACTCTCAGTAGTTTCCCATTGCTCAGTTCAGTTCAATTCAGTCTCTCAGTTGTGTCCGACTCTTTGCGACCCCATGAATCGCAGCACACCAGGCCTCCCTGTCCATCACCAACTCCCAGAATTCACTCAGACTCGCGTCCATCGAGTCAGTGATGCTATCCAGCCATCTCATCCTCTGTCATCCCCTTCTCCTCCTGCCCCCAATCTCTCCCAGCATCAAAGTCTTTTCCAATGAGTCAGCTCTTCACATGAGGTGGCCAAAGTACTGAAGTTTCAGCTTTAGCATCATTCCCTCCAAAGAAATCCCAGGGTTGATCTCCTTCAGAATGGACTGGTTGGATCTCCTTGCAGTCCAAGGGACTCTCAAGAGTCTTCTCCAACACCACAGTTCAAAAGCATCGATTCTTCGGCGCTCAGCCTTCTTCATAGTCCAACTGTCACATCCATACATGACCACAGGAAAAATCATAGCCTTGACTAGACGGACCTTAGTCGGCAAAGTAATGTCTTTGCTTTTGAATATACTGTCTAGGTTGGTCATAACTTTCCTTCCAAGGAGTAAGCATCTTTTAATTTCATGGCTGCAGTCACCATCTGCAGTGATTTTGGAGCCCCCCAAAATAAATTTTGACACTGTTTCCACTGTTTCCCCATCTATTTCCCATGAAGTGATGGGACCGGATGCCATGATCTTCATTTTCTGAATGTTGAGCTTTAAGCCAACTTTTTCACTCTCTTCTTTTACTTTCATCAAGAGGCTTTTTAGCTCCTCTTCATTTTCTGCCATAAGGGTGGTGTCATCTGCATATCTGAGGTTATTGATATTTCTACCGGCAATCTTGATTCCAACTTGTGTTTCTTCCAGTCCAGCATTTCTCATGATTTTCACAGCCCTGAAGACCTCTTAGTCTGCATCTTTCTTTTCTGCCAGATTCCCCTCCTTCTTGCTGTTACTCTCACCCTGCCTCCCGTTTTCACTATCCCTCATCTTAAACTTGGTTTTAACATCTTCAAGTTTTCTCCACATCTTTGTTCATTAAATTCCTGATGTTTTTCCTTTAATCCTTCACACGACCAAATCACACTTCTTCTTTAAGGCCTAGTTCAGAACCCTTCTCAGCTCTCCCAGGTCAGATTAATCACTATTTCCTTAGTAGTGAACCCATAGTCGCTTGTTCTTAGTACAAGTATATTTCTTAGGATAGGGTCTGTGTTTCAGTCATCTTTGTGTAGCAAGGTGTTTAGTGCTTATAGTTGAATTAAATGTCAACATCAGTGGACTTCTAGACCACTGCTTCCTACATTGCTGTCTCTTATGCATCTCTGACATTTTCAGGTGCTGTGGAAACTGACATAGAGGTAGTTTAGTGTGGGGAAGAGCATGGGATCTGACACTGATTCTGAGTCAGTGCTTCATGTGTGCCATTTTCTGCATTAAATGACTTTGAGGAAGTTATTGATGTTGAGTTAAACTTACCTGTAAAATGGAAATGAAGGTAATAGCTTTTTGCCTCTCTCATAGGATTATGGTGAGAATTAAGTGAAGTCACATGTATGAGAGTTCTTTTACATGTTGTAAAGTGTTAAATATTTAAGTGTTGGTAGTAGTTTGACTTATCTTCATGCGTCCTCCCTGTTTTTATGTTTATCAAGGCCTCGGCACAGTGTGGCGAGTTTAGAAAGCATCGTGAATGAGGCTAAGAGCATTCCAGCCTTTCTGCCCAATGTGTTGTCCCTGAAAGAAGCCTTACAGAAGGCCCGAGAATGGACAACTAAAGTGGAAGCTATTCAGGTAAAGAACCTCTTGAGTTGTCCACCGTTCAGGGAATGCTGTCTCACACCTGAATCCTTGAAGCCTTTCTTCTGTACTGAAATAACTGTGTACTTGAAATTCACTTGTTCTTTCATCTGATTTTTATTTTTAAACATGTATTACCTATTTAAACGTTACTTGTTTCTATTGACTTCTTGCTGTGAGAGATGACAGAATTAGCCATTTAATCAATGCTTAGCAGTAGGGAGTTTATTTCCTGCTGTATTTGACTCCCTTGCCATGTACATCAGTTACTTTTTTAAAATGGAAGTATAGTTAATTTACAGTGTTGTGCTTCTTTTAAGTGTACAGCAAAATGGTTAAGTTTTTTATATATATATATAATATTTTTCAGATTCTTTTCTATTATAGGTTGCTACAAGATAGAGTATAGTTCCCTGTGCTATACAGTAGGCCCTTGTTTACCTATTTTATATATATAGTGTGTAGTTTTTAAAAAATTGTTTACTTTTTGCTGTCACGGGTCTTTGTTGCTTTGCGCGGGCTTTCTCTAGTTGCAGCAAGCGGGGGCTGCTCTTTGTTGCTGTGCTTGGGCTTCTCATTGCAGTGGCTTCTTGTTGGCAGAGCAAGGACTCTAGGGTGTGTGGGCTCAGTAGTTGTGGTGCATGGGCATGTGGAATCCTCCCAGACCAGGGATTGAATCCACGTCCCCTGCATCGGCAGGCAGATTCTTAACCCACTGCACCACCAGGAAAGTACAGGAGTGGGTATATGGTAATCCCAAACTCGTAATTTAGCCCCCGCCCCACTGTCCTCTTAATTACTTTTGAAACAAAGTAGCAGGATAAGAAAATGAAACTGACATTTACTGAACCCCACATTACTCTTGGGGACTAATCTGGATGTTTGGGAGTAGGAATGGGAGAGAAGGGTGTAAAGATACAGCCCCAGACCTCAAAGTGGCATATTCTAGTTGAAAATACATGTATTACACATACGTAACTCCAAACAGTGAACTAAGTGCTGGAGATGAAAGTATGCCTGAATACGTAAGGTTCCTTCTGAATGGTCTGCAGAGACCATTCACTGCAGCATTTACAGTGGTGAGTATGTTGCAGGACTGGACTGAAAGAAAGGGAACCAGCTCTCCCACTAAACAGCTGCTGCCCTTAGAGGAGGTGTCATGGTTTAATGACTTCTGTTTTGCTTTCTTTTCAGTTGAGTTTTTCTGGGACCTGCTTAGTTGCTACTCTTTCTGTTCTGTGTTTTAAAATTACTTGTTTTCATCAGGACTCCCCTCTGTTGCATCTTTGACCAGTTTCAGGCAGTTATCAGATGACTGATAATCTTTAGTTGACTGTTTATGATTGAAGAACTGAGCTGGCAAGTAGAGGTAGCTTCTGTGGTTTTCCGAGGACTGTTTCTTCCCTTTGGTGGGAAGATGGACTTGGGGGCTCTGAAAAAGTGGACATTTACTGCTGTCCTTCAGGGTACACAGGCTGGAGGAGGCTGTGTCCTGGCCTAGCCAGAAGGTGTTCTCTATGCTTGGAGAGTTGTACCGTCTGAGGGATCACTCTGGATTGTCGTCTGTGGGCCGCCAACCTGATACTCTGATGTTCTTGCCAAGACCCTGGGATGGATTACTGACTAACTCTTCCATTTCTTGTAATGACTTAATTATTTAATGTCAGTAAATTTAAAGCACTCTTGAGTTTAAAAACTGATTGTTTTCATTAAGTGGAAATACTGACACATTGTTAATTAGTAGAATATCCGCCCTTGTCTGTAAATGGAAGAGGTTGTCAGAACTAAGATACTGCTCTATAGTAGTTGGAAAAATTTTGAAAGACGTTGAAACAGGCAGAAGAGACTACCATGTCCTTTCCGTGGAGTAGAGGATGTTGTTTAGCAAACCACCTGGGTTTATTTGATTCTCTGTGTGCCTTAGACTTTCTTCTACCATGCTCATTACAACTCTGTCAGTTATTTTAAAACGATAGTAATGTGACTGAATTAGTCTGTAGGAAAACAGTTAGACTTCTAAGGAACAAATGATTCTCCACACTGTAGAAAATGTGATTCCATTGACCTGGATGATATTAAATGCCTGTTTCCATCTATTAGCAAATTCCTTTCCATATTCCTGACTTCCATGGTGGCTCAGACGGTAAAGTATCTGCCTACAATGCGAGATACCTGGGTTCAATCCCTGGGTCGGGAAGATCCCCTGGAGAAGGAAATGGTAACCCACTCCAGTATTCTTGCCTGGAAAATCTCATGGATGGGGGAGCCTGGTAGCCTACAGTCCGTAGGGTCGCAAAGAGTTGGACACGGCTGAGTGACTTCACTTTTACTTTTCCTCATTCCTAATTGCATTTGTATGTTTGTTTTTAGATTGTCCTTTGAACTAGTTTTTACATCTTACTGGGTCCCTTGTTAATTCATTTTAAAAAACCTTTGACAACATGAATTTATACAAACATTTTTTAAAGGACAGTGGAAGACTGTTAAGAGATACAGTTAGGTTTAAAGACTAATAGTTAATGGAAAAGGTTAGCACTAAACTCTTTATAAGGTCTACTGATAATGTATTGCCAAACTCCACGAGAGATCACAGATTATGTAAGGCTGTACTTCTGTTTCCCAGAGTGGCACCAATTATGCTTACTTGGAGCAGCTGGAGAGCTTATCTGCTAAAGGCCGCCCTATCCCCGTGCGTCTTGATGCGCTGCCTCAGGTGGAGTCTCAAGTGGCAGCAGCTCGGGCCTGGAGAGAACGGACAGGGAGGACCTTTCTCAAGAAGAATTCCAGCCACACGCTGCTACAGGTGAGGAGTGGTTTGTTTTCATGTGCGTGCCCTTCAGTGCCCTCCCCAGAAGTAGGTGACTCACTACCTAAGGTGAGGGTGGTTGTCAGTTTATCTGGTCGTGGTTATACAAGTTCATTCCTACTGGGTGGTATCAGATGTTGGCTAGTAATCTGGAACCTTGAACAGACTTACTTCCAGTTCACGTTACACTGTGTCAGCCTGCATCTTATCCCTGTTGTTATTGTGGACTCTTAACACCAAAAGATCTTATTCTCAGAAGCACAAATTAAAAAAAATTTTTTTTACCTTGAAATACAGTTGATTTACAATGTTGCGTTAGTTTCTCATGTACAGCAAAGTGGTTCAGTTATACATATATATTTCCTTTTTCAGATTCTTTTCCATTATAGGTTATTACAAGGTATTGAATGTAGTTCCCTGTGCTATACAGTAGGGCCTTGTTTATTTTTTATATAGGTATTGTATATCTGTTAACCACAAACTCCTAATTTATCCCTCTCCCCACCTTTTCCCTTTGGTAACCATGTTTGTTTTCTATGTCTGTGAAGCTGCTTCTGTTTTAATAAGTTCATATATATTTCTTTTTTTAGATTCCACATGTAAGTGATATCATATGATATTTGTTATTCTGACTTCACTTAGTATAATCATCTCTTGGTCCATCTATATTGCTGCAAATGGCATATTTCATTCTTATTTTGCAGCTGAGTAGTATTGCATTGTATATATGCACCACATCTGTATCCATTCCTCTTGTCAGTGGACATTTAGGTTGCTTCCATGTCTTGGTAGTTGTAAACAGTGAGAAGCACAAATTTAAATACTCATTACCCTTTTCACGTTGAACAGTTTGAACATAGTTAAGTGCATAGACTTTGGAATAAGATTGTTTCATGTTTGAGGACGGATTCCTGGTGTTAAGGCTGTGTCTGTGGGCGACTTGTTGCCTCTCTGAACCTGTTCCTCTTGTTTGTGGAGATAATATCACCTACTTCGGAGGCTCGTTGGGAAGTTTGAGTTCGATAATGCATGTGAAGTTTCTAAGAATGTGTCTGGGACATGAGAGTGGTCAATAAATGGTTACTTTTATTTTGAATTTTGAGATTTTTTTCAAACCAGAGCTCAATATTTGGTTTTATTTTTGTAGGTGCTTAGTCCCCGGACTGACATTGGTATTTATGGTAGTGGAAAAAATAGAAGGAAAAAAGTAAAAGAACTGATAGAAAAAGAAAAAGAAAAGGATCTGGACCTTGAGCCTCTGAGTGACCTGGAGGAGGGACTGGAGGAAACCAGAGATGCAGCCACAGTGGTGAGAGTTAGAGTGCTTCTTGAATTTGCTTGATGAATGCAGCATTCTGTGAAGCAGTCGCTTTTTTATGTTCCTAACTTTTTAGTTTTGTATAGTTCATCTTTGACTTCATGGTTGTACATATTTCACACCTTTTTAATATTTGGCGTCAAAGTGTACAAAAACTGTTCTCTCGCCCTAAAATTGCCCTCTCCGTATCCCTCTTTATTGTTGTTTTAATAGTTGTCCAGTAGTCCATCAAATTGTCCATAATTTACTGAACACATTTCTGATACTGATCATTTTTGTTGTTACTCAGTGTTCAGTATTATGGATAATAGCAAAGTGGACTTAGCCTTTTCCTTTTTTCACGTTGTTTTCCTACACTTGACTCTTAGTAAGGGGATTACCAGGCTAGGATTTTAGAATGTTTAATGGTGCTTGATGCTGTTGTGCTCTTCAAAGGAATGGTACCAGCTGACTGACTGCAGCTGCTGTTTGCAGTCTTTGCCTCTCTCGGTAGCATTCAATAATATAGTGAGTATGCAAAAAAGTGTTTGTAGATAATTAAAATTATGGGTTTTATTATAGAGTAGGAGGGATATGTTATGATTACAAGGAGCCTGAGGAAGTAGAAAATAAAAATGGGCTTGGGCGATATGTAATAGTGGGGAATCGCATTCACTAAGTGACTTCATATGGCCGTTCCTGCCTGCAGATGATCCTGTTTTGAGGCTGATGGAAATAATTTCTTGTTAGCCTGCCTAGTGAGTCAGTCTTGCCAGACAAATAGCACTGGAAATTGCCTCAAAATTGTTTCAAAGCTAACAGAGTTTAAAAAGAAAATGCCCTGATAATATTCATGATAATCAAGTTTTGTTTTTATATATATTTTTTGAAATGAGTTACATAGAACCTTACTATAATTAGTCATCTGCCTTTGTTACTCTTCTCCATAAGCTGGAAATTCCAAGAAAGAAATAAAATTGATTTGTATTGAACTTCCCCCAGAGAATGAATTAGGGGGAGGTAGGGAGTCAGTACCGATGAAATGTTTATCTTGTGCCAGGCGCCAAGTTAGGCACTGTCGCATGTTATCTTATTTAATCCTTAAAACAGCAAAGTGAAGTTACTAATATTCTCATTTTTTGGAAAACTGAGATTCAGAAAACCTGGATCAGGAGTCTTGTTAAGTACAAGAGCCAGGCCTGATACCAGGGTGGCTTGATTTCAAGGCATATCATCTTTCTCCTGCCCCTTATGAAAGAATTAACTACTCGACTGCTGGACATTGTCATATATGACAGCAGTTTGCTTATTTCACAGATGAGTATTTGCATAGAAACTGTCAGGCTGCCCCAAATTTTAGGAAACGATGGCTTTTTTTTTTTTTTTAGGACAGTGCTTGGGACTTCCCTGGTGGTCCAGTGGTTAAGATACTGTGCTTCCAGTGGAGGTGCTGTGGGTTCAATCCCTTGTTGAGGAACTAAGATCCCACATACTACAAGGTGTGGCCAAAAAAAAAAAGACAGTGCTTTGTCAACATGAGTCTGCAATGTGGAAGACTATCTGTGGTCCCTATCTGTGAAGATTTGGTATTTTGGGAACATTTTGCAGTGACTCCCTTCAGTTAAATGTTTGTGGTACGCAGGTGGCGGTTTTCAAAGAGCGGGAGCAGAAGGAGCTGGAAGCTATGCATTCCCTCAGGGCAGCCAACCTCGCCAAGATGAGCATGGTGGACCGGATAGAGGACGTCAAGTTTTGCATTTGCCGCAAGACAGCGAGCGGGTTTATGCTCCAGTGTGAGCTCTGCAAAGACTGGTTTCACAACAGCTGTGTTCCTCTTCCTAAATCAAGTTCCCAGAAGAAGGGGTCCAGCTGGCAGGCTAAGGAAGTAAAATTCCTTTGTCCTCTCTGCATGCGGTCTCGAAGGCCGAGGCTGGAGACGATTCTGTCGCTCCTGGTGTCCCTTCAGAAATTGCCGGTGCGGCTGCCTGAGGGGGAGGCCCTTCAGTGTTTGACAGAACGTGCCATGAGCTGGCAGGACAGGGCCCGGCAAGCCCTGGCCACAGACGAGCTGTCTTCTGCCCTGGCCAAGCTATCCGTGTTGAGCCAGCGGATGGTGGAACAGGCAGCTCGGGAGAAAACCGAAAAGATTATCAGTGCAGAACTCCAGAAAGCCGCAGCCAACCCAGACTTGCAGGCAAGTTGAGAATTTTCTTTTTTCTTTTTTTCCCTATTTCACAGGATAATATCTGTCAGTGTGTAAGCAGTAAATCAATCTCTTACCAGTATTAGGAAACAGTAAGTTGCTTTATTACAATTTGATGGACTTAGGCATGCATTAACACTCGTGTATTTGTTGCCTCTCTTCATCTCTGGTTGCTCATTGTTTAGGGACACTTGCCTAGTTTCCAGCAGTCTGCTTTCAATCGGGTGGCGAGCAGTGTGTCTTCCTCCCCTCGACAAACGGCAGACTATGACGATGAAGAGACAGATTCTGATGAAGACATTCGGGAGACCTATGGCTATGATATGAAGGTAATTACAGGGATGGGCTGGGGGGTTTGATCACTTGATCACTGGGTTTGTTTAAAAAGCTGTTGAACACTGATGTTTAAGGCCTGAAAGTGGAAGAGAAAGCTAGTCGTTATATCTATCCTGAGTTTATGGTGATGGTATTTTTTCCGTACTCTTAAAAAAACAGATTGGTGAAGCCACGTTTTTTAATAAAGGATGGTATGTTTTTAAAAAGCCTGTATATATTTTCCAGAGAGGGGCTGGAAAAATTGTATGTTTAAGTTACTGAAAGGTTTCATGGCTGATTTCAGTGTTCTTTCCTTTGGATTGTTTAAGTCTGTATAGTTAGGTTTTAAGAATCCCATTCTAGCTGTGCTTTGGGTCTTTTTCTCTGATCTCTCATCTGGTTGGTGCTGGATAGAACGTCATATTCAGGGATGCGTTATACTTGGGCCCATGACTTGAATTTTTGGAGTTACAGTCACATAACAAAGGATTTGCCCTCAGTATGATTGTTTTGATAGTGACAGCACACTAGGGTGAAGGGGAGGTTTTGGCAAGGTTCTGTGTTGGGTCCTCTTGGCCTTTTATTGTTGTTTTGTGTCAGGCCCAAGACGTTAGAGTACAAATACCATCGGCATTAGAACTCCCAGGATATAAAGGTAAACTGTCCATCATAGATGCCTGTAAATTACCTGCTGGAAAATATTTTTCTCAAGATAAAAATGGATCCAGGGGATGTTTTAATGAGGGAGTTTTTAAAAAATCATATGAATTAAAGACTTGAGAAAAGTTGAAATCTAAATTCGCATTTAAAATGAGATTCGAAGCACATTGTTATCCTTGAAGTTAATGGCTATGTGAAGTTAATGACTGTATGTATGAAGCTGGTAAAATGACCAGAAGCAGCTGGAAGGGGATGCTGCTCACAGCACGTATAGGTTAGTTAGCTAATACTAAAATTGCCTGTTTGCAGTTTTGGCTTCAGTTCAGTCGCTCAGTCGTGTCCAACTCTTTGCGACCTCATGAATTGCAGCATGCCAGGCCTCCCTGTCCACCACCAACTCCTGGAGTTCACTCAGACTCGCGTCCATCGAGTCAGTGATGCCATCCAGCCATCTCATCCTCTGTCATCCCCTTCTCCTCCTGCCCCCAATTCCTCCCTGCATCAGAGTCTTTTCCAATGAGTCAACTCTTCGCATGAGGTGTCCAAAGTACTGGAGCTTCAGCTTTAGCATCATTCCTTCCAAAGAAATCCCAGGGTTGATCTCCTTCAGAATGGACTGGTTGGATCTCCTTGCAGTCCAAGGGACTCTCGAGAGTTATCTTTCTAGCACGTTAGGTATCAACCAGTACTCTGGAATTGTCTAACATGATGGACTTTGCTTGGAAACAGATCAGTAACCTATGAAAACAAAACATCGCAAGTATTAAATGATTTCAGGGCTAGGGATCAGAACTGTGGTTTGATACAGTTGTATGGAGTAGTCCTTTGTTTGCAAAGTATATGTGGGCTCTTAGCTTAGCTTACACTCTTAGAAGGGGGTGTTGGCAGGGTAGAAAATAAGATTATGGATGTTATAATGTTAGCAGTGTATTGACAGTTTAGGAGAGTAGAAGAATGGTGGTAAGACTTGTGGTAATTCAAGGTCAGATTTACCTTGACATTGGTATCTTTGCACTAAAAAAATTTCAGTGTTTCAAAATTTTGTACTAAAACAATTTCAAGTGCTCTTGAGTGTTTTCCTATAGAGAAAGCACTTACTGTGTAATGAAAATCTTACTTGCCAACTCACTTGCAGTTGACTTGGCTATTTTTCACTTTGTATGATCTTCCCTGATTGTGACTGTGAATTTATCCTTAAAATAGCTTAAATTTAATATCTTTACTAGATGAAGAACCCCTGCTGGTTTAGGAAGAAGAGTAGATAATTAGAAAGAAAATGAAAATCAGTCATTTGATCTTAGTTAACATAGCATTTAAATGTTTAAAGCAGATGGTTTGTGCATTGTATTGCTTGATTACTTCATTTTGCATGTCATACCATGTGATCACCACAAAAATAATCTGAGCAGCAATTCCGAGAACTCATTAGTCAGGAAAATAAAACATTTAATGAAACAAAATCTGAAAGTCTTGTTACAGGTTTGTATGATTGTGTCTGGGATAACATTTTTTTCAGATGTTCATATGATTGTTTCCTTTTAAACTATATTGTTTACCTTTACTAGACTGTTCATCCATAGTACAGTTTATATCTTCCAAATGCATACATGTGTAGAATCACACATCAGAAAGGAGGGTATAAAATAGAAGTAGCTGTTATCTCCTAGATTTTGTCTGAGAATTTAGTCCTGCTGATACCAGATATGGTGGAGTGACAGATCTGTTATAAGACACATTGCTCACTGAGAAGCCATTCCTCCTTCCTGTGTATTTACCGTTAGTGGGACTGACTGGTAATTTTCCCCTTAGGAAGAGTAATTTGCTTTAGCTTGCTGTTTATCAGTTGCTTTACCTCCAGCCTCCTGTGTCTTCATATTTAAAGTTGTCTTTTGCAGATAGCACATGTGGTAGGGTTCTTCTGGTATGTCAGTCAGTCTGCATATGTATCTATTTGTAAAATATATGGTTAAATCTGGGTTTTTAGGCAGTATTACAATCTTTTAATTGGGGGTGTTTATTTCTTTTATAGTTAATATTAATTGTTGACATGGTTGGATTTAAATTGATCTTTTATGTATTATATTTCATATGTCATCCCAGGGAAGTAATTTTTTAAATTTATTTTTACCTATCTTTCCTTTGAACCATTATTTTCTGATCAGTTTCATTTCTAGTTCAGAAGCTTAATAGAAAATTTCTTGCTTGAGTTTCAGTGAAATGAGTGGAGTCAAAGTCAGAAAAGACCCTTGCAGTCAGTGAGGTGAAGTACCTGGGGATAGCAGTTGGCCAGTACTAAAGTACTCTCTTGCCTGTGGCCTTTTAGGACTTAGATTATCTGGAACAGGAAAGAAGACCTATGTGAACTGCTGTTCCTAAAGTCTCAGTGAGTGTAACTGTGTTCCTGAGTCTCTTTGTGAAACCTTTTAAGTGTCCTGTTTAATTATGCATCGTCTCTGATAACAGTACATCTTCCTCTTATGCACCCTACAGTCAGCTGTTGCGTTAGTCCTTAGCTGTTGTCTCTGGTCTTCTAAGCTCCCCCTTGTACTCTTCTTGATGGTGCTGGGGCTGGGACTAGCCCAGGACTTGGTAAACTTTCCCTGTAAAGTACCACATGTATAGTGATATTATATATGATGTAGAGTAGATTATTTTTAGGCTTTGCAAGCCATATGTGGTCTCTGTTATGTCTTCTTGTTTATTTTTACAGCTCTTTAAAAAATTTAAAATGTTCTTGGCTCACACTCCGTACAAGAACCAGGCAGCAGCTGGGTTTGGCCCACAGGCTGTGGTTTGCCAACCCATGCCCTGTACGTTTATCCTTTGCCTGCAGCCTTCCTCCGCCAGCAGAGGGCACTAGAGAACGTTAAAAGGCCGCATAGTGAGAAGGGACTCGATGCTTACCGTTTTATTCTCCATTCCTGCCATCATTGAACTACAGTTTTTCTGTTGTTGCTTTGCTTACTGTTTTCAGTTTTGTTTTCGTTCTGTCTTTTCCCCTGGCAGTGGCAGCTGGCTCCAGTTCTAGTTGTTTCTTTGCACCCAGAAGCCAGCCACATTGTGTTCTGTTAGAGATAGCAGAACGCAGGCCAGTGCCTGCTCCCTGCAGGTCTGGGTCCCAGCTCTGCAGGCCCCCAGCTTTCTGGTTGTGATAACCCCACTTCTTGGCTCTGTTACCTCAAGCCCTAGAGATGGTAGCTCTTCCTTGTAGTTACCTTGGTGTTACTTTGATGTTTCTGTTTGCTTTTTCAAGCGTTCAGTGTACAATTTAGCCAGTTCACTTTATTAAATTCTCCCAGTTAAAATACCTGAGATTTCTGTATTCCAGATTGCACTATGACCGTTAAAGCTGTATATGTGGGTTATGGAGCTTAACTTCAGGGGAGAGTCATCTGAGACCTGCTTGGAGTTGTCAGGATTTATAACTTAAACACTGTCAGTCAGGCTTCAGGCTTTTTAAGTATGGGCAACTAGCTGATAAGTAAAAGCAGCAACTGGAAAGTAAAAGCAGCAACTGGAAAGCATCTGGATTTGAAAACCTTTAGAGAAGATTGAATGAGCCGTGTCCTTAAGATACCACATCTGAACCTTTATTTCCCTCCTAAGTCCATTTTATTTTTTCTTAAATGGTCAGAGTTTCTTAACTCATGGCTACAGGAGTCTTTATGTGTTGTAGACTGTAGAAAGGTTATTCTTCAAATCGTAGCTTTCTTGTAGATACATTATCTCTGTGGATTGCTCTCGAGCTTTACTTTTGGCTTGAAACTGTGGTGATTATTGTTTTTCCCCAGTGGAAATTTTCTTTCCTATTTAATACCAGATATTTAAGGTTTCCCGCCCCGCCCCCCCCCAACTGTGTTGTATTAAAAGCCTGTGCTTAGATTATTGTCATGGGACAAGTTAAGTGTTCCTAATTCTCAGCACCCCCTTGGCTGCTTCTTCAGGACACAGCTAGCGTGAAGTCCTCCAGCAGCCTGGAGCCCAACCTCTTCTGTGATGAAGAGATCCCCATCAAGTCTGAGGAAGTGGTCACGCACATGTGGACGGCACCCTCCTTCTGTGCAGAGCACGCATACTCGTCCGCTTCTAAGAGCTGCTCTCAAGGTATTACCACACCAGGGAACAGTGTGGGGAAGAGAAGTCGACACCACACTGGCAGTCTCTCCTCAAGTATGAATCCTGACCATGAAATGCAGTAGAACTTGAAAAATGCAACTTTGGAAAATCTAGTCTCTGGAGGCATTTTTCTGTCATTAGGTCATAATGATAGAAAATTTCTGTAAAATCGTTGACTCCCCCCTTCTGATCCTGCTTTTATCAAACCCCTGATCAGTCGTTATTTATCCTCTATTTGTTTATAATTAGCTGTTGAGGAACTTGCTACTTTTGAAGAATACTCATTCTGGTTTTGAAAAGCTTTATTAGTTCTTTATCTGTTGGTAAATAATTTTTCTATTGTGTTCACTATCTAGTCTTTGTCCCCAGTGAAAATCAGTCAGACTGCTTTAGGTCACACCTCTGGGAAATGGAGAATATCTCTATCTTAATAGTAAAATTCAGAATTTTATGGAACAGCATATTATTGTTAATTAGGCAGATAATGGGTTATATATATGTGGCAGTTATATGTCTAATCTTTTGGTATCTTCTGCAATGGAGAGAGCATTCCCTTTCCCCTCCAGTCACAAGATAAACATATGGAACCTGTGTTTTCACTCTAAACCAGTTTTTTAGAGTGTCATTAGAATTCTAGGCCTTTTTTGTTCTGTGTTTTTTTTTAATTTCACTTTCATGCTGATACAGTGAATCCAAACATCTAAATTAAGTGTTGGAGGAAGAGGGACCATTCCTCTAAATATTTATTTTGAAAGCATCCCTTTTTTTAGTAGTTTTCATGTTTTGTTCTATCTTCTGTTTTGGGGGAAAGGGTCTAGCACCCCACGGAAACAGCCTCGGAAGAGCCCTTTGGTGCCCCGGAGCTTGGAGCCTCCAGTGCTGGAGTTGTCGCCAGGAGCTAAAGCTCAGCTGGAGGAGCTGATGATGGTGGGAGACCTCCTGGAGGTGTCCCTGGACGAGACTCAGCACATATGGCGGATTTTGCAGGCCACACACCCACCCTCTGAAGATAGATTCCTGCACATCATGGAGGTACAGATTGGAAGCTTATTGCACAATGGTTTAAAACCACTTAGAGTGTCCCAAATCCTTGGAGGTTCCACAGGTCACTGCGAGCGGAGGACTGGTGGATAGTGCTCAGGTTGTCCTCTCTCACCAAGCCAAAGTATTTCTGCTTTATGGTTTTCTTTATTGAGGTTTTATGTAGTTTATATATTTTTATACAATTTACCCATGTTTTTTTTATCTGTGATACTATAGTCCTGAGCAGGAGGGGAAAGGACAGACAAGGCAAGTGTTTAGCTATTTCTCCCTACGATGAAGGTAAGGGTCAGAGATGGCAGAAACTCGCCTGAAGTCACACTTGTGGTAAAAGCAGAGGGACCCAGGCTCTAACTCTGGCATTTGATTCCTGTGTTCTGAATCATCTTTCTTTTCCTTGACTGTTTCTGTGAAGTGGAAGGTATGCTGGCACACTGTAGTTTGTCTTTGGTTTGGAAGTCAGATGGAAGGTGCCTAATTTAGATAATGTTTTCCAGTTAGCAGAGCTTTTTCTTCACACCCACTGTCTTATTTGATTTTATATATAAGGAAACACAGAGTTTTGAAAAGTTAAATGTCTTATTCAAGGTGTGATAGGTTTAAGACACTTGTGACCCAGTATTCTATATGATTCCGCAGATTCCTATGCTCTGTCACTAAGTCGTGTCCGACTGTTTGCGAACTCATAGATTGCAGCACACCAGGCTCCTCTGTCCTCCATTGTCTCTTGGGAGTTTGCTCAGATTCCTGTCCATTGAGTCAGTGATGCTGTCTAATCATCTCATCCTCTACCTGCAGAATCTTAGGAAGTGTTATTTCTTAAGTAATTATCAAGCTTATGATTTTTAGTATTTCTTTTTCTGCCTCACCCCTTGTTCAGAATTTTAATGCTGGTAAATATAGACCAAAAGAGTTACTGTGTAACTTAGTATACATTTAGTATGTTGAGCTTTCTATGTTTTCGTCTCAGTTATAGACAGATGCTGCAGACTGTATAATATATGCTGACAATTTTTTGGCCTTTCCCCCGCCCCCGATAAGCTAAAAATAAGTCAGATGTTTTATTCAGGGCTTGCGATTATTTTTTACTGTTACCTTCTTTGAATATTATATTTGTCTTCTTAAAATATCAGGATATTTATTGTATAATGTATATAATATAAAATTTATTAAATATACAATTCAGTTGTTTTAATCACATTTATAATATTGTACAACTGTTACCACTGTCCATTTCCAGAACTTTTAAATTATTTCAAAGAGAAACTCTGCTGCTGCTGCTGTCGCTTCAGTCATGTCCGACTCTGTGCGACTCCATAGACAGCAGCCCACCAGGCTCCCCCGTCCCTGGGATTCTCCAGGCAAGAACACTGGAATGGGTTGCCATTTCCTTCTCCAGTGCATAAAAGTGAAAAGTGAAAGTGAAGTCGCTCAGTCATATCCGACTCCTAGCGACCCCATGGACTACAGCCTACCAGGCTCCTCTGTCCATGGGATTTTCCAGGCAAGAGTACTGAAGTGGGTTGCCATTGCCTTCTCCGAAGAGAAACTCAGTACCTGTTAAATAATAAATCCTATTTTCTTCCCCCCAGCCTTGGTAATTCATATTCTTCCTGTCATGAAATTATATATTCATGATACCTCATATAAGAGACTAAAGGTTTTTGAATGTCTTGCTTTTAAATTGTTTCTCTTATATTTTTGAAGGATGACAGCATGGAAGAGAAACCATTAAAAATAAAAGGAAAGGACTCTTCAGAGAAGAAACGGAAACGGAAGCTAGAAAGAGTAGAGCAGCTTTTTGGTGAAGGAAAGCAGAAGTCCAAGGAGCTAAAGAAAATGGATAAACCTAAAAAGAAGAAATTAAAATTAAGTGCCGAAAAATCAAAGGAGCTGAACAAACTGGCCAAGAAGCTAGCGAAAGAAGAAGAGAGGAAGAAAAAGAAGGAGAAGGCCGCTGCAGCCAAAGTTGAACTTGTGAAAGAGAGCACCGAGAAGAAGAGAGAGAAGAAGGTGCTGGACATTCCCTCCAAGTACGACTGGTCTGGAGCGGAGGAATCAGACGATGAGAACGCTGTGTGCGCTGCACAGAACTGCCAGAGGCCCTGCAAGGACAAGGTGAGTCTCTCTGCGTGCGTCCCAGTGAGTGTGTGTGGGGACACGGAGCAGCAGCCAGGCACACCAGGCTGTGACGTAGTGATGGTCTGTTTTGATCCCACGATTTGGCCTTGCACCATCACATGTTTAATATAGTTTCTAGAACCTTCTTCAGTTATGAGATTTTAATAGAAGAATGTGTTTTAGAATTTGTGTACAGAGCAAAACATCCCAGATGAGCAGAGAAGCTGTGTGGTACCCAGGAGCAGTACACCCCACATGTGGCCACAGTAGAGCTCAGAGCAGTCGTGTGCCCTCCCTATAGGGTGCCTTGGAGGGCTGAGCACCTTGTCAGTCAGCCACTGTGGCCTAAAAGGTCCCAGGCCAGAGTTCTATGACCCAGGAAGCAAGTTGCCTGGAGATTTGTGTGAAGACATAAAACCTGGGTTAAATCTTCCCTTTGGTCTGTGTCTTAGCTACACTCAGGCCTATGTATATGCTCCTAATAGAACATGATTTTTAAAAATCTCTTGCAGAAAATAATGAAGACATTTAAAGGTACTATCTTTTTTTTTTTAATGTTAGTCCTAAACTTTAAATATTAGTAAGTGCATGTTGATCTTTCTTAAGGCGATATTGATGTTATAGACTTCTGAGAAAAATGGATGGACTTTATGAAAAATCCTAGTTCTTTAAGTGTCTGGAGGCATCTATTTTGGTGTTCCCATCAAGATTATTAGTAAGTTCATGGCTTTGTCTCCTTATGCCACTTGACTTTTAGAATTTTAATAACCCCTCAGTTTGAATATATAAACAGAATAAATACAGTTGCATCACTATTCCCTCCTCGGCTAAATACTGTTAGAGCTTGAAGAGGTCACCTTCTCCAGCCTCTTCATTTTACAAATGATGTACCCAGGACTGAGTGAGGATAAATGATGTAACCAAAGTCATAGAGCTAGTTAGTGGCAAAACCACAAGGAGAAGCCTGGCTCCCAGACCAGGTGCTCTGCTATTGAGGTGCAAGTACAAAAACAGTCCAGAACTACATGACATGTTTAAATTATTAAAGGTTTTCTCACTTTTGGAAAATGAGTATATAGTAAAATATATACCCCGTAGTCCAGCTCTCCGAGAGTAACAACTGGGAATATTTTAGTGTGCTTCCTTCCAGTTCTTTTTCTGTATGGTTTGTTTCATATCATGTCGTACTGTCCACTTTCACATCTTTCTTTATTAACTTCATAGGCATTTTTCTATATTGTAAACATTTTTAAAGCATCTTAGATATATTATGTGTGTGTGTATTATTTTTATCTTTCATTTGAATATATTCTCATCTGAATTTGTTGATTAAAGAGTCTATGGAAGGTTACCTGTTTCTCTTTGGGTCCTGAAACATTAGTAGCTTAGTGTTGGCAGAACCTTCTCCCCTTTCTTTCTCCTTTAACTAATTTTCAGTAGTTTGTAGGATTGGCAGCAAGATGTGTTTTTTTTTTTTTTTCAGCTTACTTACCGTCATCCTTTCTACAGTGTTTATATCCGTCATAACCTTCCTCTTCTTTTTTCCCCTCCTTTTCACTTAATACCCTCTCCCTTCTCTTCTGCTTAGCATTTAAAACACGGTTCTATTGTCTCTGTTCTCTTTCTGTAGCATATAACACTGCAGAGTTTTCTCTTTTGCTGCAAAATTGATATATTAACATGTCCTGCAAAATTGATATATTAACATGTCACATTTAAAATAATGTGATCAATATATAAGCCCTAAGACTTGCTCTTAACATTGTAGGTATTTTTTGAAAATCTAGAAAAGGGATTTCCCTGGTGGTCCAGTGGTTAGAACTTCACATTTCCACTGCAGGGGGCCCGGATTCCATCCCTGGTTGGAGAACTAAGATCCTGCAAGCTGGGTGGCATGGCCAAAATTAAAAAAAAATCTGGAAAGTTGTCATCCCCATTTTGATGGAGTAAAAGGAAATTTAGCCACATATATAGATAAAATGTCTATTGTTTAAAATATACAAAGATTTGTACAGATTACTACAGAAATTTGTGAAGATTAGTAGAGAAGATTGTTGAACACACAGGTGAGCAAGTGTGCCTCACCCTGTCAGTAGCTACATAAAAGAAACTTATAAATGATGTATTTCTATAATGTGTTTAATTTCAAGTGGAAATTATTTCCAGTTATAAACATTTTGCCTATCACTGCTGTACTGCAGTTTTTGTAGTCCTCTAAGTTTGTTTCTGACACAATGTTACTACCTGTGTATTTCTTTAAAAACTTTGTAAATAATTTTACAACTTCCTCAATTTGAAGTAAAGTGTTTCTTTAAGGAAAACAAATTAATGCATGATATACATCTTCACTACAGAAGGATACCAAGAAAAGAATGTTTTTAAAAGAAGTCTGTTCTTTAAATATTATGTAGCAAAAAAACACACACAACTTCTAGGGTTCATTCATATTTAGGTAAATGTACATTTTTTTCTAACAAGTAATTACTGTTACTTTTACCTAAAAATGTGCAGATTGAGAAAACTTTGAAGGATTACTTAAATGTATCTAGCCTCTATTTCAAAGATGTTTTAGAAAGAAAAAAGAAAAATATTATCAGAATAAAGTAAAAGGTTTTAAAAGNAATATTATCAGAATAAAGTAAAAGGTTTTAAAAGCCCAAAACACTCTTCCATCATATCAAATTGACTTTAAGTTGAAATTAATTTTTTAAAAAAATAATGAACTATTTTTAAAAGATTAGTTTTCAGGTTCAGATTCTTTTTCTCCCTGAACTCTGCCACTTTCATTCAGTCTTACTGGTACCAAGAGTTAACTTGAAGGAGCAAGTTCTTTCAAGGTAGTATATAAGTAATATTTTTCTGAATTAAAATATTTAATCTTACTATGAAAATAGACTTTTTCCCCCTTTAGCTTTATTAACTTCTTTCTGGGGCTTTTTTCTTAACATTACTATCTCCCAAAGATGTCCAATACAGTAAATAAAGAGAGATTATAAACGTCTATCTCTCACTTCAACTGTTTGTTGGTTTTAAAAGATTTTTGTGGAGAATCATATAGGCAAAAGTATTTGCATTATCAGTTCCTTTATCATTCTTATCTCCTTTTAACATAAACAAAGGTTGGATTACCTAAATGAGTGAGTCTCGCACACACAAACTATGGTGATGTTATGATCAGGTGACCAGCTGTCACTTTCAGTACCGAAATTCCTGTGTCTTGGGAAACCAGTTAATTTCTGGCAGACTGAAAAGGTTGGTTACTTATTGATGAGAGCACCAAAAAACATACATGGGGATTCTAAGCATATGTTGTACTTGATTAAGTAAATTGTCTTAATTTTCATATCTGGCTTTTGCAAGAAAGTTTGGTGCAAAAGAGATTGAATGCCAAAAATACAAAGAGTTCAGTTGGGTAACTAAGCTAAGAGTATCGCTAAGTCACCAGCTTTCTTTTTTCCCAGTGTAATAATATGCACTAAGAATTGAAGAAAATACAACATGAAAAATATTTTTTCTTAAGCGTAAATATGAAACCATTTAGCAAAACAAAAAATGCAAAACCAACATAGTTTTCTCTGTTTAATATATTTCTCTTTTAAACACACATTTAACTGATAATCTCTTATCGGTTAATATTTGAACAGCTCATAGCTGTGAAGTTTTTCAGGGACTCCTTTTTTTGATTTGACAAATACGATTCCTAGAAATAATGAAAGGGGAAATGACTATTAGGACTTACTATTCAATTAACCAGATTCTTTGTTCTCGAGTGTTCAGGCTGCCACAGTCTGTTCAGAATCCTCTGGATTCAATTAGCATTCCAGACAAAAGTATAATTTTGATTGTTAGTCAGGGAACATGATCAAAAGATACTCAAAGGGCCATTTTTTCCCTGCTAATTATTAGGCCAAATTGTTGTCTGACCTATGGGCTGGGATCAAGTCTCAGGAAAAGTTACTATGCTTTTTTGGGATGGTGGGGAAGCTGGGCTTAGGAATGGACCTCTAGCCAAACTCTCAAAAGGGGAAATGCTGTCTTCCTTATTTGAAAGACAGCAGATTTGATTTTGGGAAATCAGAAACCAGTGAGCCAGGTGCAGAATTTGATTTTAAAAGAAACTTTCCTTGGCAGCAAATCATGATAAATTGTAACTTTTTTACCTTGTGGGGACTGGACTGGTTAGAATAGTTAGTTCCCTGTCGACTCAGGTGTTTATAACCCGGGACAACACCTCCACTCTAAGCAGCCCAGAGGACCACAGCTCGTCCTCCCAGTTCCCTTGGCCAGCGTCACACAGCCAGACACACACACTGTGTTCACCTACTGTCAGGTTATAAATCTTCACCTGCTTATGCTATCTTTATTTTTTATCTGTTGTACCGGAGTCGTCATCTCTGTTTTCTGTACCTCCAGTGCAGTTTGCCACAGTAGGAACACTTTGACCAATTAAGACTTCAGAAGCTAAATATCACACGAACAATTAGAGAATAAAAACAAAATCCATTTGAGGAAACAGTCACTCTGAACTGCAGAAAGCAGTATCACACAGTGAAAGTGATGGTCAAGTTTAGAATGTAATGAGAATGACCTGGGAGCTGGTCATTACAGGCTTCCGGTTTGAACACCAAGGTGATTCTGAGTCTGTGGGTTTGGGCTAGGTCTCAGCTACACACAGTAGGTGATTCTGGCATGAGCCATGCTGCAGGCAGTTACTTGCAGAATGAAGAAGCATGAGTGGAGCCGGGAGACTACAATTTTAGAAATGCCTCCAGTGTCCCAGCCTGGGGACTAGGTGCCTTGCCAAACATTATTTCATTTGATCCTCTAAATTAGTGGTCCCCAGCCTTTTTGGCACCAGGCACCGATTTCATGGAAGGCAGTTTTTCCATAGCCTGGAGTCATTGGATGGTTTCAGGGTGATTCAAACACATTACATTTATTGTACACTTTATTTCTGTTGTTATTACAGCAGCTCTACCTCCAGTCATCAGACATTAGATCCTGGAGGTTGAGGACCCCTTGCTGTAAATAATTCTGTGAGTAAGACTTGGTTTCCATTTTACAGAGGGAGACGTGGAGCCTTAGGGAGATTGAATGACTTGCCTCAGCTCATACATCAGAACTCTGGACTTCGGAGTGAATTCAGTAATCTTTATGCCACACAGTATTGGCCCCTTGATAGCAAGAACTCTAAGAACAACTAAAGCAAAAAGATAATTTTGACAAATGATTTCTCCCACCCTTTATTAAAAACCCAGAAACTACTAACATGACTTCACACTTTTGATGAGTTTTATAGTCTGTGGACACTGATTTTGAGAACTGCCCACTTTCCCTGAAGCTCATTTCCTAGCCCACTCCTCCTTCCTTCCGTTCTTTCTCACAAGCTGTGCTGAAGTACTTCGTGGATCCCTTCATTCTCCTCACTTTGCTCTGGTTTCTTGAAAACTTCATTGTTGTGCATGGCTTCTGACATTGCTAGTGAGATGGTCCACTTTTATCTCGCATAGAGAAGAATAAGAAGCCCTTTTATCTTAAAGGTTCTAATGTGCCATGGCATAGCCATAAAAACCACCCCAATTACCTGCCAAATAACAAAGCCAGGATCTCCTCACCATTAAGTGTCTACCCCAGGCTTAGCGCCACCAAACCACAGTCCCTTTCTGGTCTCCTATAGTCACCATCCTCTCTGAAGGGTCTCAGCTTGCCAGGCCTCTGCCACTGACCTGTCAGTTACTCAGACTTTAATTTTAAACCCGAGTGATCTATTGACCTGTGTCTTTGACTGTTTTAATTGGTTAATTTGTAAGATTTGACCTCTGATGTTTGCTAACTTTTTATAGGGAGTTGTATTTGTAACGGAAGAAGAGAAGAATAAAAAATATTAGTTTTAAAAGTGGCCTATGTGACTGCTTTTCTAAAAAGGTATTTAATGCTCTTAGTACTTTGGCTTATCTCTTTGAAATAAAGCTAATACACAGGATTGCCTTCACATTGTTGTACTCTGCCTTTCCTGATTGATAATTGCATTGTCTTAGAGCCTAGACATTGTTAATATTAGCTAAAACTACTTGGCTGCTCTATTAGAAGTTCCTTTTTTTTTTGTCAAATTTTCTCAAACATGTTTCTGCCTTGCAAGGAGCCCCAGGTATTTATGAGGTGATGGAGTACCTAAGAGGCCTTATTTTGTGGACACATTACGGAAAAAATAATAATAATTCGGGGGGATTAACTTCCCAGCTTCTTTCTTTAAAAAATAACTCCATAAGAAGTCATTGTCTATCTCTGGGCATCCCCGTTATTTGCTATCATTTAAGCCAAGGCAGCTGTTTGGTTTGCTTATATCCCAGGCTTCCTGCATGTGTAACCTAAATATCCCCAATCTTGTCTCCAACAGGTGGACTGGGTGCAGTGTGATGGTGGCTGCGATGAGTGGTTTCACCAAGTTTGTGTGGGGGTCTCTCCAGAAATGGCGGAAAGTGAAGATTACATCTGTACAAACTGTGCAAAGAAGCAGGGGCCAGACAGCCCAGGGCCAGCGCCGCCCCCTTCCTTCATAATGAGCTACAAACTACCAGTGGAGGATCTTAAAGAGACCAGTTAGCAGGCCCTGGGTTGGTTTGGGACACGGGGGAAACGGACCACACTGAGACCGTAGTCATCAAGGAGAGTGGTTTAGGTCCACTCGGAATGTTGCTTCCAAAGAGGAACGGCCTTCTGGGAAAGTCCTCTCAGCCGACTTCTCTGCGCGTGGATGTGGGACCCGCGTTCCCTGCCTGCCCTCGTGTGCTAAGGGTGTCTGCCTTGGTCCAGCAGCCAGGGTTTCAGTACATATCTCCTCTGAGGTCCTTTGTCACGTTAAGGCCAGACACTGGAGCTCTAGGGTGGCAGGTTGGCATCGTTGCGTTGGTGTGCTCGCAGGGCTTGTAAGGGTGTGTTTTAGGGCCAGTTGATACTAGTTAGAGGTTCGCGGCCAGCACTGTTGGGAGGTACTGACTGCTTGGATCTCCTTAGTTAGGGCAGTGGGAGGAGTCAGAGGACCAGCTTCCTTCCACTCTGACCTGCGTTTGATGCCTGGCAGGTCCAGCTCGGAGAGGACCAGGACGAACATAGTTCTGTTAGAGGCCGTGGGAGGGGAGCCTGGCCTGTAGACCTCCGCTCCGTGTGCTTGTGTGTACCAAGAGGAAAACCCCAAGTGAGGGGCAGATCACCCCATCTTCCTAAGGAGGAGAGTAGCATCCAGTTCAGAAATCTGACTAGGTTAGATTCTGGGAAGAAGAATCTTGCCAAAGGCAAGCAGCCTTTTTTGGCTTTGAGAAGTCTTGTTGCCTTGGGTCTGCATTTAGAGAAGAGCAGGTGCGTGGATCCAGGCTTCTGCAGCAGCAGAGACAGTGAGTCAGAATGTTCCACTGAGCTAGCGGTGCATGCTTTTCGGGGAAACCTTCATTGACAAGTGTACCAGGTGCCACCAGGCTTCAGGCATGGCCACCAGCAAAACCAGCAAAACAGCTTTTTGCCTTGCAGCCCTGCCCCACTGTCTGGTTCCAGGACTGGCAGTTGCTGACAGAGGCTGGCCACGGGCGCTATTCCATAGCCCCATGGCTTCCTCCGAGGAGTTGGGCATAGAGTACCTCTGGTGACGAAGTTGTTTTAGTAAATCCATTTTTAAAAAAAGAAAAAAGGACTTGTTTTTACTTTTTTCTAAATGTCTCTGACTACTGACTGTTCTATAAATAGATTATTTTTCCTTTTTTAATATACATATATGAATATATAAATATATATATATATTTACCATTACCAGCAGCTTGTGACGGAGTCTCAGCATCAGAAATCCATTTGGGGGCTTGCTTTCTCTTCTTGCTTTTTATAAAGGAGTCCCACGCCTTCCTTGTAGTACATGGAGTTAGCACTTCCTTCTCCAGCCTCGCCTGACCAGATTGTCCATCTTGTTTTGTCCAGATAGATAATTCTGTTTCCTTTGTGTGTTGGGGCTAGTCCCTGTGTGAGGGGACCCTGATCGTGCTGTATCTGCAATGGTGGTTCTGTTTGGTTCTGTTCCGTTCTGTTTGTGAAAGTTTGAAACAACAGTGCTGTGTCGTCCTCTCTCCTGTTGTGTTCTGTCCTCGTGGAGGTGTTAGGGAAGCTCTTATTAGAAGGGGACTCTTTTTTTTCTTTCTTTTAAGGACAAAAAAGACCCACCAAACAAGCTGAAAATGGTGTTTCATCTTCACTATCCTGTGTCCCTTTATTTTGGGTTGAAAATATGTGGTTTGGCTTATAAATCCATCAGTTTTCCTTTTAAAGGGGGGAGCAAGATGGGCCCAGAGAACAGCTAATACTCTCGTCCTCCCTTTTTAAAGAAATGTCTTCTAGTAACTAGAAGCGAAATGTACTGTCGAGTCACAGTTTGAGTTGGGTATGAGATTTAACTCAAAGACCTTCCTAAAAAAAAAAAACCTTTCCTGTAAAATCCAGTTTCTGGACATGCTTTCTCTGTAGTTCCTATGACCAATCTTTTCGTCCCTCTTCCCCTGGTATCATAAAATCTTGAGGGTTAAGAAGTTCATCAGTGTTGACGTGCATGGGTCTTAATGTTTCATCTCAAGTGTATGTATGATTTAAGATTTCAGTGGAAATTACAAGGTAACTATTTCCATAAGTTTTCATTTTGGTAATGTACATAAAGATATTACTTAGTTAAGGATTTCATCTGGTTATATTATAGAAGAAAGCACAATGGGTTTTTTTTGGTTTTTTTTTTTTTTGCCTTTTGGTCTTCTCTGTAAAAGCCTTCAGACACTTGGGGGTTAAAAATTGATTGCAGTCTTCAGTGATGGCTGCCTGGAACATGCTTTATAAAACACCTTTTCCCTTCAGCTGTCAGGAGAGGGACATATGAGGATGCTGAGAAAGATGGCTCAGGGGCTCTGCTGCTTGGAGAATGGGAGATGGGGAGAGAGGGCTGTTTAGGAAATGATTTATGTCCACAATATGGCATTTGCCTACATGTTTGACCTGAGAAAGTCACAAGACAATCTCCCAACCATGAATAGCTTCCTGTTCATCTTCAGACATTTTGAAACCTAAATATATCCTTTAATTGATACTGTGGGATTTTCTGTATTAATTTGAAAGTCGTAGGAATTTGCTCTGACTTTTGACCATTTAGACTGAGGCTGAGAACAGATGAGTGAAATTAGTTTAAAGAAGAAGAAAAATACATAAATTGTGTAATTTTGCAATTAGTGGACTAAGATTCATCTGTTTAAAGAAATGCTGATAACTCTAGTATAAAACTTTTCACTTAGAGGAAGATACATATTTACAGCTTAAACCCATTCTGCAAGGGTGTAGCATGTCAAATTAAAATTTGATTTAAAATGTTTCTTCACCCTTCCTGTCTCCTCCCCAAGTCACAATTCTTCCCCATTGATACTTTTAACTTTCTTGTTTTAATAATTCTTTCAAAGGCGTTTCTCACTATATTCATTATAAAGCATTTTGGCGAAGATTATAGAAGGGAAAATGAAAATCGGTGGCCCAAGAGTAGATCCTCGGCCCCTTGCACATGGGACCACACCTCTCCTGTGGTCCCTCTGGGTGGTGTTGGCCTCACTGCCTGTAGTGACTGCAGCAGAGCCACATGGAGGCCTTGCCGGGCGGCCAGTCCCCAGCTCTCTGTGACTCAGACCTGGGCTTCTTGGAGTGACAGCTGCTGCACGTCTTCCTTTGGATAATTGAAATGTCAAACGTGAAACCTGTGGTTGCCTGTGATGTACTTTAATGATCACAACGCCAGTGAGGGCTGACCTGTGAGCCAGGAACGGTTTCACCTGTGCTTTTTTCTTCTTTACCTTTATCTTCAACATGTGTCTGAGAAATATGTTTGTTTCTCTTAATCTTTAAATTCTGATGCAATTCCATGGCTATAGGAGAAACTCCCTACTGGTCGATACCTCGATTCTGTAGTACGTTGATGTGAGAACGAGCCAGTGCTTTTACGTGGGGGGGTGAGAGGGAAAACTGCAAAAGCCCTGCTTTCAAAGGGTGGATGAGCCACTCAGGAGAAAGTGGAAAGTTGAAGTGGAACTTGAAAATTGTGGAAAAACGAAGGTGAAGTCCCACACATAGCCGGGTTCAGTAAAGGTTTATATATGAACTAGCTTTTCATATGTGTGTAAAAAGTTACTTTTGCAGTAATATAAATTTTTAAAAACAGGCATTTGGTTTGCTTTTTTCCTTTTGAAATCCCCCCCCCTTTTTTTTTCAAATTATCAAAGCTTATCTTACTTTGGATATGGGTGTGCCGTGGCAGTTAGCATTTACCGCAGGAGAAGGAAAGAATGGATATTAATGTATCTGGGGTTGGCATCTTCTCTCGGCCTAGACCGTATCCAGTCGCCACTATGCAACGACCGAACGATGTGCACTGGAAAAGGATGTGACAGGTGTTCACAGCCACACCCTGCTCAGTCTTACTCTTGCAATACTCCAAGATGTCCAAACAGGAATGTCTTCTGTAAACCTCAAGACCTATTGACTATCCCCTTACATATTTATTTACCCGTTAGTGAGACACTTAAATATAATATGGACTCTATTTTACCAGGGTTTTTGGTGGTGCCTTATGAAAAGTACAACTTGATTTCTTGTTTTTTTGAGCATGTTTTGCATTTATTTTTGTTTTCTGAAAAAAAAATTACATATGGTTATTTGCATTACATCTAAAAAAATAAAGCTTTGTGTGTGACTCAGGCCCCCTGCTCTGTCATTCACATTGGTGGCAACTCTCAAGAGTAACCAAGCCAAGCTAAATTGTGGTTGTTGTATTGATGACCTGAGAGCCACTTTTAACCTGTGCATTTGCTGTCTCTAAAATAAAGAACTGGCCTCAAATAACTTCACCAATGGTGTGATTAGCCTGATAGTTGTCTTCAGAAAGTGTGAAGTAGAAGTGATTCCTGCAGATTTCAACTTTGTTTCCAGTGATGACCAGCAGACATTTCCCCACCGCTGATTGTCGAGCCGGGTACCCCTTTGCAGCCAGCCAATCATAGGGAAAATGAAGAAATAGGCCCTTTTCCCTTTGGCCTGTTTGTACTTAAAACTAGTTTAAACTGCAAAGTTACTTCAGAGAATAGTCCTTGTTTTCTCTTTGCCAAGGTTACCAGGTCATGTAGGTGCAAGGGGCTGATCATTGATGAAAAAGGCTCTGCCTGCAGTGAAATTGGACTTGGTGTGTGACTATATATGTGTTGGGAGTAGAATTAGTGGCAAGAAGGCAAGTCTGGTTATATCAACTTGGAAAAGAATTTTGCCAAGAAAGACAACAGACACACGAATCTTTGTTAAGTCTGACATTTAAAAAGAGGTGTGGAGTCCTCCCAGTTCAGACCACATTTTTCGTGGGGCTTTGGCATTGTGGTTGATACCAGTGTGCTGAAGACCTGGAACCTCTTCACGGGGTACTTAATCTTTAACTGGGAAGTCTCATGTGATAGAGGGACCCAAGGGCACAAGAGAACCCACGCAAGGACTGCATTCTGTGACTAAGTGATTTCAGGATTTCTTAACTCTTCTTGCCTATTTGCTTTTCAAAGTGTGTTTTTACTCTGGGCTTTTAGTAGGGAGAAAGATTTCCTATTTCCATACAATAAAGTCCCATGAAAATTCTTTACTAGGTGAGGATTTTCTCTCACTTCATCCCTGGAGCCAAGATGTATGATCTTGTTAATGCAAAGGGTAATAAGAAAGGCACCACAGGAAGCCTAAAAGATGTGTTGGTGGTTCCAGCTTGTAGTAAGGAACCCTGGTGAGTTGCCAGGAACATAGGGATGAACTCAGAGTCTTCTGTAGTTTAAAAAACAACCCTCTTCCACTCTCCTGCCCCCCACAACCAAAACCAACAAGCAGAAACTTCAAAAGCCCAGATGAGGACTTAAGTATTACATAAGAGAGAATGTCAGATTTAGGAATGCACTAATCTGAGTGTTAGCGCTTTGGGCTGCCTTCTCTTAGTTACTTGGCTTTTCTGAGTCCATTTCCTACTATGTACAGGTTGGTTCACGTGGATCCAAAGATGGAGTTACCTTGCCCCTTGAGGGAGGTAAGACAAATTGATTTAAGGATTTTTTTTTTTTTACAAAAACAAAGGAATTTTGGACATGTCTAACTTTGTACCGACTGATAGAAATATCTTCAGGTTTCCTGAGGAGGGAGGATATCCTGTGTTTAGAGAATGTAAGTCTTGATCCCTACATCCATATTAGAGCACAGCCAGTTTTCACTTCACTTGGGTCTAAAGTTTGCAGAGATCGTCACCCACTTGTACTTATTCCCTGAGGCCGATATCCCGCTGTGCCATTCGGAAAGATGGAGAGCATGGAACACAGTTCAACAGACCTAACCCTGACCCCTTTCTCCTCCTGAGTTGGTCCCTGTGCTGTACGGAGTCGTGTCCAACTCTTCGTGACCCCATGGACTAGCCCACCAGGCTCTGTCCATGGGACTTCCCAGGCAAGAATACTGGAGTGGGTTGCCATTCCTTCTCCAGGGCATCTTCCCGACCCAGGGATCAAACCTGGGTCTCCTGCATTGGCAGGCAGGTTCTTCCAGAGCCACCTGGAAGCCCCCTGAGAGGGTACCTGGCTTTAGTGAGAAATCCACACCCCCTCCCCAAAGCATGGGCCCAGCTTTCTCCATACTGGGCAGCTCCCTGCCGAGGCAGCAGGCCACCCAGGCCCTGGCAGTATCCAGTCTGCTGGCAGAACCATGCCATCCTTTCTACCTGGCATTAAGCTTTATGGTCTGTTTTTTTCTCCACCTCTCTGGCCCTCCAGGCCTCATCCTGGCTCAGTTCAGCCAGCTGACGTCATCTCTGCTGAATACTGCTGAGCACATGCCATTGATTGGTCGCCCTACAAGCTGACACAGCAGGGCAGCAGCCCCTTCTGGTCTTTAAGACACTGCAGCCCTTGGCCTCTCATCCAGTCCACACCCCAACCTCTCCCCATGGAAGAGGCCATCCTATGACAGAGAAAGCCGATGCCAATGGGAGAGCTCTCAGCTCCCATCACTTGTCCATCCAGCAGCATCTGTCTTGGGACAGGTGTCTGTCCTCAGGCAACAAGACTGTGTAGGCAAACGGGCCAGTCAGTGAGACCCGTCCCACCTTCCTCCCTAGAGACCTCACTCCATCAGTTACCCCCTCCTCCTCCAGCACGTGAACTCAGAGGTCTCTCTTGAACCTGCCTCCCTCCCCCGCTCTCTTCATCCTTCCTTTGCAGCCAAGCCCCATCTGTTTCCTCTGCTTCATTTTCATATCCCTCCTCCGTCAATTGCAGTCTGGACCTTACTCTCCACATTCCCCTGAGGATGCTCACTGAAGTCGTTAGTGACTATGTGTCGCCAAGTGCAGTGGACACATCACAACATACCCAACACTGAACACCTGTGCGTTCCCTTTTAACAAGTCCTCCGTCAGCTTCTTGGCCACTGCTTTTTCCTACTGGCTTTTCTCTGCAGCTGCTCTTTATCAGTCTTTTCTGTTTACTCTTCCGACAGTGTCATCAGAGGCTCTTCCTGTATCTCCTCCTTGGATGCCCTCGTTTCTCCCCCCGCCCCCCACCGAATAATGCTTAATTCAGTTGTTTCAATATCAGTCTCACCTGCCCAGGCTTGTTTTACTCTTTAATCAAACTGGTAAGATTTCACTTGTGTTTGTTTTAATCACTCCAAACTCCTTGTGCCAAAACCTGAACTTACCACCTTCCCATCACCAAGCCAGTTTCTCTATTCCCTTCGCAAAAGAACAGCCAGAATTCTGTGTGCCATCCTAAGTCCTTGCTGACCACTTGCTTCTGTGTCCGATGAGATGGTCACTGAACCCTTCAGACTCGTCTCCATCTCCTCTGTTCCCCTCAGGCAGCATCACTGGAAGCTCTCACCACTTGACTTGGATTCCCATGCTGGTCATTAGGCTGATCTCTAGTTTATCTTCCAAATTTCTACCAGAATAACCACTTGCCTGGAGGCTCAGATGGTAAAGAATCTGCCTGCAAGGCAGGAGACCCTGGTTCGACCCCCAGGTTGGGAAGATCCCCTGGAGAAGGGAATGGCAACCCACTCCAGTATTCTTGCCTGGGGAATCCCCATGGATAGAGGAGCCTGGCAGGCTACAATCCACGGAGCCGCAGAGAGTCGGACATGACTGAGTAACTAACACTTTTCACTTTTCAAACTGTCTGTAAAGAGCGGATACATTGACCGCACTGTCCTAAGGAACCTGCCAGCATTTATTAAATGCGTCTGCCTCCATGCACCCTCTGTCCCTGTGCTTCCCACACGTGGGCGTTTGTCTCCAACATGTCGGGCTCCTGTCTCTGCCTTGCTGTCCCAGCTCTCATTTCTGAGATGCAAGCGTAGGTGCTGCCTCTTCAGAGGCCCCCCTTTGTGCTGCTCCCTCGTGGGGCTTTGTAGCATGCAACATGATCGTCCATAAATTCTGCCAGGGCAAGGACTTTGTTCCCTGGCACCAAGAATGGCATCCTGTGTAGAGTAAATGTCCGATAAATAACTTGAGCAGATGCAGTTTCATGCCTCTGTTCCTGGATGTGTGTGTGTGCTCAGTCGCTTCAGCTGTGTCCAGCTTCTTTGACCCCAAAGACTGTAGCCTGCCAGGCTCCTCTGTCTATGGGATTTCCCAGGCAAGAATGCTGGAGTGGGTTGCCGTTTCCTTCTCTAGGGTGTCTTCCAGGCCCAGGGATCAAACTCATGTCTCCTGCATCTCCTGCATTAGCAGGTGGCTTCTTTACCACTAGCGTCATCTGGGAAGCCGGACAGTCACCCTCAATATTGTCCCCTGTGTCTGGGCTGCCCTGTCCTCATCAATCCTTTCTCCTTTGCACCTCCTCTTTCTTCAACATCTAGCATACCCTGAATCTCTGCTGAGAAGTCTTTTAGGTCACTCCTCTCCTGATCTGACTCATGTCCTTTCACGGAGCTCTGGTGACATTTAGACATACAGCTTCTCAAAGTGTGGTTCCCGGATCCGCAGCATCTATATTACCTGGGACTTTGTTAGAAAGGCAGATCCTTGGACCTCATCCTGGACCTTCGGAGTCAGAAACTCGGAGCAGGGCCGACAACCTGCGTTTGGACGAGCCTCCAGGGGGTTGGATGTCTGCTGGTGGTGGAGAACCACTAGACTGTTTCATCATCAGGGCCTCTATGGCCAGGATGAACGCAATGCCTGGAGCAGGATTATTGTAAAGACCTTCCCTACGGAGAACTGAGATCCATCTCCTATGACCGTCTACAGCAATCCTGACTCTCTTGAGGGTATGAAGCTGGTTCCACTGCCTTTGCTTGGTAGCCCTTCAACAGCTAAGGACTGCCGTCATTTCTACTTCCCGACCTTCACCCTCCATCTTCTGATGTAGTATTAATTCTTTCCCATGTGCTGTGACTTTGCCTTCAAATTCAAACTCACCGGATATAATTGAACAAACTCCAACGTACTTCACACCCATCTTTAGTGCCTATATTCAGAGCATGAATAAGCTAATTCATGAATAAGCATGAATTAGCTTTCAACCTACCATTCTAAAAGTGGAACCGAGTGTATAGTCACCCCAACAAAGTGGAGGTCACAGTGACTGTGCCAAGGTTCTATTGTAGAGCTAGAGATGGACAGTGGAAACCAAGGGTGGCCCAAATATACTCTCCATCTCAAAGAACCTGAGAGCAGTTCTGTGAAGTGGCTCCATCTAATTGAATTGATGTTTCTCAGCCATGGTGACACATTCAAATCATCTGGAGAGCTCACTCCAGACCAGTTGGATCAGAGTATCCCAGAGCAGGGGCTTTCCAGGTGGCTCAGTGGGTAAAGAATCCACCTGCCAATTTAGGAGACATGGCTTTGATCTCCCGGTTGGGAAAACTGGGTTTGTTCAGATTTGCCTTTTCTAGACCCAAGCATTAGAATTTAAAAAAAAAAAAAAGCTCCCAGGAGATTTTTAATAATGCAGCCAGGGTTGAATATCACAGTTCTAAATGCATGAAGGAACAAGTGATTTTTAGAACTGTGTATAATACGGATATTTTACATACTTTCACAGTTGTGAAAATGTGCCCACACCAGCACACGTAACCATCA
Source organism: Redunca redunca (assembly GCA_006410935.1). Taxonomy (NCBI): domain Eukaryota; kingdom Metazoa; phylum Chordata; class Mammalia; order Artiodactyla; family Bovidae; genus Redunca; species Redunca redunca. The sequence goes on along the minus strand of SJYQ01005708.1, from coordinate 240,513 downwards.
CTGATATCATTGACTTGATAATGAAAATTGATGGACCATCCTATTATTTTCCCGTTATACCTTATAGCAGGCTTCCCTGGTAGCTCATATGGTAAAGTATCTGCGTGCAATGCGAGAGATCTGGTTTCGATCCCTGGGTTGAGAAGATCCTCTGGAAGAGGTCATGACAACCCATTCCAGTATTCTTGCCTGCAGAATCCCCATGGAGAGAGGAGCCTGGTGGGCTACAGTCCATGCAGTCGCAAAGAGCAGGACACGACTGAAGGACTAAGCACATGCCTTGTAGTATCAAATTCAAAGTTGCCTCCGTTCTCTCCCCAGGCTATTTAAAAATATCTCTAGTCTGCTTTCCCCCTTGTAGTTCATGAATTAACAGCAACAGAACCTCTCTCAGAGCTTCCTCCCTGAGATGGTGTCTCCGGAAGTGATGATAGAGCATTGGTGTCCATCCCATAGACAAAGCTATTTTCCTCTGAGAATCTTTCACGTTGGTGTTTCTTCACCTATGTTTTGCTGTCTAACTTCTCTGCCAAATACAGATTTTTCTTCATATACAGGCTAATATTTACAAAAATTGGGGGAGAAAAACGTCTTTCTTATTTTTTTAAATAATACATGCCAATTTGTCTTAAGAACTACTAGAAGGAAGAAATAAAAATCATCTTCAATGCCCAAATGACCACATGAAGATTTTATCCAAAAAAAATAGACTTCAGTAAATTTACTTTCAGACGGCTCTCTGTATCTATTTAGGTATGCTATCTGTAGATATGTGCTCCTTTACATAAATGAGGTCATACTCCACATAGTGCTTTTTGACTTGCTTCTTTTACTTAAATCAACATTTATATATGACAATAAATGTAGATTGTATTGTTTTTAATGGCTAAGGTTTGCATTCAATGAAATCTTAATGATTTTGTAAGAGTCATGTATATCGAGGATGTTATTTCTTTGTCTTACATTGCAAAATTTTGACCACTTATCATTGGTCTTTTAACCTTATTTATAGTTTTCTTTATAGACGTTGTTAAATCTCATGCCATAAATGTAACCTCTTTAATTTTATAATTCCTGATTTTCCTGACATGCCTGGAATGACTCTCCTCAACAAGGTAATAAAAATACCTCCACGATTTGGCTTTGTGCTTTTATAGCTTTATTCTCTATACTAAATTCTTGTTCCTTCTTGAAGTAGTTGGTGGGAGGAATGCCAAGTTTCTTGAGATTATTCCTCTCTTGGCTACATTTCTTAGCCAAGAAATGTGTCTTACAGAGCCCACATTCACTCTTGACAGTACTGAAGCATCTACCCTGCATGTCTTCGTGTGTGTAAATGTGGTCATCTCAAACCTCTCCTGCCAGGTATGTGTGTGTGTGGACATGGAACGCACCCACTGCACTGGCGCTCTATTGCTGGGTAGCAATATTATGACACACTTCGCAGTGTAAAGCAGCACCTCTATGACCTGACAGTTCCCATGGGGAGAGTCAGGGCCAGGCTTTGCTTGGTCCTCTGCTTGGGGACCTCACTGACTGTCGTCAAGACGCCAGTAGAGGCTGGCTGGAGAAGGATCACTTCCAAGCACACGAGGCTGTTGTGTTTAATTCCTGTGGGCTCTCAGACTGAGGGCTAAGTGTCCTCCCGTTCGCTGCATCCTCAGCTCCTGGGCGCACATGCTTCCCAACGGGGCCACTTGTTTCCTCGAAGGCAGCAAAAGAGGGAGACCACAGAGGCCATGGTCCCCAGGAGGCAGGGGTCGCCGGGCTCTGTCTGTCCCCCCCATAGTCCCTGTGAGTCAAACCCTGCTCGAGTTCCCGTGGTAGTGCCCGAGGAGGGAGGCTTAACGAACTCACTCCATTCACATCAGATTTGGAAAGAGAAGGATAATGGCTTTGTTTCTCGAATATTCATGAAAAGAAAAGCAGTAATCTTTCCCCCTTGGACTAAATGATTCTTAGACCTCCTCAATTTGAGATAATTATAACTACCCTCTGGCATTCAGTAGAACAAAACTTTCCTGCGTCTTAGAGAAACAGAAATCTCCAAATCTCATCAAGTCTATTTCTACCGTTCTGAGTTCCTCGACCCTACTGGTAGTTCTCTACTGAACACGCTCCAGATGGTTCGTCTCCTTTTTAATGTCTATGCAGAGCATTCTTTTGATCTTTAGATCACAATTCTGGAGGAAGAAATCTCACCTCCTAGTATTTTTTAATTCACAAGATTCACAGTACATGTAATGAAGAGTCTTTGCAAATTTGTTTCCTCTCTGTATATCTTTCTTTTTCACTTCTGTAGCCTCATGCTTCTGGAGACTGTCAGCAAAAATTCCTATTATTTCCCATTCCCGAGCTGCATTCAGAGATACGGAAATAAGAGGATTCTCTCATCTTGGTAATTACTCTCCTTTTATCTTTCCCTTTCATCCTGAGAGTTTCTATTTAGTTCCTAAGAATGGTAAGTTGACAGCTTAGTAAATTGATATCTTGAAATGAGAAAGGATAAGGTCAGAAAGGAGACTGGAAGCAGGATTCAGAGTTTTAAAGCATCTCATCCCACATTTGTAAATGAATAAATAATAATTCCTTTCTAAGATGGTAAGATTGTCTCTGATACTGAAAGGCAGTTCCTTCCTGTACATCCACGTACATATGGTGGGTTCACCCCTCAGCGGATCAGGGCTAGCTGCCTGTTGTGATGCTTTGCTTTCCTGGAAAATGTTTAATATCCCCCTGCACTAGGCTCTATGGCTATCCACCTACTCTATCAATGTACTATCTAACTACATTTTTGTTGTTCAGTTGCTAAGTTGTGTCCGACTCTTTGCAACCCCATGGACTGCAGCATGCCAGGCTCCCCTGTCCTTGACTGTTTCCTGGAGTTTGCTCAGATTCATGTCCATTGAGTTGGTAATACTATCTAACCATCTCATCCTATGTCACCCCACTTCTCCCTTTGCTCTCAACCTTTCCCAGCATTAGGGCGTTTTCCAGTAAGTCAGCTCCTCGCATCAGGTGGCCAAAAATATATTCATACATACCTAGATAAATAGATAGAAACTAGATATCTCTATATAGATAGATCTCCTAACTCATGTTTTAGAGTTACATAGTCCTAAGATTTCCAGGCCTCCTAACATCAGCTTTCCCATGCTTCTGCTCCCAATAGATGGTATCTAAACCATTCCTCAAAGATAGCTAATCTTTCCATGAAAAATGTATCTGGGAAATATTATGTGTCAATAGCCAAGTTCCATCTTTTTCATTCTAATATTACGAATTAAGCTACCATTGTATAATAAATATGTGTTTACTAAGCAAAGATTTTTCCACTTTGTGAGATTGCTGCAGTTGTGCAGAAGGTGTCAAGGCTGTGGGGAATGGTGAGTGGGGGTGGGGGTGGGGATAGGAGGGGAAACATGATGGTCTGAGTCCACACAAAATTCCCAGTTTCCAAGGTATTTCTTTGCTAAGCTGTATTTTTCCAGAGTTATCTCTGCACTCTCTCTGGTTTGCAGAGAGGGGAGAAAAGAGGGAAAATTGATTTCAGTCTAAAGAAGGAGAGCGATCTGGTAACTAAGGTCTATATGAAGGAAGGAACAGTAGATAAGAAGTAGTGTTAGGATATTTTGATGGGGTTAGAGAAAAAGCTGGACTGAAATGTGAAAAATTCTGGACCCATCTTACAGATACTGAGGTATAGAATGTGCTATTTAGCCTCTCTTTTCAAGTCATTTCTTTCAATGGGCTCAATAGACACTGCTTCGAAGGTTATAAAAGCAGCTGAGGTCCAATCCCCAGCATCCACAGGCTCTGGTCCAGAGAGCAGGCTATGAACCCGAAGGCCGGAGGAGCAGGGCTGGGTCCTCAGCCGGGATCTCGGGCAGAATGAAGGCTGGCTGTGAGAACCAGAGTGGAGCTCCTACAGGCTGAAACCCCCTCCAGCAGGCCTGCCCCAGGGAGACAGGAAGGAAACCCGTCCTGCGGGAAGAACCCCACGGGTACAAAGGAAAATGAGTACCATGAATGAGTAGTGAGCACTCCCGGTCAAGTGGCACAAGGGAAAGCCACATCTGTTGTTGCCTTAAAGCCCCAGCATCATTCACAGAGCAGAAAGCCAGCACAGCTTTAAAATGCCCTCAGACTGAAATGGGGCTTCCCTGGTTGCGCTGGTGGTAAAGAACCCACCTGTCAATGCAGGAGATGTGGGTTCAATCCCTGGGTTGGGAAAAAACCCTGCAGAAGGAAATGTCAACCCACTCCAGTACTCTTGTCTGAAGAATCCCATGAACAGAGGAGCCTGGCGGGCTACAGTCCATGGGGTCACAAAGAGTCAGACACGACTGAGCGACTTCATCGGAAGGGAGGGGCTGTAAGACTTCAGCTTTGTTAGCATCATTAACTTTTACAGAGTCGGACACGACTGAGGCGACTTACCAGCAGCAGCAGCAGCAGCAGCAGCAGCAGCAGCAGCAACGGTGTATGTGCCTCTGCTGGATAAAGCTCAGGTCTCAGGGGGAGACATGAGCTCAGATCCTAACTGTATATCTTAGTAGGTTTGGCATCTTTGGGACTCCTCTCGGAAGCTTGGTTTCTTACCTATAAATCAGGGATGAGGCTGGTCTTCCTGGTGGTCAGTTAGGACTAATGAAGAAATAGGTTAAATTTCCCGGCACGGGGCCATTGCTGCCAACACGGATGGCTTTCTGTGGGGCTGAGAAAAATATCTTTAACTCATTCAAGTATTTCAAGTGTCTGCTGAGTGGCCCGAGTACTCTGAGAGTCTTCTGTGCTCAGGAGAGGGCAGCGCACTGTCTTAAGTTCATTCCAATGGTGCTAGGTCTGGACTTTACTCCCTGCCCCTCAGAACTGGGAGGATGGTCACTCTCAGATTGGCTGGTATTGATGGGAGACAGACTCTAGGTAGGTCAGGTAGATGTGGAAGGAGCAGGCAATCTCTGTTCTCTAATGAGATCAGCTGTGGAAGAGTCAGAGCTGAAGGAAACCAAGAGATGACCCAGTCTTATGCTCTTATTTCACATATGAGAAACGGGGGCCAGAGAGATGGAATAGATGGCCAGGGTCATCAGATTGAGGGTTGAATGTTCCTGTTCTGTCTCTCAGGGTATCTGTTGTTTTTATCACACCAAAATGTGCTCTTGCCTCATTTTCTTTTTATTTTTTTATCATTTTAAAAATATGTGTTTATTTGGCCACACCGGGTCTTAGTTGCAGTGTGCAGAATATTTAGCTGAACCATATGGGATCTAGTTCCCTGTCCTGGGATTGAACCTGGGCACCTTGCATTGCGTGCTGAGTCTTAGCCTCTGGACCACCCAGGAAGTCCCTCATTTTCCATTTATGCCCTTCCTTTCTGCCTTTTCCCCCACACTGATCGCCTTGCAGGCCTCAATGCCCTGTTCCAACAGTCACTTCTTCAGGCTCCTGCCTGCTAGTCTTCAGGCGCGAACACAGAACTCCTCAACTGTTAAAATCTTCATCGATGGAAACCGAGAGCTGAGTCAGCAGCTCAGAGCCACGGCTGGAGCAAACACAACCAGCTGGTCAGCAGGGCTCGGAGTTGGGGGAGTCAGGAGGTCATTCCGGATGCTCTGGCCTGATGTGGCTGTTGAGAGCCTGGAGGGCGTCCAGCAAGGAAACAGTGGGTGGGGTCAGAAGTGAGGATGCCGAGGAAAGATGAAAGGGTTTGTGCTTATTGCTCTTGGAGAGGAAAAGAGCTGAGCATGGCTTTCAGATAGAGTTTCAAATGTAAGACCAGCTGTAACACCTCCTCCCTGAGGACAGAACAAGCAATAAGGTAACAGCAGCCTGAGGGTTTAGGCTGCAGAGGTTTCTGACTTTGGCTGCCCAGGAGAGTTACTCAGGGGGAGCTCTGAAAACCCTTAGTGTCTAAGATACCCCAGGACAATTCAGCTGAATCTTCACGGTTGGGAGTTGGGCCTTGGTGACTTTTTAACATTTTCTGGGTGGTTTACGTGGCCAGCCCATGGCTGAGGACATATGCTGAGGGTGAAGGTAAATCTCCTTAAGTGCTAAGGGTCACATGATTTAGGAGAGAACCCGTTTGTTGTTATTTTTTGGTCCCTAAGTCATGTCTGACTCTTTACGACCCTATGGAGTGCAGTACACCAGGCTTCCCTGTCTAGCACCATCTCCTAGAGCTTGCTCAATTTTGTGTCCATCAAGTCAGTGATGCTGTGTGATCTGACCTTCCTCCCTGGAAATGATGTCAGCAGATAACAGACTCTCAGCTCTGTGGGTGTTTAGGACAGAGCCTGAGTTAGAGTCAGGTTTCAAGGTTGGAGTTCCTTAGGCTGGGCCCAGACTGTAAGTTTATATGTATGTATATATAAGATGTATTGAACATAGGTAGCCAGTAAGCTCTAGAGGAGGGCATGGCCACCCACTCCAGGATTCTTGCTGGGGAAATCCCATGGACAGGGAAGCCTGGAGGGCTGCAGTCCAGGGGGTCGCAAAGAGTCAGACATGACTGAGCGACCGGACGAACAGCGACAGCACCTCTGTAACGATGCGGCTCAACAGGCGATTCCGCGGCAGTCAGCGCCGGCATCGCTTTCCAGGGGAGGACACTGTGCTCCTGCCTTAGCTGTCTTCCCGTCGGCAGGCCCTCCACGAAAAGCACTGCACGTCTGACACCTTCTCCCTTTGCCCTGAAAGCGCCCCGAGCCGCATCATGCCTGGGGACCCTTACACTCGAGCTTCCCTGGTGGCTCAGATGGTCAAGAATCTGCCTGCAACACAGGAGGCCCGAGTTCCACCCCTGAATTGGTCAGGACGATCCCCTGGAGAAGGGAATGGCTACCCACTCCAGCATTCTTGCCCGGAGAATCCCATGGACAGAGGAGCCTGGCGGGCTACAGTCCATGGGGCCGCAAAGAGTCAGACACGACAGAGTGACTAACACTTTCACCTTTTTTTCACATTGCAGCTGATGATCTGGCCCTACCTACCCCAGTTCTCTCTCTAGTAACACTCTTTGTCCATGTCCCCTAAAGGCATCTTCCTTGCTGCGGTCTCACGGACCTTCCTTTCTGTCCGCCTTGCCCACCTGGCCCCTCAAGACCTCACTCCCACCCCACTGCCTCCACACAGCTCTCAGCTGCCCTCCCTCTCGGTTGATCTGTGATTTGATTCAGCCCGAAGTCCTACCTGTGTTGTTCTCTAACTGCTTCCGATACAGGAGTTTGTGTCTCCTTAAGGGGAAAAACCTTTGTGTTCCCTGTTCCCATGAATATCATAATACTGGACACACGCCAAGGGGCCCCCACAGCCCCTCACAGACAATTGTGGGGGGTGATCTCCCTCCCACCATGACCAGTGAACCACACATGTGCTCCTGGTGGGCGCTGGCTGGCCAGTGCTGACATAGCATGTCTGAAGGGGCCCGGTCTATTTTTCTCTTGTTTGGAGAAACCAGGATGGGGGAGAGAGCAAATCATAATCTTTTTTTAAAGTTTTATTTTAAATTAATTTCAGACTTACAGAAATGTTGCAAAAATAATACGGAGTCTCCATATACCCATCACCCGGCTTCCCCTCATGTTCACAAATCACGTATCCATGGTGTCATTTCTCAGGAAGTTACCGTTGGTAGAACATGATTGATCTAAACTCAAGGCCTTTTTACATCAACGTCCCTCTTCTGTCCTCCTCCCACCCAGGACCCCCACCCATCACCCACGCTGCACTGAATCATTATCTCCCCTTAGTCCCCTGTCCAGGACACTTTTGAAGACTGAGTGGCTGCTTATTTGGCCCAATGTCCCTCACTTTGGATTTGTCTTAAATTTTCTTATGAGTGAAGAACAATTTTGGCAAGGAAACCACAGAACTGTTGTGTCCTTAATAACTGTCTCACACAGTTCAGGGTGTGAATATTGATGTCTTATATTACCTTGGTAGCTCCCACTAATTTACTGGGGGATCTTGTCTACAAACTTCCCTGATAGCTCAGTTGGTAAAGAATCTGCCTACAATGCAGAAGACCCCAGTTTGGTTCCTGGGTTGGGAAGATCCCCTGGAGAAGGGATAGGATACCCACTCCAGTATTCTTGGGTGTCCCATGTGGCTCAGCCGGTAAAGAATCTGCCTGCAATTTGGGACACCTGGGTTCGATCCCTGGGTTGGGAAGATCCCCTGGAGAAGGGAAAGGCTACCCACTCCAGTATTCTGGCCTGTCCATGGACCGTATAGTCCATGGGGTCACAAAGAGTCAGACATGACTGAGCAACTTTCACTTGTCTACAAAAATTATCTCACTGTCTAAAGCTGATTTTCTATTTCTCTCTTTCCTTCTGGATTTAATCATTGGAATTCCACTGTCTGGAAAAGCTGGCCTTCCTTCCCCATTTGTTTGTTTAGTGGACTATTTATTTCTGTTAGTATGCAATCATGACTATATTTTATTCTTTGGGTTATAATCCAGTACCATCGTTTTTCATTTTCTTGCTCAAATTGTTCCAGTTTCAGCAAACCATGATTTTTTTTTCATTGATTCTGCTTGCTCCTTTCTTCCCTTTCAGTTTGATCTTTGAAAAGAGATCAGAAAGGTCAACAGGAATCAAAAAGTTCCCTCCCCACTGCAGTTATATGACTATGCACAGAGAAGAAACCATCTCTTCCTTTCCCAACTCATTCCAATGTTGAAACCGATGCTGCTCAGAAATGTTCTTTCTGAAACAAATCATGCTCCCTTTAAAACTGATTTGCTCTTTTTTCATTCCAAAGAGAGACCAAAAAGAGGGGGGGGGGGGTTGGAAACTAGCTCACAGCATGTTGGTGTTTAAAAAGACCAGAGACAGTTTGATGGAGACCCAGGCCTCCAGGCTGCTCCTCCAGAGTTTGCTTTGTTTTGTAGACTCTGTTCTGGAGCCTTGGTCATTTGTTAGGGGACTTACTGGATGGGAGTTCATGAAGACAAGTCTTTTTGCATGAGTTTGCGGCCTCCCTGGGAGGACCTTGTGGCTACTGAGTCAGATAGACAGATAGCGGGGAGAGGAAAGAGGCAGAAGAATAGTCATCTCTGAGAGGCTCACTGGAGTTTTTGTGATGCACTTCCAAGGCCTCGAGGCAAGTGGGGGATGAGAGGAATAGACACTGCCTCATCATCTCTGATTTACGCTTGTTTCCGGCATGGCTGTACAATCCCACCCCTTGCATCCCTCACACCCCCTGATTTATCCCTTCTGTCCAGCAGGAGTCGACTTTGCTCAGGGGTCTTTCAGCCCCATCCCCTTCAGGGCATGTCCCTGCTGACCTTGAACACTTCCTTAAGGGTAAATAAGAGCTGGCTATGTGTTATAGGCTCTTTACATGTACTCAGATCTCCTAGAACCTCCCACAACCTTACAAGGTAACAAATATTCTCCTTTTTTTTTAAAAAAAAATGTATTTTTATTGAAGTATAGTTGATTTACAGTGTTTAAAGTGTACAGCAAAGTGATTCAATTATACATCAGTTCAGTTCAGTTCAGTCACTCAGTCGTGTCCGACTCTTTGCGACCCCATGAATCGCAGCATGCCAGGCCTCCCTGCCCATCACCAATTCCCAGAGTTCACTCAGACTCGCATCCATCGAGTCAGTGATGCCATCCAGCCATCTCATCCTCGGTCGTCCCCTTCTTCTCCTGCCCCTAAACCCTCCCAGCATCAGAGTCTTTTCCAATGAGTCAACTCTTCGCATCAGGTGTCCAAAGTACTGGAGCTTCAGCTTTAGCATCATTCCTTCCAAAGAAATCCCAGGGCTGATTGCCTTCAGAATGGACTGGTTGGATCTCCTTGCAGTCCAAGGGACTCTCAAGAGTCTTCTCCAACACCACAGTTCAAAAGCATCAATTCTTCA
>SJYQ01005708.1:173686-226243 GCA_006410935.1 Redunca redunca | reverse complement strand
ATATATGTATATATACATCTCTTCATTTAATCCTCATGGCTAAGCCTATCCTGTCATGCCCCTATATAAATCCATCAAGAGTAGGTGTTTCTTTGGTCAAGTGTAGATTAACTTAAACACATATTTATCTTACCCTTTCACAGCTTAGGACTTGGAATGGGCAGTGATTTAGAATAAAGATGTGTAGATCATAAAACTCTGGACAGTTAGAAAAACTTCCCAAATACATACACACACACATCTGCATATAGAAAAGTCTGAAGAAATATTCACCGCACGGTTGTTAGTAGTTACATTTGGAGAGTAAAGCTGGAATCAGGAGATGAAGTGAAGAGACATTTTATAGACAAGCAAACCGAGGTCAGAGTGATGAATTCATTTCCTGGGAGTCGGGTGGTCTCTGACGCAGAGCTATGGTTTGAATCCAGACTTGCCCTTCAATCGCACGATGCTGCCTCTGCTAATCAACGTGGCTAAGAGACTGAGGGTAGGCTTCTGTTCTCCTGGGGTCTGCGGGGGATAGAGAAGTGAGGGGGGTAGTGTTTAATCATTGGAAGACTCCCATTGGGCCCAGCACCTGCACAAGAGGTGACCATCTCAGAAGGACTGGGGAAGCTTCTGGGGACCAATGGCTTGGGTTTCTCCTTCTTAACCCACAGTCTCTGGAGGCTGTTCCCTCATTTATCAAATAAGCAGCACATTCCTGACCTCCCTCTGGTTTTCTGGATCCCCCAGGGCAGCCCCACTGGGGAGACAGAGCTGCAGGAGGCTCTGTGACCAGATGGGGCTCTTGTGAGAAAGTTCTGTTCCCAGGAACTTTTCTGGGGGGCGTTGCGTAGAAAGAAGCACATGCATCCACTTCTGCAGAGAAGGGACCGCTGTATACAACCAGAGATACTTAGATTAGACTCGCTGCTAAACCCGCCAGCCAGTGTAAGCAAGGGAGGTAGCTGAATGAGCAGGACGTCGTGGGGTCAGGTCCCGGCTGTGCTACATGGCTGCACACATGTCATCCAACCTCTCTGATGGGCAGCTCCCTGCTTACAAAGCAGAGGGAACTCTGTCACATCCTGGGGCTGCGTGGACTGAATGACATAAAGGCATGTAAAGCACCTGGTGTACAGTAGTTGTTCTCTGAACATGACCACGTCCAATCTCACCCTCAACCCAGTGCGAGTCTAGAATATGGGCAGGCAGGGTGTAGCCTGCAGCTCTGCGTTCATCTTATGTTGTCATCTCTGCGGTTATGGAGTCCTGTGCTGGCATCACCAGAAAAGAAAAGGAGCCCACGGGTCGTCTTCCTCTTACGTTGCTCTCAGAGAGAGATGCAGGGCTGACCTGGGAAGGTCAGCTCATCTTACTCAGAGTCCCTGGTTCTACTCAACCTTTCTCATCTTCTTGCAAGGATCTAAAAAACCTGACTTTCACATTCCTCTTATAAAATAAAACATGTTTTTGACGAAAATGTAGAAAATATAGATAAGGAAAATATCTCTAAAACCCATCTGCTGAGAGAGAAACATCTTGGTGAATATCCTAATTTTCATGCATGCAAATACTTTATAAGGTATTTTTCCCAGCATCATCATGGCACGTGGTCTATTTTGTAACTGTTTGCACTTCACATTTTGTGAACACCTCTTTGTTTCTTTCTTCTGCAGCACAGTTTTTAATGATTATATAGTAGTCCATTGTCTGAGCCATAATTTATTAACCTAGTTACCATATTTGAATATTTATGTGCTTTCTAATTTTTCATTGTTTTAAGCATGAACATCCTCAGTGCTGAATGTTTACACAGAGTCACAGTTATCTCCATAGGGTAAATTCCCCAAAGGAGAATCCGTGGCTTAAGGATACATACAAATCCCATCCCTTCAGCTGTCCTTAAACACGGAATAGAGAGACTGAGGTACATGCTTATGCAGATGAGGCTGGTTGGAGGGTGGCAGAGAGAACTCAGACAGCCTGGGGCAGGTGGGCTCCCCATGTCCACAAGCCCCCACCCGAGGCAGCTTCTAGGGGTGCACTGTCTGTGCATCAGAGTCAGTGCCTTCTTCCTGAAGCAGGAAGAGAACATATACGCTCAGCCTTTACCAACCAGACATGCCAAGGGTGGTGCGGGTCTGCAGACAGCGGCAGGAGTCACTCTCCTCCCCGGCACTTTTCCCTTGGGAATTTGCTGGAAGGGAAAGGGGAAGCTTTCCTTCCAGGCACCTCCCCCCACCCCCGGCCCCCAGCAGTAGCACAGTGCCCTGCTTGTCTTCCAGGGGGAATGGATAGCAGGGTCTCGGGCACCACCAGTAATGGAGAGACCAAACCAGTGTGCCCAGGCGTGGAAAAGGCGGCGGAGGATGGTGCCCTGCAGCGAGGGCAGTGGAGCAACAAGATGGAGTTCGTGCTGTCCGTAGCAGGGGAGATCATCGGGCTGGGTAACGTCTGGAGGTTCCCCTACCTCTGCTACAAAAATGGGGGAGGTGAGTTCACTTGAGGTGGGCGCGGTGGGGGAGAGCTGTGCCCGCCTGGCGCCTCCTGCCTGGCCAGTGGATGGAGGTTTCCTGCCTCTGTTACAAAAACAGGGGAGGTGAGAGGCACCACACACTTCATGCCTGCAAGGCTGTCTCCATCTCCTGCACCTACTGCACTCTGGGGAGCCCCATAGATGCAGAGGATGCTGGAGTTGGAAAAACCCTTAGAAGTCGCTCAGGACCCTGCAGGAGAAGCACCTAGACGGGGGTGACGTCCTGGGTGCCCATGGTGGCAGCAGAGAAACACAGGTGTGGGCTGGGACCAGAGGGATGGGGGTTTGGGTTCTGGCTCTGCTACTCACTCCCTGTGACCTGGAGCAAGCCCTCGGACCTCAGGTGGTCACTGAGAACAGAGACGGTTCTTCCTGCCCCTCAAGGTGGTTGTCAGGACTGGAGGTTGTGGGCAAAGGGCCTCAGAATCCATGGCTGTGCTGAGGGCGATGTTGGTACCCAGCTGTCCCATGGCTTCGAGACTCTGCAACCAGGGCCGCCTGTCCCCTGCCCGCCCTGCCCTGCCCACACCACGTTTCACCTTTGATCCTAGTGACTCTTCTTTTATAATTTTCCCACTGAAATGTTTGCATGGGGTGGGGGAGCATGGACTCCAGTTCCTTTCTGGATCCTTCCTGCCTCTCAGGCCCTGCAGTGATCCCACTGCTCCTTTAGCAATGCGGGTCACTTTCCCACCATGGACTCTCTTTTAGGCACCCCCCCCACCTTGCCAGGTCTCTGGGGAGCCCCTGAGGGATTTCCCAGGTGCTGAAGGCCTCTGGGAAGAGCAGTGGGTTCGGAAGGTCTCCTCGTCGGTGGATAAAGCTTAGCGGGACTGGGCTCCCAGGTCTGGTTTTGGGGGCGGGATGGGGCTGCAATCTGGGCTGGAGGAAGGGAAATGCTGAGAGAGATCACGGGGAAAGACTGAAGGAGTAGGACTTTGTGGGCCACGAGGACTTTAGGGCACCCTAATGCAACACTCACCCTTGGTGGGGGCGTGGGAGCCTCCCCGTTCGTGAAGCCAGTCGAAGTGGTTTTGGGGAGAGAAAGCTCACAGCACAGAGTAGGGCTGGGAGGTCAGGAGGGAGGAGAATATACAGAGGCCCTGAGCCCATTCATACTCTCAGGATGGTGGCAGCTGGGCACTGGCCCAGGGTTAATTTGTATTTTCCCCAGAGCAGGTGGGAGTGAGCCGGTATGTTCTCCTTCCCTCAGACTCTCTGGCCGGCAGTCTGAAGCTGCAGGACTTTGCTAGGTCGACCAGCATCTCTAGGGAAGGCAGGAGGTCCTCACCTAGCCCTGGACCCTCCGACAGCTTGTTCAGACCCTTGGGCCCTAGGGTGGTTGGATTCGGCTAGTCTGGGGAGGTGGGGGTGGGTGGGGAGCTAGGCCAGGCCTGGGGGCTCTGTGTCTGGACCCAGTGACCAGCTTAGCTCCTCACACGGCAAGATTAAGAGGTGAGCTGCTTTCTGCAAGCTGCTCTGGAATGGGACCGCGAGGTCAGCCTGGGAATTAGCAGGACTGGCACGAAGAGGTGGGGGAGGGATTCTGGGGTCTGTGGGGACCCCTGCGCTGAGGAAGGGGGAGAGGGGACCAGGGCAGAAGCACAGGGTCACCCTGTCTACGGGAGGCATCCCCCAGTAGGTTTGCGCCTGAGCTCTGCTTCGGGGGCCCGTTTAGGTCTGTGTGGCCTGGGGATGTGTGGCTGTGTCTCAGAAAAGGAAATGCAGGCCAGGATCATGACCACAGCCCCTGATTCTTCACTGAAGGAGCCGGGGTGTGGAAGTAGGACGTGGATGCCTCCTCCCTGGGCGGGGCCCGCCCTCTAGCACGCTGGTCCCCAGGAACTGTTTTGGGGTCCTGGGACCATCTGCAGAATCCTGACACCATCGCCCTTCCTCCCACCCCTTCTTCTCCAGTGGGGCACCAGGCCTCAGGCTTCCTCTTTTCTTTCCTTGATGGACAACGGCAGCTGGAGGAAGTGTGCTGAGGGGCTCTGGGGCTGGAGGCTGATGCCCAGCTTTGGTCTGCAGGCCCTGAGTCACGCAGGCCTAGCGGGTGGATACACAGGTGGCCCTCTACTGGCGTGATGGGGACCTGCCCAGGACGCCCCAGGTCTGTGGGTCTGTGCAGGGACCCAGACAGGCCAGCTCTTCTGGTTTCTGGTGTTCCCAGAGGCTCACCCTTTCTGTGCTCTTCACCCCTCCTCGGCCCCTCAGAGCATAGACCCCACACTTTGTCTCGCCACCTTGGTCTGGAAGGGACCAGAAACCTCCTTGTGACAGGGCCCTTCGCTGCCCACATGAGAGAGGGCCGGGGAGGAGGAGGACAGATGCCTCCCAGGTAGGTTTCATCCCCTCCTCCCAGTTCAGTGTTTTTATTTAAACCCATGGCCCTCAGATCAGGGCTGGGACTCCCAGGGGATTCAAGGATGGCTCTCAGCAGGTTCTGAGGATGCTGGGGTCGTGTGTGAACCCCCTGAGGTCACGTGCGCTATCAGCCTGCCTCTGCTGGGTGCTTCCTCCAACTTCACAGCTGCAAATAGCCACTTTTGTGCTTGGAGGGAGGACCTTTTCAGTTGCTAATGTTTGTTGGTTGGGGAGCTCAGGGAAGAAGATGTCCCCAAAGCATAGCATAGTTCCAAACTAAAAATACAAGTGCTGTCTTTGGTTCCTTCCTGCTTGGATGTTTGGTAGATCCGATTAGAAGCGAGTCCCAGAGCAGGGGAAAGGCTGAGGTAGGAATATGACGGAGGACAGGTCGACAGTGAAACACGGTAGCTAAAAACCAGAGACGCTGAGAAAGTGGTGTGAAGAAACCGAGTCCGGTGGCTGGGACTTGGGCTTTCAATGCAGAGGATGTGGATTCAGTCCCTGGTTGGGGAGCCAAGATCCCACATGCCTCATGGTCAAGAAACCAAAACACAAAACAGAAGCAATATTGTTACCAATGCAATAAACACTTAAAAAATGGTCCACATCCAAAAAAGAAAAGAACTTAAATAAATAAAATATAAAATCAGCATCCGACAGAAGATGGGGAAAGAAGGGGTGCCTTCTAGGTAAGTGTGCTCCTTGCCCAGGCATTGTGGCCAGTCCACCCTGAGCACTTGCCCCCACCCCCTGGCCCCTAGGACTTCCTAGAATCAGGCCAACCAATGAAAGTCACCAACGGTGGTTACACACTGAGAACGCACTACCTGCCAGGTACTGCTCTGAGTTGTGGTGATAAAATGGAAACAGAACAGACCGACTCCCTGTTTCCGCCGGGCTTTCTTTCTGGGTGTGGGTGGGGGTGAGGCAGACAGTAAACACAGCAAACAAGAAAATGACACAGAAGCTGCTGAGCATCACAGGAGCCGGCTGGGGAGGCCACACTGAGAGCACTTGAGTGACAGCTTTTGGGGTGGGGGGTGAGACCTGGTCTTGGGGATATTGGAGGTGGGGAGTGCATCCTGGGGCAGAGGAACCAAAAGGTTTTAATGGCCTCAGAGCAGGCGGCTGGCTGGTGTGTCTGGGGAGTCAAAGGAGGGGAGTCACTGTCGGGGATGGGTCATGCAGGGCTTGTCGACAGCTGTGAGGTTCGGCTTTCACTCCAGGGTTGGGGAGTCAGGGCAGGAGTTTGAGCAGAGCGGCCAACCTTACACGTGAACACGATCTCTGTATCTATGGTGCTAAGAACTGATGGCAGAGGCCTCAGGCCGGAAGCAGACCAGTTCCGAGGCTAAGAATCTTGAGGTCTCTTTGCTGTCCTTCTTTCTCACATAACTGCTGACTCGACCTGGATACCCAGATCCTGGTTGCTGCAGAACCCGGGCCTTCAGCTGGAACCTCTCCCGCTCCCTGGACCCTGGGCTAGCAGCATTCTGAGTTTCCCAACACCCAGGATGCCCGGGGCTGGAGACCCCAAGTGAGACCACAGCAGAATGTGCCACCGCTGGGCCACTCAGAAACCAGGATCTCAGAGGGAAGGCTGCGGGGCGGTGGTGCAGCCAAGCAAACTCCAACTCTAGACATCAGGGAGAGAGAGCGCATAGGATGCCTTTGCCAAGGGCGTTAGACAGCCCCATTGTACCCTGAGGATGTCCGTAGATACTAAGGAGAAAAGAGAGACAAGGAGCACATTTCTTCATGCAAGAGTCATGGTTATGTTATTAGTATGTGACGACTGGTTACCATTTTTAGTTAGTGACTCAGCGCCAAGTATTGGTTCAGTAGTGCTGATTACAGCGTGTGATAATTCATGAATCCTCACCGCTGTGTTACTCATGTGGGACATTTAACAGTTGGTCTTTAAAAAAAACGTTACCTGGAGGGACTTCCCTGGTGGTTCAGGAGCTAAGACTCCGAGCTCCCCATGCAGGGGGCCTGAGTTTGATTCCTGGTCAGGGAAATAGATCCCACAAGCTGCAATTAAGACCGAGTTGCCAAGTAAATATATAAATTTTTTGAAAAATTGTCACCTGGAACATGACAGGTGACACCACACAATGCGCTCTTACTGAGAAGGATGTCTAGCAGAATGGTTTTTTTCCAGGATGGGTGTGTGGTCTCTGGCATCCCATGGGGGATGATGCCAGGACATTTGAAAATTGAGGGGGGAGATTCAGTGGGGGCTTTAGGGGAGCAGGTAACCCTGACTCCACTCTCCTTCTCCAGGACTGGATATGTCTTGCAGGGGTGGTGGTTATGGGTGAGGAAACAGGCAGTATCTCCAGGACTCCCTGGTGGGCACACGGGTCCCTCTTGGGCTCCATCCCTTCTCTAACTCCCTCCCCAGTTTGGGGCCAGTGACTCTGCCTGATGGGTGTGGACTTTGTCCCTTAGGGCCAGCTGCCGAGGTGCTCAAGGAGGCAGAGGAGGAGGGGAACAGACTGACTACCAGGCCCGGCGCAGTTAAACGTTGGCTTGGTATACTGGGAAAGAGCAGGTGGCATAGAGATGGGAGGAGGGGCTTGGAGACTCCTCTCCTGGCCCCCCACTCTCTCTTTGCTCTCTTTATTTGATGTTTCTAACTCTCAGTAGTGACAGTTCATTTCAGCTACTGGATTCTCTCTTTCCTAATTCCCTCCTCCTGCCCAGCGAGTCTTGGACTGATTTGTGTATTTACTTGCCTGAGTTGTTTATGATCTTTCTTTGCCCTTATAGTCACCAAGCGTCTCCCTCAGTGCTTGAATTATGCGTGGACTACACGCCAAGAGACTTGGAAGGCAGAGAACTGGAGGAGTTGATTCCTCACCACCAAATTTTGTTTTAGCAATTTTAGTATGGTGTAATTGGCTTAAAATAAAGGGCACACATTTGAAGTGTACAGCTACATAAGTTTTGCCATAGGTACACACCCTTGAGACCATCACCACTATCAAGATAATTAATGGGGACTTGCAGGTGATCCAGTGGTTAGGACTCCAAGCTTCCATTGCAGGGGGCACAAGTTTCATCCTTGGCTGGGGAACTAAGATCCCACATGCCACATGGCATGGCCAAAATATAAACTAAAAGAAAAAAAAAGATTGTGAATATATCCGTCACTCCGTCAAATTGCTTCCTGACCCTTTCTCCCACCCCCAACCTCTGCAACCCCATCTCAGTGCAACCACAAACCTGTTTTGTTTTTTAAAGATTTTTGGTGTAGACCATTTTAAAAGTCTTTATTGAATTTGTTACAATATTGCTTCTGGTTTTTTTTTTATGTTTTGTTTTTTGGGGGGCTGAGAGGCATGTGGAATCTTAACTCCCTAATCAGGAATTGAACCTGCATCTCCTGGTTTAGAAAGTGAAGTCTTAATCAGTGGACCACCAGGGAGGTCTCTGTTTTTGAAAGATGTAACTATTTCCAGCTTTACTGATTTATTTCTGATACATAATATATATAAGTTTAAGGCATACATTATGATTTGATACAAATATATACTGCAAAATCATTACCACAATAGGGTTAGTTAACAATTCCATTCCTTCATATCACTACCTTTTCTTGGTGGTGATAGCTTTTAAGATCTATGCTCTTAAGAACTTTCTAGTATATGAAACAGTATCATTCACTGTAGTCACCACACTGTACAGTTCTAGCCCCAGAAAATGTTCATCTTATAATGAACTGTGTACCCTTTGAGTATCTCCCCATGTCTCCCACCCCCAGCCTCTGGCAACCACCATTCTACTCTCCGCCTTGATGAATCTGACTATTTTGAGATCCCACATATAAGTGAGAACACACAATATATTTACTTTACTTTCTCTGTATAGCTTATGTCACTTAGCATGATACCCTCAAGGTCCATCCATGGTAGCAAAGCATGGAATTTCCTTCTGTGTTATGGCTGAATAATACCCCACTATACGTATAGCATTTTCTTTATCCATGCTGTCCCTGTACACTAGTTTGCATTTCTTAGACTTGTCTATAAATGGAATCATGATTTGGCTTCTTTGACTTAGCATAACTACTTTGAGATTCACCCATCTTGTTGGTGTCTCAGTAGTTCCTTTCTTGTTATTGCTAGATAGTATTGTAGTTCAGTCAGTAAAGAATGCACCTGCAATGCAGGAGACCTGAGTTCAGCTCCTGGGTCAGGAAGATTCCCTGGAGAAGAGAACGGTTACCCATTCCGTATTCTTGCCTGGAGAATCCCACGGACAGAGGAGCCTGGCAGGCTAGTCCATGGGGTCGCAAGAGTTGGACACGACTTAGTGA
This sequence comes from Redunca redunca, assembly GCA_006410935.1. Taxonomy (NCBI): domain Eukaryota; kingdom Metazoa; phylum Chordata; class Mammalia; order Artiodactyla; family Bovidae; genus Redunca; species Redunca redunca. The sequence goes on along the minus strand of SJYQ01005708.1, from coordinate 217,028 downwards.
CTAGAGCACCATTCCATTAGATGGGTGAACTGCCGTTTATCTCTTCTCCTGTTTATGGACATTTGGGTTCTTTCCAAGTTTTAGGTATTACAGATGAATCTGCTAAGAACATTTGTATACAAGTCTTTGTATAAACATATGCTTTCACCTCCCTTGAATTAACACTTAAGTGTGGAATGACAGGATTATATGGTAATGCACCTTTACTTTTTAAGAAATTGCCAAACGCTTTTCCAAAACAGTTGTGCCATTTTACATTCCTGCCAACGGTGTATGCGGGTGCCGGCTTTTCCACATCTTCACCAATACTTGTTTTTTTTTTTCTTTTACTTTTTTTGGCTGCTCCACGCCCATGCGAGGCTTGTGGGATCTTAGTTTCCTGATCAGAGATTGAACTGCAGTCCCTACATAGGAAGCGTGGAGTCTTAACCACTGAACCACGAGGGAAATTCCTGGTCTGTCTTTTTAATTTTTCTAATTGGTGTGTAGCATTACCTCATTATTTAAATTTATAATGACTAATGATATTGAACATCTTTTTATGTGCTTATTTGCAACTCACATATTTTTTTCTTTTTCTTTTTTGGTGAAAACCTGTTCAAATCTTCTGACCATTCAGAAAAAAAAAATGTTGTTTGTTTTCTTACCATCTTAGCCACTGGATTACAGGGAAGTCCTTCTTATCTTTTTAATTACACCTTACTGAGTTATGACTGACTTACAGAAAGCTGTACACATTTAACATATCAACTCGAGTTTTGAGGTGAACACATACCTGTGAAACCATTCCCACAGTCAGTGCCATAAACATATCCATCACCTCTAGAAGTTTCCTTTTGTCCTTTTTTTATTTTAATTTTTTGTGATAAGAACACAATATAAGATTCATCTTCTTAGCACATTTTTTTAAATTTATTTTTTTAATTGAAGGATAATGGCTTTAAGAATTTTGTTGTTTTCTGTCAAACCTCAATATGAATCAGCCATAGGTGTACATATATCCCCTCCCTTTTGAACCTCCCTCCCATCTCCCTCCCCATCCCACCCCACTAGGTTGATACAGAGCCCCTGTTTGAGTTTGCTGAGCCATACAGCAAGTTCCCATTGGCTATCTATTTTACATATGGTGATGTAAGTTTCCATGTTACTCTTTCCATACATCTCAATCTCTCCTCCCCTCTCCGCATGTCCATAAGTCTCTTCTCTATGTCTGTTTCTCCATTGCTGCCCTGTAAATAAATTCTTCAGTACCATTTTTCTAGATTCCATTTATATGCATTAGAATACAATATTTATCTTTCTCTTTCTGACTTACTTCACTCTGTATAGTAGGTTCTAGGTTCATCCACCTCATCAGAACTGACTCAAATGTGGTCCTTTTTATGGCTGAGTAATATTCCATTGTGTATGTGTACCACAATATCCATTTATCTGTTGATGGACATCTAGGTTGCTTTCATGTTCTAGCTATTGTAAATAGTGCTGCAGTGAACAATGGGATGTGTGTGTCTTTTTCAATTTTGGTTTCCTTGGGGTATATGCCTAGGAGTGGGATTGCTGGGTCATATATGGTGGTTTTATTCCTAGTTTTTAAGGAATCTCTATACTGTCTTCCATAGTGGCTGTGAAGGAAAGCTGCATGGCTCGAGGTAGCCTGGAGTTAAGACTCCCCTCCAGGTCCTTCCCACCATTCTACATAAAACAAAGAACTCTCTTACCGGAAATAAAAATGGACATTAGGTTGATTACGCTCAGCTCCCAGCCAGTCCAGCCTCTGGCCAATCTCCAAAATTCCTTTCCCCAGCCGTTTAAGAGATAACTACTCAGAACAACCGTGGAGAAGAACAGGCCTCCTTAAGACAGTAACTTTGCACATACATGCCTATACATACTTACTCATTTCTTAGGTTAGTGCAGCAGCTCGCCAATCTGACTGCTGCCCCTTCTCGCCTCATTAAAGGTCATCTGTTCCTGTAAAGTGCCAGTCTCATTCTTTTGCTGAACCTCGCCTTCTGTAATTCTCTTACCCTACAGGCTGTATCAATTTACATTCCCACCAACAGTGCACGAGCGTTCCCTTTTCTCCACACCCTCTCCAGCATTTATTGTTTGTAGACTGTTTGATGATGGCCTTTCTGATTGGTGTGAGGTGATATCTCACTGTGGTTTTGATTTGCATTTCTCTAATAATGAGCGATGTTGAGCATCTTTTCATGTGTTTGTTAGCCATCTGTGTGTCTTCTTTGGAAAAGAGTCTGTTTAGGCCTTTTCCCCACTTTTTGATTGGGTTGTTTGTTTTTCTGGCATTGAGTTGTGTGAGCTGCTTGTATATTTTGGAAATTAATCATTTGTCAGTTGTTTCATTTGTTATTATTTTCTCCCATTCTGAGGGCTGTCTTTTCACCTTGCTTATAGTTTCCTTTGCTGTGCAAAAGTTTTAAGTTTAATCAGATCCCACTTGTTTACTTTTGTTTTTATTTCCGTTACTCTAGGAGGTGGGTCATAGAGGATCTTGCTTTAATTTATGTCATCGAGTGTTCTGCCTATGTTCTCCTCTAAGAGTTTTATAGTTTCTGGTCTTACATTTAGGTCTTTAATCCATTTTGAGTTTATCTTTGTGTATGGTGTTAGAAAGTGTTCTAATTTCATTCTTTTACATGTAGCTGTCCAGTTTTCCCAGCACCATTTATTGAAGAGGCTGTCTTTGCCCCATTGTATATTCTTGCCTCCTTTGTCAAAAATAAGGGGCCCATAGGTGCATGGGTTTATTTCTCAGTTTTCTATCTTGTTCCATTTGTCTATATTTCTGTTTTTGTGCCAGTACCGTACTGTGTTGATGACTGTAGCTTTGTAGAATAATCTGAAGAGAGGAAAGTTTATTACTCCACTTCCATTCTTCTTTTTCAAGACTGCTTTGGCTATTCAGGGTCTTCTGTGTTTCCATATGAATTGTGAAATTTTTTGTTCTAGTTCTGTGAAAAATGCCATTGGTAATTTGATAGGGATCTCATTGAATCTGTAGATTGCATTTGGTAGTATAGTCATTTTCACAATATTTAAGGAACATGGAATATCCTACCCAGGAACATGGACTATCTCTCCATCTGCTTATTTCAGCTTTGATTTCTTTCACCAGTGTCTTATAATTTTCTGTGTACAGTTCTTTTGTCTCCTTAGGTAAGTTTATTCTTAGATACTTAATTCTTTTTGTTGCAATGGTGAATGGGATTGATTCCTTAATTTCTCTTTCTGATTTTTCATTGTTAGTATATAGAAATGCAAGTGATTTCTGTGTATTGATTTTGTATCCTGCAACTTAGCTAAATTCACTGATTAGCTCTAGTAATTTTTGATACCATCTTTAGGGTTTTCTATGTACAGTATCATGTCATCTGCAAACAGTGGGAGCTTTACTTCTTTTCCAGTCTGGATTCCTTTTATTTCTTTTTCTTCTCTGATGGCTATAGCTAGGACTTCCAGAACTATGTTGAATAACAGTGGTGAAAGTGGACATCCTTGTCTTGTTCCTGATCTTAGGGGAGATGCTTTCAGTTTTTCACCATTGAGAACAATGTTTGCTGTAGGCTTATCATATATGGCCTTTACTATGTTGAGGTAGGTTCCTTCTGTGCCCATTTTTTTTGAAAAGTTTTGATCATAAATGGGTGCTGAATTTTGTCAATGGCTTTTTATGCATCTATTGAGATTATCATATGATTTTTATCTTTCAATTTGTTAATATGGTGTATCACATTGATTGATTTGTGTATATTGAAGAATCCTTGCATCCCTGGAATAAACCCAACTTGATCATGGTGTATGAGCTTTTTGATGTGTTGCCGAATTCTGTTTGCTAAAATTTTGTTGCAGATTTTGCATCTATGTTCATCAGTGACATTAGCCTGTAGTTTTCTTTTTTTGTGTTGTCTTTGTCTGGTTTTGGTATCAGGGTGATGGTGGACTCATAGAATGAGTTTGGAAGTGTTCCTTCCTCTGCAATTTTTTGAAAGAGTTTTAGAAAGATGGGCATTAGCTTTTCTCTAAATGTTTGATATAATTCTCCTGTGAAGCCATCTGGTCCTGGGCTTTTGATTTTGGGGGGAGATTTTTGATCACAGTTTCTGGGTTGTTCATAATTTCTATTTCTTCCTGGTTCAGTCTTGGAAGACTGAACGTTTCTAAGAATCTGTTCATTTCTCTCAGGTTATCTATTTTACTGCCGTATAGTTGTTCTTAATGGTCTCTTATACTACTCTGTATTTCTGCAGTGTCTGTTGTAACCTCTCCTTTTTCATTTCTAATTTTGTTGATTTGATTCTTCCTTTTTTCTTGATGAGTCTGGCTGGATGTTTGTCAATTTTGTTTATCTTCTCAAAGAACCAGATTTTAGTTTTATTAATTTTTACTATTGTTTTTTCATTTCTTTTTCAATTATTTCTGCTCGGATCTTTATGATTTCTTTCCTTCTACTAATTTTGGGATTTTTTTGTTCTTCTTTTTCCAGTTGTTTTAGGTGTAAAGTTAGGTTGTCTATTTGATGTTTTTCTTGTTTCTTGAGGTAGGATTGTATTGCTATAATCTTTCCTCTTAGAACTACTTTTGTTGCAACCCATAGGTTTTGAGTTGGCGTGTTTTCATTGTCATTTGTTTTTAGAAATGTTTTGATTTCCCTTTTGATTTCTTCAGTAACCTGTTGGTTATTTAGAAACGTGTTGTTTGATCTCCATGTGTTTGTGTTTCTTACAGATTTTTTTCTTATAATTGATATCTTGTCTCATAGTGTTGTGGTCAGAGAAGATGCTTGATATGATTTCAATTTTCTTAAATTTACTGAGGTTTGATTTGTGACCCAAGATGTGGTCTATCCTGGAGAATGTTCCACGTGCACTTGAGAAGGAGGTGCATTCTTCTGCATTTGGATGGAATGTCCTGAAGATATCAATGAGATCCATTTCATCTAATGTATCATTTAAGACTTGTGTTTCCTTATTAACTTTCTGTTTTGATAATCTGTCCTTTGGTGTGATTGGGTGTTTAAGTCTCCTGCTATTATCGTGTTACTGTCAATTTCTCCTTTTATGTCTGTTAGTGTTTGTCTTATTTATTGAGGTGCTCCTATGCTGAGTGCATAGGTATTTACAATTGTTATGTCTTCCTCTTGGATTGATCCCTGGATCATTATGTAGTGTCCTTCATCTCTTGTAATCTTCTTTATTTTAAGGTCTATTTTGTCTGATATGAGGATTGCTACTCCAGCTTTCTTTTGCTTCCCATTTGCATGGAATATATTTTTCCATCCTCTTACTTTCAGTCTATATGTGTCTTTAGGTCTGAAGTGGGTTTCTTGTAGATAGTGTATATATGGGCCTTTTTTTTTTTGTATCCATTCAGCCAGTCTGTGTCTTTTGGTTGGAGCATTAATCCATTTACATTTAAAGCAATTATTGATATATATGTTCCTATTGCCATTTACTTAATTATTTGGGGTTGATTTTGTAGATCTTTTTTCTTCTGTTGTATTTCTTGACTATATAAGTTCTTTTAATATTTGTTGTAAAGCTGGTTTGATGGTACTGAATCCTCTTAATTGTTGCTTGTCTGAAAAGCTTTCTATTTCTCCATCAATTTTGAATGAGATCCTTGCCAGGTACAGTAATCTTGGTTGTAGATTTTTCCCTTTCAGTACTTTAAATATATCCTGCCATTCCCTTCTGGCCTGCAGAGTTTCTGCTGAAAGATCAGCTGTTAAGCATTTGGGGTTTCCCTTGTATGTTACTTGTTGCCTCTCCCTTGCTGCTTTTAATATTCTTTCTTTGTGTTTAGTCTTTGTTAGTTTGATTAGTATGTGCCTTGGCGTGTTTCTCCATGGGTTTATCCTGTATGGGACTCTTTGTGCCTCTTGGACTTCATTGACTATTTCCTTTTCCCTGTTGGGAAAACTTTCAACTATAATCTCTTCAAAATTTTTCTCATATCCTTTCTTTTTCTCTTCTTCTTCTTCTGAGACCCTTATAATTTGAATGTTGGTGTGTTTGATATTGTCCCAGAGGTGTCTGAGACTATCCTCAGTTATTTTCATTCTATTGACTGTATTCTGCTCTTCAGAAGTTATTGCCACCATTTTATCTTCTAGTTCACTGATTCATTCTTCTGCTTCAGATATTCTGCTATTGATTCCTTCCAGAGCCTTTTTAATTTCAGTAATTGTGTTGTTTGTATGTTTATTCTTTAGTTCTTCTAGGTCTTCATTAATTGATTCTTGCATTTTCTCCATTTTTTTTTCAAGGTTTTTGATCATCTTTACTATTATTATTCTGAATTCTTTTTCAAGTAGTTTGCCCGTTTCCTCTCCATTTATTTAGACTTCTGTGTTCCTTCATTTGTGTGGTGTTTCTCTGCCTTTTCATTATTTTTTTTAACTTATTGTGTTTGAGGTCTCCTTTTCCCAGCCTTCAAGATTGAATTCTTTCTTCCTTTCAGTTTCTGCCCTCCTAAGGTTGGTCCAGTGGTTTGTGTAAGCTTCCTATAGGGTGAGATTTGTGCTGCATTTTTGTTTGTTTGTTTGTTTGTTTTTCCTCTGATGGGCAAGGCTGGNTGCCTTTTCATTATTTTTTTTAACTTATTGTGTTTGAGGTCTCCTTTTCCCAGCCTTCAAGATTGAATTCTTTCTTCCTTTCAGTTTCTGCCCTCCTAAGGTTGGTCCAGTGGTTTGTGTAAGCTTCCTATAGGGTGAGATTTGTGCTGCGTTTTTGTTTGTTTGTTTGTTTGTTTGTTTTTCCTCTGATGGGCAAGGCTGGGTCACGTGGTAATCCTGTCTGCTGATGATTGCATTTGTAGTTTTGTTTTGTTTGTTGTTTAGATGAGGCATCCTGCACAGGGTGCTACTGATGGTTGGATGATGCCAGGTCTTGTGTTCAAGTGGTTTTCTTTGTGTGAGTTTTCACTATTTGATACTCCCATACTCCCTAGGGTTAGTTCTCTGGTTGGGTCTTGGAGTCAGTGTTCCCACTTCAGAGGCTCAGGGCTTGATCTTTTACAACTGTTGCTAATGGGTGGTACCAAGGGACCAAAGCTTGAGGTGATCTGGTAGAGCATCTCTCAAAGCACACTGCAAGCTCAAGTCAGAAGTCACTCAGATGAGCTCAAGCCAATTCCTTGACTTCTCTATGCCTCAGTTTCCTCACTGCCTCAGCCACTCCCAGCAACTCAAGAAATACACTTTTGCTTTGTCTAACCACTGAGATTTGGCAGAATAATAGGTACTACAGCATAGGTCTAACCTATTCTGATGTATACAGAAGTTGAAACAATCTCCTCAGAGCAAGAATAGGTATATAGGCTCATTCCTGGCAGCAGAACCTGCAAAGCCTTGTTAGCTGGCTCCTGCCCTTCAGCATGGCCCCCCAGAGAACACTCAGACCCATGGATGAGAGAGCCTTTGCAGAAGTCCAGGAATCCAGTTGAGTAGTTATATCAAGCAGATATAGGGACCTTCTCCTGCTGCTGGTGGCAGGTGTTCCAGAAGTTTGTGTGTCCTGTTAGCTGGTACAGCCCCTCCTCCTTCTTAGCACAGTTTTAAGAAAGCAATTAGATATTGTTCACTACAGGCACTGCGGTTACAGCAAAGCTCTAGGACATATTCATTTTAGGTAACAGAAACTTTGTACCTTTTGACTAATACCTCCCTGTTTCCCCTTCCTCAGACCCTGGTAATCACCAGTCTATACTCTGCTTCTATAAATTTGCTTCAGACCCCAGAGGGTATTCTAGATAGGCTGTCATCCCCCCCCCTTTTTTTTTGCCTTATTGCCTTGACTAGAATCAGTACTGATGGAAACGGTATTGAATAGGAATGGTAAGAAATAGTAAGACTAGACACCCTTGTCTTGTTCTTGATCTCAGAAGTTAAGCAATGTTTCACCATTATTTGTAGATGTTATCTGCAGATGTTTTGTAAATGCCTTTTTTTTCAGATTGAGGGTTTCCTTCTATTCATCATTTGCTGAGAGTTTTTTTTTTTTTAATCACAAATAGCTGTTAGATTTTGTCAAATGCCTTTCTTGCATTTGTTGAGGTGATTATATGGTTTTTTGTCTTTAAATTTATTAATATGATACACAGATTGATTTTTTGAATGTTAACTTTATGTTCCTGGGGTAAACCCCACTATGTAACATATTATCCTTTTTATTAATACATGTTGTTGGATCTGATTTGCTAAAAAAATGTTTAGAATTTTGTATCTATGTTCATCAAAGTTTGACCTATAGTTTTCTTTTCTTGTCTTTCTCTGCTTTTCTTATCAGGGTAATGCTAGCTTTGTAGAATCAGTTGGAAAGAATTCCTTTTACATTCTCTGGAAGAGTTTCTATAGAACTGGGATTATTTCTTCCTTAAATGTTTGGAATGTCCCCAGCCCTGCATAAGCACCACTGGATTCAATCCTTTTGAGAGATACTTTCCCTTCCCTGGGTGATTTCCTCACACATATGTACTGACCAGTACTCAGCTGCAAGCTAGTAGGGGACCCTCTGCAGATATTTGGGTCTCTCTGTGCACATTTCCTTTTTCTTTTTTTGTCTGTGCTGGGTCTTCACTGTGGTGCTCAGGCTCTCTAGTCATGGTGTGCTTAGCTGCCCCCAAGGCATTAGAGATAATAGTTCCCCGATGAGGGATTGAACCTGAGTCCCCTGCAATGGCAGGCTGATTCTTGACTGCTGGACCACTGGGGAAGTCCCTCTCTGTGCACATCTCTGCTCCCTGGGACTCTGTCCTATGAACTCCCTGCCCTGATGCCAGCAGATAGAGGTCTAGGGTGGAGAAAATGCCAGCATTTCTGGAGTCAGTAGACTTGTCTCAGCCAATAACTGTGAAAACAGAAAGAATTACTAAAAGGAAGTCTGACTGCAGTCTGCTATAAATCCCTCTCTGACATCGAGAGCAATCATTTCTTTGAAACCTGCTGGACTGTGGGCTCTGTGAATGCTCATGGTTTCTGGGATTCCAGGAGCTCCTTCGATGGCCACATGTTATGCGTTTTTTAGGCGATAACTGAAGTTGATGGGAAGTACACCTTGGTAGGTATACACGGAAACTTCAGAGTGAAGAAAGGGACTGGCCAGGTCCTAAGTAACTTGATGACACTTGACCTCTGCCTGGTTCCAGACATCTAGACCAGTGTTCCCAGTTTTTCACAGCACCCCCCTACCCCCACCTTGGAAGCAGTGGTGGTGGGAGGAGCTGGACTTGGACCACAAGAAGGCTACTGCCAAGGAACACACAGCCTGTTTTCCACCTGCAGGTGCCTTCTTCATCCCCTACCTCATCTTCCTTTTTACCTGCGGCATTCCTGTCTTCCTCCTGGAGACGGCGCTGGGCCAGTACACCAGTCAGGGGGGCATCACTGCCTGGAGGAAGATCTGCCCCATCTTTGAGGGTGAGTCGCTTGTGCCTGATACCAGAGTCTCTGCACCAGGTTATAAACTGCATTTGGAATAACTGGAGGGTTCAGCAGCAGTGCTAATGGAGATAAGTCCCTGGGTCTTTATGTTAAACCTTCCACTTGTGACTCAATGGGCATGAGTTTGAGCAAGCTCAGGGAGAGAGTGAAGGACAGGGAAGCCTTGTGTACTGCTGTTCATGGGGTCACAGTCGGACACGACTGAGTAACTGAACAACTCCACTTGTGGGCCCAGGACAGAACTAGTCACTCAGCCCAGCAGAGGATGGAGGAGAAGACGGGGATGAGGGTGGCACAAAGGCTTTAGCTAATAAGTAGAGTGCAAAGCTATTTTAGCTGTACCGGTATGTATTTTGCAATACATACAAATAATTTTGTGCTTTTAAAAACATATTTAATCAATGGAAATCATTTAAAAAGAGGTTTTTTTGTTTTTTTAATTAGTTTTTAGTTTGGGGATTTTTTTTTTTTTTTTGGCTGTGCCAGGCAGCTTGTGACATTTTAGTTCCCCAACCAGGGACTGAGCCCAGGCCCTTGGCAGTGAGAGTACAAAGTCCTAACCACTGGACAGTCAAGGAAGTCTCTAAAAAGAATTTTAATGAGAAAAAAAATCCATTAATAATTCTACTATCTTTGGACTTTCTTGGTGGTCCAGTGATTAAGTAGACTACACACTTCTCTTGCGGGGGGCCTGGGTTCAATCCCTGGTTGGGGAACTAAGATCCCACAAGCCTCAAGGCACCGAATAAATAAATAAATAAATAATTCTACTCTCTTGACACAGCAGTTACTTAGGGTGTTTTTTAATATTCCTCTCCCTTTAGGATTTTCTTTAAATTTCTATTTTGAAATAATTATATGTTCACAGAAAGTTGCAAAAGTAGTCCAGGAGTGTCACGTGTACCCATCAGCCAGTTTTCCTTCATGGTAAAAATTTTATATAGCTATGGAACAATGTCAAAACCTGGAAATGGATGTTGGTACCATCCACAGACTTTGTTCAGGTTTCACCCATTTCCGTGCACTCGCTTGTGTGAGGGTATGCATAATTGTGTGTAATTGCATCACCTGTGTGGATGTGTGTGACCACCACCACTGTTCCATGACTACAGAGACCTCCACTCCACTGCCCCTTTATAGTTGCATTTACCCCCTCCCTGCCCTCATCTCTAACCTCAGACAACCATCGATCTGTTCTCTGTCTCTGTGATTCTGTCATTGGGGAACGCTATATAAGTGGAGTCATGCAGTGTGTGACTTTTGAGATCCACCATTTCACTCAGCATCACGACCTGGAGATACACCCAGATTGCTCTGGTATCAGTGCGTGCATATGTGTGTGTGTGTGTGTGTGTGCTAAGTCACTTCAGTTGTTTCTGACTCTGTGACCCCATGGACTAGCCCGCCAGGCTCCTCTGTCCATGGGATTCTCCAGGCAAGAATACTGGAGTGGGTTGCTGTGCCCTCCTCCAGGGGCTCTTCCCGACCCAGGGATCAAACCCGAGTCTCTTATATCTCCTGCACTGGCAGGCAGATTCTTTACCACTAGTGCCACCTGGGAAGCTCCTGGTATCAGTGGTTCATTCCTTTTTATTACTGAGCCGTATTCCATGGCATGGATGAATGTACTATGATTTATTTAACCATTCACCCACTGAACAACATTTGGGTTGTTTGTAGTTTGGAGAGATTTATTTCACTATTTCTCTACATTAAAATTTATGTCTATTAGTTTGAAATATACAGTTTTTTTCTTCATTTTTCTTTTTTTGTTTTTCTTTTTAAGAATTTTTCCTATTTATTTGTGTTTCTGTTTTAGTTAGTGTTATTTTGCATTTTCTACACAGCAATCATTGAGTTGCATAAACTTTCATCAGATGCATATATCAAAATTTATGCTTATTTTTGATCACTTATAAAATTGTTATATCCTGCTATCATGTAGGAGAAGGAAATGGCAACCCACTCCAGTGTTCTTGCCTGGAGAATCCCAGGGACAGGGGAGCCTGGTGTGCTGCTGTCTATGGGGTCGCATAGAGTCGGACACGACTGAAGCGACTTAGCAGCAGCAGCAGCTATCATGTATCTTGGTAGAAATAGCCCCCTCTTTTTGAAATTATTTCTTTGGGATAAATTCCCAAGTTCAGAATCATGGGATCAAATAGACAACTAAGTCGATGTCTCTTGATTTGGCTTATGAAAGTGTTATACTGACGTACGGTCACTGAACTTGAGTAAGGACTTTCTCCCATATCTTTAACAGCTCTGAGTTATGACCCTAGTTCCCAAACTTGTCAGCAAATTGGAAACACCCCAGGACCTTCAAAACATCCTGAGGCCCGTACCCCACCCCCAGAGGTTGTGATTAAATTGGTCTGGCATCTAGACTGGGCTTTGGAATTTTAAAAATGTCGCCAGGTAATTCTTCTAATATGTGGACAAGTTTGGAACTCACCGAGTGACAGCATCTGTAGAAATGTTCGCTGTGTTATGGATGCAGAATGTTACCCCCTCCTCGTTTCAGTTCGCACACCTAGGATGAGGGAGCATGAGGGCATTTTGAGGACGTTCATTCACTACGTGCACTTGCTCCTCGGTGAACTGTCTCGTCCTGCTCTTAGCACGTGTTTTTAGATTTCAGAAATAGATCAGATGAACTCCAGGGAACATAAGCTGTTGGAATCTCGGAGTTAGCCTTACATGTGTGTAAAATAACTTGGAATTGGAACCAGTGAAGTTTCAGCACGGAGACTGATGCGAGTTCACGGGAGGCAGGGCAGGGCAGCAGGGTTGGGGAGGAGAGCAGGAAGCCCGGGTCCCGAATCCCACGTCTTAGGACACTCCCAGTGAAGCACAAACCCTCTCCCGAGCAGGGGTGGGAAGGAGAGTGAGACACCTGCCTGGTGCCCCAGCCGGGTCTGCCCTTCTCCGCCCCCTCCAGGCATCGGCTACGCCTCCCAGATGATCGTCACCCTCCTCAACATCTACTACATCATCGTCCTGGCCTGGGCCCTCTTCTACCTCTTTAGCAGCTTTACCGTCGACCTGCCCTGGGGGAGCTGCCGCCACGACTGGAACACAGGTGAGGTCACCCCCTCCTGCTTGGCCGTGGTGACTGGGGAGAGGGATCGTCCCTGTACCCTGGGACCTACGCCCCTACCCCGTACTTGGGATGCTCTAGAAGTCTTCCAAGGACATCACGGAGGTCTTACACCAAAGAGAACGAGAATCCACCAGCACCACAGGGAAAAAGTCACAGGCCTTTTTTTAAAAAGCAATTTTACTTATTTACTGTTTGCTTGTGCTGGGTCTTTGCTGCTGCAAGCGCTTTTCTCTCGTGGTAAGCGGCGGCTACCCTCTAGTTCCGCTGCCTGGGCTTCTCACTGCGGTGGCTTCTCTTGTTGGGGAGCACGGGCTCTAGGCACACAGGCTTCAGTAGCTGCAGCACGTGGGCTCAGTAGTTTCGGCTTCCGGGCTCTGGAGCACGGGCTCTGTAGTTGTGACACACAGGCTTAGTTGTTCCTCGGCACGCAGGATCATCCCGACTCAGGGATCAAACCCACGATCCACTGAGCCACCAGAAAAGCCCTATAGACTTTGTAAAAAATTCATGGGTTCCATCAAACACATTATAAATGCATGTATTATGAAGACAGAACTGACTTCATTTTGTGCAGTTTAGCCCTTTATGTGATCTAAGGCATGGTTAGTTTGATATATGTATATATTGTATACAACACATATATACAATATATGTATATATTATATATAATATATATGTATATATTATTTCATTTATTTGTTTCTCATGTCTTCTTTCTGATGCTATTTTAGGCCTTTTCAACTCCCAATTCATCTGGACTGAACCGGGGGATATGCCATTTTATACAGTATCTCTATCATTTATAATAGCAAGTAATTGTCTCTTGTGGTTCCATTTTAAGACAGGAGCCCATAAGTCCATAGAACTCCTGAGTCTAATGAATAGAAAGTAAACATTAAATTAAAGATAAAAGTAAAAGTTACCTAGAGTAGTGCTGTCTAGAAGAACCGTCTGGGGTGGTGAATGTCCCTGGTACTCTCTGACCCGGCAGCCACGAGGCCCCCCTCAGCCCCAAGCTGTGTGCTGTCTCTCCGAGCCTTCCTTCCTTTGTTCCCCTCTGCCACCACCTCCTTGCCACTACCTTTCAATCCTGGATGTCCCTCCCTGAGGGTCACTGGTCCACTAGGTTCTTCTTAATGTGTCTGCTAGTGCCTATCCCGGTCCCAGGCCCTGGCATTCACCCGGCTTTTTCTCTTTGTTGGTTTGGTTTGTGCTTAGTGCTGTGTGCTGTATCCTGAGCTCTCAAAACATATTTGTGGAATGAATCAAGTTTTAAAAAATCTGTTCTGTTCGGATGTTTTCTTTATTGTGTTTTTTCTTCTCGTCTCTATTTCCCCTTCCCCTCCCTCTGTCCCTCCCTCCCCCCACCTTTTTTTTTTTGAATATTTGGCTGTTGGGTCTTTGTTGCTGCTCATGGGCTCTCTAGTTGTGGCCAACAGGCTTAGTTGCTCCTAGGCATGTGGGATCTTAGTTTCCTGTGCTGTGCTTAGGCGCTCAGTCATGTCCAACTCTTTGCGACCCCATGGACTGTAGCCTGTCAGGCTCCTCTTTCCATGGGGATTCTCTAGGCAAGAATACTGGAGTAGGTTGCCATGCCCTCCTCCAGGGGAATCTTCCCAACCCAGGGATGGAATCCAGGTCTCCTGCATTGCAGGCAGATTCTTTACCAGCTGAGCCACGAGGGAAGCCTAAGAATACTGGAGTGGGTAGCCTATCCCTTTCCAGGGAATCTTCCTGACCCAGGAATCAAACCAGGATCTCCTGCATTGCAGGTGGATTCTTTAGCAGCTGAGTTACCAGGGAAGCCTGACCAGGGACCAGGTCCCCACCCAGGGGAGTCTCCTGCACTGGAAGGTGGATTCTTAACCACTGGACCCCCAGGGCAGTCCCCAGCTCCCAGATCCTCTGCAGGTGGAACTTAACACACTTTGCAGCCCTCACTTCCTCAAAGATGGGTGATGACAAGTCATCTCTGAGAAGATTCGCTTTCTCGTGCATGGTGGGGAAAATGCTCTCTATCTTAGTATTTTGCAGGATTGTTGTCCTGATAAAACGCAAAGAAGGGTGTGAACACTTTGTGAAAAGTCTGAAGGCATAGAGGGGTAATTGAGAGCCACTATATATGCAGCGCCCTGGAGTCTCATTTTCATTTAATCCCCTTATCAGCCCTGCACACGGCTCTTCTCATGTACATTTAGAGCTGAAAGGACTGAGGCTTAGAGAGCCTCTCAGTACATAACCTGGGGTGTCGGGGGCGGGGAGTGGGGATGGGTGGAGAGTGGGATTCAAGCCAGAGCCTCCTGACCTGTACCCCTGCTCTTAGCCATGACTGCACCACTTCCCTGGATGGCGTCCTGATTGTTCCTCAAAGGTCGTGAGCCCATCCAGGACGTCGGCCCAGAAATATTTGTCTACTTGAAGCAGTGTGCAAAGCATCTTTGCTGATGCTGCCTGGTCTTGTTTTAATTAGAATGTGCAGCCGCGACCCACCCCACCATCCCACCCCCCACCCCATCTGCCGTGGAGAAGTGGGAAAGGGTGCCATGGGTTTGATGAGGTTATTATGTCTTTCGTGTCTCATTGTGAGACTGTTTTGTTTAGATAACTTCCAGACACCTTCCTTCCCAGTCTCCTAAATTTCCCCCCACTCTCTGGTCACACTGGCCAGTGATCTTTCTCTTGCTCCCCTGACCCCTGGCCGCCCACAGAGCACTGCGTGGAGTTCCAGAGGACCAATGGCTCTCTGAATGCGACTGCTGAGAACGCCACCTCTCCTGTCATCGAGTTCTGGGAGTAAGTGAGGCCCTTTCTCCCTTCATCCAGTGTGGATGGTTTGTCCAGGGCACGGGGGTGAGTTCAAAGAGTGGTGACTCCACAGACAGCAAGGGACGAACTTCTGCTTCCTCCTTTGGTGGCCCCACCATCCAAGTGGCTTTTCCCTTTTGCCTGTATCTGTGGTTAATGCCGGACTGTCCTCAGGCCAGGCCTGCCTTTCTTCCCCTGTGGCCACCCCCGTGAGTGTCCACCCTCCTCCCTAGCTCCTTGTCAGTTACCTCTACTGCTCCTCCCCCAAATACTGACATTCACCTAAGATGTGATTCCTAACATCACATCAAAGCATCTTCACAGTCCAGCTGAGAGAATGTTTGCGTCCCCTTCTCTGGGTTCAGTTGCACTCGGCCTGGCAGAATAAACTTACCCAGGGACAGTTTGTCTTTGCCTCCCTGTCTATCCCCATCTCTGGGCAAAGGTGAGCCTCACCGTTCAGAGTAAAGGAGCCGGTGAGCCTTTTTCAGATCAGAGAGAGAGGCCCAGCTCCGCTGCCCAGGGAGCTGAGGCTGGCAGCTCACCCCTCTCCCTAGGCGGCGGGTCCTGAAGATCTCAGAGGGCATCCAGCACCTGGGGGCCCTGCGCTGGGAGCTGGCCCTGTGCCTCCTGCTCGCCTGGGTCATCTGCTACTTCTGCATCTGGAAGGGCGTCAAGTCCACCGGCAAGGTCTGTGTCAGAGAGACCTGGGCCCCTCCCTTCCCGGGAACCCTCTGCCCTCGCTGGGGGGCTCAGCCACCCAGGGGTTCAAGTTGCACCTAGTTGGGGATGGGAGGGAATGACCCCACGAAGATTGCTTGGTGCTCACTTGCTTGATTCTGTGCCTCTCCTGGGCTCAGTCACATATCCTTCTATTTGGGGAAGTGAAATGGAAGAAAGACAGAGAGGGAAGGGGAGACAGAGAGATGGTGGGGAGACAGAGAGAGGAAGGGGGAGACAGACAGAGAGAGGGAGGGGGAGACAGAGANGGGGGAGAGCTGGAAGGAGGGAGACGGGAGGTTGTGGCTGGAGGAAGAGGGCAGACAGGACTGAACAGCTGCAGGATGAGGGGTGAGCGGGAGGGGCGAGCAGGCGGGCTCCGTGACCTCTCCCGTGGGGTCGCAGCTCCTCCAGGCCCTCCCACCCCCTTCACGGCTTCCGTGTCTTTCCATCGCCTTGGCCCAGGTGGTGTATTTCACGGCCACCTTCCCTTACCTCATGCTGGTGGTCCTGTTGATTCGAGGGGTGACGCTGCCCGGGGCAGCCCAGGGAATTCAGTTCTACCTGTACCCAAACCTCACGCGTCTCTGGGACCCCCAGGTAAGAGACCACCGATGACGAGGGCTGCCTCTATTTTCTGTATGGGCATCTCTGCTCCATCTCCGGCGTCCGCAGTGGGGGATATTTCCACACACCTGCTGGCAGCTGTGTGTGCTCCCCTGCTAGCTTCACAGCTGCCAGGGAGCCCAGGGGGTGTCCTTCGGGGGCTGAAGGTCCTAAAAGCCCTTCTCCAGGCTCTGCCCTGCCCCACCTCCCACCCCCGCTTGGCACTGGGCAGCCTCTCTCCCCTGACCCTCTGCCAGCCCTCTGCTTCCCCCTCTCTGCCCACACGGCCCACCCCTGGCCGTGTCCCCGGCCCCGCCTGGAGCCAGCTGGCTGGTGTTGAGTTTCCTGCCTGCTGTCCAGAGGGCTGCACCCCGCCTCCCTGTCCCTCCCGGCTCTTCCTTCAGGTCCACCCTCCAGGAGCGGGTGCTTGCTGACCGAGGATTTGGACAGCAAGGCCTGTTGTGAGAAGCCTCTGCCGGCTTCCCGCCTCCTGTTTGCCCGTCGTTTTCAAGGGCCTCCCAGGTGGCGCTAGTGGTAAAGAACCAGCCTGTCAATGCAGGAGACTAGGGTTACATCCCCGGGTCGGGAAGATCTCCTGAAGGAGGCCACAGAAACCTGCTCCAGCATTCTTGCCTGGAGAGTCCCATGGACAGAGGAGCCCGGTGGGCTACAGTGCCTGGCGTCACTAGTCAGACAGGACTGAGCGACTTAGGATGCATGTGCATGCAAAGCCAGGTGGTGCGGAGGTGGAAGAGGCCAGGGGCGAGGGAAGCCCAGAGCCCTACACGCCGGGCTACCCTGCCCCCATCCCCCCAGCAAAGGTCACCTCCTGGGAGCCTCCTTTGCTTGGTGGGGAGGGGCCATGTCCCTGAAAGTGTCGCCCAGCTCAGGGCAGACCAGCAACCAGACAGCTTTTCAAACATTTTAATAGTAAAGGCTGCGGCATTGTCTTGCTGGGGGCAGGAGAGGAGGGAACAGCCCCTCCCCCAGCTCCCTTTGAGGCGGGGACATCCCCACAGAGGCAGTGGCTCCCCTTGTTCTTTGTGCAGAGATTGGGGTGACTGTTCTCCAGCCTGCTTCCCCCCCTAGATGGACTACAAGCTCTTCCATCCTGGGTCCTGGGGTTGCTGTGGCCCCCAGAAGCAGCCAGACCATTCGAGCCCAGACATTGCCCCAGCCTGGGCCCTGGGGTTCCTCACGACCCCTGGTGGGATGTGAGCATGCCCTCCCGCACTCGTTTCTGAGACAGATAGAGACAGACACAGCTGCCTCATCTCCACCTGGGCCTGAGGGTGCAGTCGGGCTGTGGAGCCAAACTGTAGAATGGCAGCTGCCGAAGCTAGAAAACCCCAGACGTCATCTGTGCAAACTCCTCGCAGCACAGATGAACAGACGGGGCCCAGGCTCACATGGAGGTAACAGCAGGCCGAGACCCACAGGGGACCCTGTGGTGGGACCAGGCAGCAAGCTGGAGGCGGTGGAGCAGCAGAGCTGGGCAAGGCCTAGGGGAGAGGAGCCAGGTGTGGGTCTGGCGTGGATCCTTCATGCAGGAGGAGCTTCTGTGATTCTGGAGCATGGCGTGGACTGGTGGCTGAGCCACAAGGTGTCTTTGCTCGAGGGTCAGGCAGGAAGAAGGAGGGGTGACAGACAGGGAGATGGGCAGATGGAATGAAAGAAGAAAGGGAGACAGGGTCCAGAACCTCTGGAACTGACTGGTGGCTTTTCTGATCGATGCCACGTTCGTGCTGACCAGCTGTGTGTAGCCAACAATTGCTGAGCGCCTGCCACAGCCCTGGCATCGTTAAGAGGTTCATGTGTCCTATTTCAGCTCATCCTCACCATCAACCAGTCAAGTATCCCCACCGTTGTTAGTTGTTATTGTTATTAAGTTGCTCAGTCGTGTCTGACTCTTTGCGACCCCATGGACTGCAGCACACCAGGCTCCCCTGTCCTTCAACATCTCCCAGAGTTTGCTCAAACTCATGTCCGTTGAGTCAGTGATGCCATCCAACCATTTCTTCCTCTGTCGTCCCCTTCTCCTCCTGACTTCAATCTTTCCCAGCATCAGGGTCTTTTCCAATGAGTCAGTTCTTCGCATCAGGTGGCCAAAGCATTGGAGTTTCAGCTTCAGCTAGAACTTCCAATGAGTATTCAGGACTGATTTCCTTTAGGATTGACTGATTCTATCTCCTTGCTGTCCGAGGGACTCTTGAGAGTCTTCTCCAGCACCACATATAACAGCTGGCGGCAAATATGAAGGAGGACCAGACAGCATGCAGCTCTGAGAGTTAAAAGGCAGGGTCTGGCTACTGCAGGGATGAAGACCTCTTTCAGTCTCCTCTCCAGGACACTGTCCTTTCAACCCCGGGCAGCTGCAGGCCATGCAGGAAGCCGATGCCCACAGAGTCCTCCGAGGCCATGGTTTCCAGAGCCAGCCTTGGTCCTGAGCTTGCGAGCAGCCATGTTAGCTGCTGGTCCTGGCCTCCTGCAGGGCAGGATGTCCCAGCCAGAGTGCTAATCAAATCCAGTTGGCGTTCCCCAGGAAGCGTGACGGTTCCAACCTGCATTTGGCTGGCACTTGAGAAAGGTTTAAAATTCCTGCAGCACAAAGACCAGGGCGTCTCTGTCTGTCAAGCTCAGCCTGGGGGCGGAAGCCAGGCAGAGACTCGACTGGGTTTCTCTGTCTGCCAGGCTGCTGTGCGGTGGATGGGCTGCCGCCTCTCCTGGGCTCCCCAGCACCGACTCTGTCCCACTGGGGAGCAGCCGCGGGGGCCCCACTGGTGCGTGTGCTGGTCAGGCTCTGTTTCTCTCTCACCCACCCTGACCCTTTTTGTCTTTCCATTGCACTCTGGTAGATTGGTAAGGACAGGGGTTGGGGACAAGGTGTCCAGAAAACCCTTGTTGGACATCTTAAATCTCTGTGTTAAGCTATCCTCGGGAGGGTTTATTTCGGGGGGAGGTTGGAGCCATTAATTAGAATGAGGCTTTTTATTTTGATGTCGCACATTGAGACCTAGGGAACCTGGGAGGCGAGTTGCTTCTTTAAAATGACAGCAACAGCAAATCGCCCCACTGTGCTCTGCTGTGCTTAGTCACGCGGTCGTGTCCAGTTCTTTGTGACCCGCCAGGCTCCTCTGTCCATGGGGATTCTCCAGGCAAGAATACTGGAGTGGGTTGCCATGCCCTTCTCCAGGGGAATCTTCCAACCCAGGGATTGAACCCAGGTCTCTTGCATTGCAGGTGGATTCTTTACCATCTAAGCCACCAGGGAAGCCCAAGAATACTGGAGTGGGTAGCCCATCCCTTCTCCAGGGAACTTCCCGACCCAGGGATTGAACCAGGGTCTCCTGCATTGCAAGCAAATTCTTTACTGAGCTACCAGGGAAGCCCTGAGGTGGGATAGGGAACTAGTGTTTTTTTATGTATTAGGCATTTGACATACACGATTTTATTTTTATGTGTTATTTTACACATTTTATCTGTTAATATACCCCCTTTTTATTTCACTTATTATTACCATTTTCATGATGAGGCCAGTGAGGTTCAGAGAGGTTAAGTGATCTGCCTAAGATCACACAGCAAGTAATGAACAGAGTTAGGAAATGAACCCGGTTTGACTCCAAAGCCCAGGCTTTTTCTGTTCCATAATTGCCTTTCTGAAAATAGTAAATATAATAGTTCTTGGGTTTGGACTCCGGGTTGAAAAACATCTTTCCTGGATCTTCTAGAAATTTCTCTCTTCCTCTGTCCCCCACTCCAAGACCACTTTTTAACCCACACTTGGCCAAGTTTTTTTCAAACCTGTTTTGTCGGGCAGTCTTCTGTGCCAGCCAAGCTCATGGAGCTTTGTTCTGGAAACCAGGGCTCCTGCACCAGGCAGGTGGCAGCTGGGCTGCGGCGGGAACAGAATGGCTTGTTTTGCTGTCCTCTGGCCCTTCCCCACTCCGCCCCCAGCCTGCGGCTCCCCTACCCCAGCAGGCCAGCCCAGAGCAGCTGCAAGTCAACTCACTAGCCAAGGGCCTGGGTCACAGTTTCGGGGCTGACCCCTGCACTCGGAACCCTCAGGCCTCCTGCTTCCTTTTCCTCTGTTCTCATCAACCTCTCCTCCCAGCTTGATCTGAGTGTGTCCCCTGAAGGTGAGGTGAACAGCCGAGTCACAGTTTTCCTTTATTTCTTCTTCCCAAGCCCAAGTTCGAAATACTTCCTAATATCGGGATCTGCCCATGGGCAACCGTGGGAATGTCTCCGAGGAAGCAGAGAGTTTCCCATGTGGGCCGTGGGCCCCGCCAGGTGTGGGAGTGGACTTCCAGGGCCTGAAGCTGAGCCAGGTCCTGGATGACCTACCTGGAGAGACCTCCCTGATTCTTTCTTTTTATTTATTTATTATTTTATTTTGGCTTCATCAGGTCTTAGTTCTTGGAGGAGGAAATGGCAGCCCACTCCAGTATTCTTGCCTGGAGAATCCCATGGACAGAGGGGCCTGGTGGGCTACAGTCCGTGGGGTCGCACAGAGTCGGACACGGCTGAGCAACAGAGCGCACAGAGCAAGTCTTAGTTGTAGCACAGGGGATTTCTTTCTACTGCATCACGCAGGCTCTTCTTTACAGCACAGACTCTTCAGTTGTGGCCCACAGGCTTAGTTGCTCCAAAGCATGTGAGATTTTAGTTCCCCACCCGGGAATCGAACCCGTATCCCCCCACATTGCCAGGGAGATTCTTAACGACCGGACCACCAGGGAGGTCCCCCCCTTATCCTTTCTTTTCGAGCTCAGAGCCTCTTGCCTCACTGACCCACCCTTGAGGCTGCGATAATGAAGGGAGCAGACAAGTGGCCTTCAGACCAGAGACCACTGGGTTTTCCTGGGAGGACGCTCTTCTCAGTCTCTGGGGCAGTTTTAGAAGAGGAAAGGGTTTGAGACGCCGCAAAGGAGGCACCAGACTCCCTGAGGCATGACCTCCACCTGGGGTGTCCACAGAGTTTTGTGGTACCCACCCTGGTACCCTCCGCTCGGCTTCTCTCATGCCTGCCCTTTCCTTCTCCAGCTTCCGAAATAAATCCCGAGGCCCCCCTCCCCTCGCCCCATCATCATTTCCCCTGAGGTTTAAGAAAGTTTCCTTGTGGTGGTTGACCTTGCCTGCTAGCTCCTTTCTGGCCCTGCCCCCTTGGGGGTCTTCCTCTGTGCTTCTTGCTGAGGACCCCCTGCCCCAAGTGGCAGCTCCTGCCTCCCAAATGCCCTGGGAGTCCTGGTGGGCAGGAGGCACAGATGGTCAGGCACAGCCCCTCTCTCTTCACCCTCTTTCCTGTCTCCAGCTCCACACAGGTGGAAAGAGAGCGGGAGGCGAGAGCGCTGGGGTGGACTCCAGTTCTCAGAGGCTGGAAGGGCGGGATCCCCACTTCTGGGCTATACCCTGGGGTTCCCCAGGAGGCTCTGAAACCACACAGGATTCTGGGTTCTGCTCTAGGCCTAGTTCAGGGTCTCAGCTGGGATGCTGGCTGAGGAATGTGCGTTCTGAGGCAGTCAGCTGGCATGGGGTCCCTCGGACCTGTCAGAGCACCAAGGAAAGGGGGCATTTTTTGGGAGTGAGCAGTAGGAGCAGGAGCAAGGGAGGTCGAGGGTGGTCGCGGTGGTTAGGGAGGCAGGCGGGATGGGCAGGGGCTGAGGGGCTATGGACACGAGCAGCTGAGGCTTTGGTGCCCGTGGGCACGGGAGCCTGGTTTTAGCAGAAGGACAGCAGGGACCCGTTTGGGGGCTACTGTGGAGGGTGACCAGAAGTGGGGACCCTGCCACCAGCCTGGCAATGTCCGTGGCCACAGCTCGGTGCTCACGTCCCCTGAAGGTAGGAGGTGCCTGGGGAGGGTCTGTGGCCCCAGGACCCCCACCTCCTGTGGACCTGCAGCCTTGCTCAGCCCCGTTTGCCTTGATCTTCTTTCTCTTTGGGATGTTATTCTAGCTGTGAAATCTAAATCACAGCGTGCACAGGCCGGGCCGGCAGCTGAGATAATAAGAGGGACAGCTGTGCCCTGTGTTTACCTAGCGCCGTTTCCCCCCAGGAGCACACAGCCCCTTCCAGATGACGTCTCTTCACCCTCTGGATGTTTTGTGAGCGGAGGATCCCTCCTCTGTTTTCAGAGGGTTTTGAGGCATGTGGGACACATGCCCGTGAAGGCTCTGACGTTGAGGACCCACATCCCCAGAAAGACTGTCCTGGGTTCCTTCCAAACTGGGCACATCATCCGGAGTCTGGGGTGGGAGAAAGTGGGGGCTGAGCCCCGGGCTTTGTTTCCGTTACAGCCGCACGGGGCCCAGCCTCACTTGTTGTTTTAGCTTGTTTGTTTTTTGTTTTGTATCTGACTGCCCTGGGCCTTAGTTTCAACATGAAGTTTTTGTTTTTGTTTTTGTTTTTTTTGCGGCATGTGGGATCTAGTTCCCTGAACGGGGATTGAACCCAGGGCCCCCCCCCCCCCTGCATTGCGAGCAGGGAATCTTAACCATTGGACACCAGGAAAGTTCCCAGGCCTCACTGGGTTCTATGGCACCTGCCCACCAGCCTCCGTCGTGGGTCCTTTAGTCCTGATGCCCGTACCATCCTGGTGGTGCCCAAGACACCCCATCTAGAGGCCCAGGAAGTCGAGCCCATTGGGACAGCATGGTCTGGGGGCTCTCTGCCCCGGCTGAGGGCAGGGCTTGGTATCTCTAGCCTGGCTCGGCCGTGGGCCTGTGGGCACCTCGGAGGGGCAGCTTTCTTGCCTTTTCTCTGTGTAGGTGTGGATGGACGCAGGCACCCAGATCTTCTTCTCCTTCGCCATCTGCCTGGGGTGCCTGACGGCCCTGGGCAGCTACAACAAGTATCACAACAACTGCTACAGGTGAGCAGGGGTGGGGCCTGGGCACCTGCCCCTCCAGGTGTGCCAGGTCAGGGGCGACCCCTACACCCCACCTGCCTTCACCCCACTCTCCAATCAATCTGCCAGGGCTGCCAGGTGGTGAGAGGAGCCGGGGGCAGCACGGGCAAGCGATTGCTCCCTGGAGGACGGGATAATTGAGGTTGGCTGGGAAACCCAGCCCCGGGCTCACGTAGAGGGCAGTGGGCACAGGTGGGCAAGCAGATCTGCCCGGGAGTGAGTCACACAGAGCAGCCCACGCCTGCCTGCTCTGGCCCCTCCCCAGGGCTCCTGCAGGCCCACCTGGGTTATGTCAGAGAATTTAAGCCAGTTTTAGTATTAGCTAAACAAAATCACATCATGCATTTCAATATCGAAACTTAGGTGAGTAAGGAACATCTGTAGCCTGGGTGCCCCTCTCCCGTCCATTAACGTGCGGGCTGGGCTGAGTCACGAGGGTGGTGTCCCAGGAGGCACAGTGACGGCACGGTGGAGAGGGGGGCTGTGTGTCCACGGGTGAGGTTCAGACCCCGTTACTCGCTTGGGGCCTCACTCTTCCAGGATGACAGTGGGTCAGTCCAAGTCTGAGTCCATGGAGTCAGGGCTCAGGACCAGCCCCTTGGGTGTACTCTGCCCCTGCTGGGGAAGCTTTGTCCCTTGGGTTCCCTGGTCCCAGCCAGAGGTGCTGGGAGCCACGCTGACCGTCCATTCCCTGCCCCGCCCGCAGGGACAGCATCGCGCTCTGCTTCCTCAACAGCGGCACCAGCTTCGTGGCCGGGTTTGCCATCTTCTCCATCCTGGGCTTCATGTCCCAAGAGCAAGGGGTGCCCATCTCTGAGGTGGCCGAGTCAGGTGGGTGGTGTTTTGGGGGGTGGGGGAGCCTGAGACAGGCGACTCTGTGAGCTCTGTCTGACCCTTTGCCAGCCCACTGGGATTCACAGGTGTTTCTGCTGTCCCCTACACTCTGGGTGACCTTTCAGTGCCTGCATCCTGGAAAGATGTGGGGTGGGCTTAAGCAGCAATTCTGGCTTCAAAGGGCGAACAGGTGTGCAGAGAACATCTTCCTTCCACACCCGCCTCCAGTTCCTCACCCTGGAGGCGACCGGTGTCATCAGGCTCATGGTTTCCCTCCAGAAATGGCTTAGTCTTTTAAGAGAAAAAGAACACATACATCTATACGTACACATTCACACACACACACACACACACACTACTATTTCTGCTTGTTACATCTTGTAACAACCAGTTGCTAAGGTGCGGTATACAGTCCTGCATCCTGCCCTGTTTTGTACCCTTTAAAGTGTGTCTCAGAGGTAAGTTAATTACTGGCACATGGCTTTCCTCCTTTAAGTGCCTGACCCTCACCCCCACCCCCACCCATGCAGCACTGCTGTTGCTTTTAAATATAATCACAGATGGTCCCCTATCTGGGTAAGTGGCCAGAGTTTGCCTTGTACACCCTCTAGGCCCGTGGACCACCTGCTTGCACTTGTAACAAGATGATTTTGATCATGGGGTTCACAAGCTCCCCCATCACACAAGGTGCCGGGCACCAGATAACTGACATCATGGGTTCTTATTAAGAACGATCGTGTTTCTCTGATACAAAGCGCTGCCCTGTGCCAGGCGAGGTGCTGAGCGTTTGCGGTGACTCATGATGGAGAATGATGGGGCGCCCCTGGCAGCATGGGAAGCAGGCTAGGAGCTGACCGTCGTCCCGGCCCACGGTCTTGCTCTTCCTTTCAGACAAGATCGGGCGCGTTCAGAGTGTTATGGCCGTAGACGTGCCCTTCCTTTCAAAGGCAGCTCCCTATGGATGACCGTGTGCTGGCATGTGACCCTGTTCTTGCCATCTGAACCAGCCGAGGGCAACAAGAAGTGTTTGAGAGGATGGAGGGGGCGCGGTATCATGACACCCAGTGCCAGCTCGCTTGGTCAAGAGAAAAGGCAGTGCAGAGGTGCAGAGGTGGCCAGCGGTACCCCAGACCCAATCTAGCATTGCCTTACGGTCGCATGAAGGCTCCATGTCCTTCATCTCCTCCACTTTCCCTTTTACACTGGGACAACCAGCTCCACAAACATCTGTGAGCTCTTTTTAAGTATGAAACCTCTGGTTTGGAGCAATAGATCTGGAGAGTGAACGCTGAGGATTTGGCTGTAAAACTTATAGAAGTGTGGGTGAGATAGACCCCTTCCTATTTTCCAAGACCCTTTAAAATGCAGCAGCCTTTACGTTCTCCTCCTGCCCCGAGAAAACAGCGGGTGGTACCTTGAAGAGCAGGGATCAGGTCGGGGTCTGGGTGTCTTCTTCTGGGCCAGGACAGTGGTGGGGGTGGCTAGCTTCAGGGCTCCCGCTGTCCTGTGTCCCACACCGGGACGCCCGCCTGGGGGTGGCACCAGCGTGTCCCTCTCTCCCTGCACAGGCCCCGGCCTGGCCTTCATCGCCTACCCCCGGGCTGTGGTGATGTTGCCCTTCTCGCCCCTCTGGGCCTGCTGCTTCTTCTTCATGGTCGTCCTCCTGGGACTGGACAGCCAGGTATCAAGAGAGATAGCCACTCAGAGCCTGAGAGACAGTGGTGTGCGTGGGTTGGGGGCGGGAAGCAGCAGGCTTGTTCCCCAACACTGAACCTGATGCCCTGAACGCCCTTAAAACAGCTGGGGGCTGGGTGCGTGTCAGGCGGCCATGCCCTTCCAGGGACCAAGGGGAGCTTTGGAGGGTAGGTCCAACCCCAACCATGCAGGGGCCGCTCTGGACTGTCAGGAGGCAGGCAGGGCTGCCCCCAGGAGCGATGAGCCAGAGCTGGTTGACGGAGCTTCTCGTGGGGTCGCTTGCCCTCCAACTCCTCGCCCTCTCGTCCAGTTCGTGTGCGTGGAAAGCCTGGTGACGGCGTTGGTGGACATGTACCCCCGTGTGTTCCGCAAGAAGAACCGCAGGGAGGTCCTCATTCTGGGGGTGTCTGTCACCTCCTTCCTCGTCGGGCTGGTCATGCTCACAGAGGTGAGGGAGTGGGAGCTTGCAGGTGGGTCCTGTGGAGGAGGAGAAGCCAAGGGTGGGGTCACTGTCCTCCCGGTAGGGGAAGCAGCTGCTGTGATGCTAGGTCTCTGCCATCTGGGCTTCAGGGCCTGGGGTCTGGTCCTTTCCCAGCCTGGGAAGCACTGAACATCTAGCTCTGGTCATGGCTGAGGGATGCTTTGGCTCCCCAGATGCTGAGAAGTATAGAAAGCCTGGATGGGAAAATCAAAAGTGTCCAGTACAGTTGGACTGGGAAAAACTGCATCCAGCAAGACCCCATGAGTTCCCAGGCAGCTGACCCAAGTTCCAGGGACAGACTTCAAAGGCAGTAAAGGGAGCCCTGGGGTGGGTGACATTCCGGGTGACATCTCAGGGGAGAAGACAGGAGATGGAACTCGTAGCCTGATGGTACCCAGGGCGGCCGCTATCTTGACCTTCTGCCAAAAACGCACATTATCATGGACTCTGCGTCACCCCCTGCTTGTTCTCAGGGCTGAGCTAACAATGGCTGCAGCTCTCTTTCCCAAAACAATAGGAAGCCCCTATCCTCCTCACGAGTCTGCCTAGAGCTTTACAGCTTACCAGCCAGGCTCTCTTTGCACCCGTCTCCTGTGATCCTCCCGGCCTCCTCTCCATGCCCCGAGGGTGCCTGTCTCCTCGGTCAGGTTCTGTCTCTCCCCTTCCCGGGCAGGGCGGCATGTACATTTTCCAGCTCTTTGACTACTATGCGGCCAGCGGCATGTGCCTCCTGTTTGTGGCCATCTTCGAGTCCTTCTGCGTGGCGTGGGCCTATGGTGAGTGACTCTCCCCTTGGTCCTGACCCTGGCACTCGTCTCTGCCCAGGGCTCTCAGACAAAGGAGATACCACCTTCCCTGGCACAACCTCAAAAAAAATAATCTCAAGAATCCAACATGGTCCCCAAGAGGTGGTCTTGTGCACCCTCCTAATGATGGCTGCCCCCACCCCACCCTGGGGCACCATATCACATCTTATCTAGAGGTTTTCAGCCTTTAACAACCTCGATCATCAGAAAGTCCCTGCCTTGGCCCAAGCTGAGTTCTGCCCGCTGCTGTTTATGTCTGTGAATTCCAGGCAAGAGTCAGTTCCCAGGGCGATCAGAGAAGACATCCACCATGTCTTTTCCTGACCGGTCCTTGCCCTTCCTGGTCGCTGTGGTCCCTGTCCTGATGCTTCAGATGCTAGACGGTCCTTTCTCCCCATCCCTCCTCTCCTTCATGGCAGGAGCTGGGCGCTTCTATGACAACATCGAGGACATGATTGGGTATAGGCCGTGGCCTCTCATCAAATACTGTTGGCTCTTCCTCACACCGGCTGTGTGCACAGTAAGACAATCTC
Organism: Redunca redunca; assembly: GCA_006410935.1. Lineage (NCBI taxonomy): Eukaryota > Metazoa > Chordata > Mammalia > Artiodactyla > Bovidae > Redunca > Redunca redunca. The sequence goes on along the minus strand of SJYQ01005708.1, from coordinate 189,081 downwards.
CGGAGGAGAAACCAGATGAAGGGAGAGAGGCAGTGGTCCAGGAGGGTAACGGGCCCTTACCCTAGAAGGCACTTCTCCGTGGGGACTGAAAATCATTTAGAGCTTTCATTCATCCTCCTGTTGGGTTCTGCAAAATGCGAGCCAGATAGCTTCTTCCTTCCCATTTCACAGAAGTATAAACTGAGGGCCAGGGCAGCCAGCCAACGTGGGGCGGATGCCTCAGGCTGCTGAGATGATACTCACTGATAAAGTCCAGTGATGACAATAGCAATTCTAGAACATTTAACTTCCTGGTGGGCACAGAGTGTACCACACACTTAATCAGTCCTCACAAGAACCCCATGAAGTTAAGAATTACCGCTGCATTCGCTTCTCAGGTGAAACTGAAGCCCCGGAGGTTAAGCAGTTCACTGGAGCTGGAAGGTGGCCAAGAGTTGGGGCTCAAGCCCAGGCAGCCTGGCTTGGAGTCTGGGCCTGAGCTCCCAAGCACCACTGCTTTGGCTTTTCTTGGGTCAGCAGTGGCCCTGAACACCCACTGTGCAGATGACAGGCCAGGGGATGGAGNTGTTTGTTTGTTTGTTTTGTTTTTTATTTTTTATTTTTTTTAATTTTTATTTTAACTTTAGTTTACTTTACAATACGGTATTGGTTTTGCCAAATATTGACATGAATTCACCACGAGTGTACATGCGTTCCCAAACATGAATCCCCTCCCACCTTCCACCCCATAACATCTCTCTGGGTCCTCTCCATGCACCAGCCCCAAGCATCCTGCATCCTGCATCGGGCACAGACTGGCGTACTTAGCTCTTTTTGATGCTGGTTCTGAGCCTGGCAACAGGAAGCATCCACCACTTCATTCTCATTGCCTCCTTTGTTGAGACACTTGTCATAGCGAACCAGGGTGATTGTCATTTTCTTCTAACTCTTCTGCCTGTAATTTCTTTCCCTTTCTCTTCTGATCCATTCTCTACCCTCTTAAAATCCCGAGACCTACTCAGAAACCTCCAGTGACTCCTCAGGGTGCCTTTGTTGCAAGAGTCCCCGATTTCCCTGTCCATTATTTCTTCACTCTGACCTACTCAGGCCTTCTGCTCTAACCAAATAGGTCAGATCACTGTCTTTCAAAAAGGCTTCTGCATTTCTTCCTCGGTGCCTTGGTTGGACTCGTGACCCTTGCTTAGGTAAGTCTTCCTCCTACACAACTGTTGGCAATTCTCATTTAGTGTTTCAAGGCCAACCTGAATTTTAGTTATCTTTTCTTCAGAATAGCCCAAACCACTGTATTTTAAATCCCTCTAGGGAAGGGACCTCATCTTACAGTTCTTTGAAAACAGGACCATTCCTTAGACTTACCAAGTATCTGCCATTGTTACACACTGTCGGCCCTGGATAAATGCTTCATTATTTTTCTCTTTTAGATCGGCCACATCTGGCATGTGCTAGGCATTTTAAAGATCGGCCATGCCTCAGATTCCACTGTACATTCTGAGAATCAGCTCTATGGAAGCAACTCTATTTTCATACAATAAAACATACCTGTTTATCAGGTTGGCCAAAAAGTAAGATGTTGCGAAAAACCTGAACAAATATTTTTGCCAACCCATTAAGTATATAGTTCAAAGAATTTTGACAAATGTATACATCCCATAACCACCACTCACAGTCACAATGTTAAACAAAAGGTCTCGGTGTCGTTTGTGGTCATTTCTCTCCCTGACCCCAGGTCACTCCTGATCTGCTTGCTGCCATGATTGATTAGTTTTGCCTGTTTTAAAGTTTATATGGTCTTCCCAGGTGGCTCAATGGTAAAGAATTCACATGCAATGTAGGAGAGAGAGATTCAGTCCCTAGGGCTAGAAGATCCCCTGGGGAAGAAAATGGCAACCCATTTCAGTATCCTTGCCTGGGAAATCCCATGGACAGAGGAGCCTTGTGGGCTACAGACCACACGGTCGCAAAGAGTCAGACACTACTTAATGACTAAACAACAACAATAACTTTTATGTAAATTGGACCATACAGTAGGCACTCTTTTGTGAGTGGCTTCTTTTACTCACCAGATGTTTTTGATATTCAGCCACACTGTTGTATGTATCGGTTGCACGTATGTATTTGTTGCCGGGTAGAATTCCATTATGTGCATTAACCATAACATGTTCACGCATTTACCTGTGAGTGGTACTTGTTCGTTCGCTCGGTCACGTCCGGCTCTTTGTGACCCCATGGACTGCAGCACACCAGGCTTCCCTGTCCGTCACCATCCCCCGAGGCTTGCTCAGACTCGTCCATTGAATTGGTGATGCCATCCAACCATCCTGTCCTCTGTCATCCCCTAATTCTCCTGCCTCCAACCTTTCCCAGGATCAGGGTCTTTTCTAATGTGTTGGCTCTTCACATCAGGTGGCCAAAGCATTAGAGCTTCAGCTTCAGCATCAATCCTTCCAGTGAATATTCAGGATTGATTTCCTTTAGGATTGACTGGTTGGATCTCCTTGCAGTCCAAGGGACTCTCAAGAATCTTCTCCAACACCACAGTTTGAAAGCATCAATTCTTTGGTGCTCAGTCTCCTTTATGGTCCAACTCTCACATCCATACGTGACTACTGGAAAAATCATAGCTTTGACTATATGGACCTTTGTCAGCAAAGTAATGTCTCTGCTTTTTAATATGCTGTCTAGGTTTGTTATAGCTTTTCTTCCAAGGAACAAGCATCTTTTAATTTCATGGCTGCAGTCGTTGTCAGCAGTGATTTTGGAGCCCAGGAAAATAAAGTCTTTCACTGTTTCCATTGTTTCCCCATCTATATGCTATGAAGTGATGGGACTGGATGCCATGATCTTAGTTTTTTCAATGTTAAGTGGACATTTGCCCACCTGTGAGTGGACATGTGCATTATTCCAATTTGGGGCTGCTTTGAATGAAATTGCTATGAATATTTTTGAGGGTGTATATTTTGATTACTTGGTCATTTAATAAGTGTTTATAGTTGGCCCTTGAACTGCACTTGAGTCCACTTATATATATATTTCTTTCACTGAATACAAACCAAGAATGCTACATGATCCGTAGTTGGTTGAATCCATAAAGGCAGGACCGTAAATTGGAGGGCTGACTGTAAAGTTATACGTGGACTTTCCACTGCACTCCGAGGGTGAGGCGGTGGTGTCAGAGGTTGGTGCCTCTAACCTCCGCCTTTTTCAGTAGTCACNGTCACTTCAGTCGTGTCCAACTCTGTGTGACCCCATAGACGGCAGCCCACCAGGCTCCACCGTCCCTGGGATTCTCCAGGCAAGAACACTGGAGTGGGTTGCCATTTCCTTCTCCAATGCATGAAAGTGAAAAGTGAAAGGGAAGACGTTTAGTCGTGTCCGACTCTTCGCGACCCCATGGACTGCAGCCTACCAGGCTCCTCTGTCCATAGGATTTGCCAGGCAAGAGTACCGGAGTGGGGCACCATCGCCTTCTCCCTTTAGTGAGCCTACTAGTGGGAAAATGCACTGAAGCCCTCAGGTTTTATTCTTTGTTATTGTTGGGAGGGTTTATTAAAATCAGTGACGGCAGCTCATTCGTGGACAGTGGCTGCCGCCCCCACCCCACACCCCAGTGTGCCAGGCGCAACCCAGTCCTAAGATGGGAGAAATAAGTTTGCTAGAGGAACTTGTGGGTCTCCAGATACACATGTGGAGTCTTTGCACAACTGAAGACATTTCCGGGACACAAACTACGGGGTGCTGTGCTTAGGACATGTGAGGAGCAAAAACGGACATCTCTTTAAGGACAAAGGATGACAACCGCTATGAAAGAAAAGCAGTCTCTGCAAAAGAATAAGTGGGTGTGGGGGGGACCCCGAGGATCCCAGGACAGAGGTCTGGGAAGACCCAGGGAGGGAGGCAGGCAGTTCAGTCATGGTGATCTGACCCCGAGTTGGGAGCTTCGCTGATGGTGGATGGAGTTGGAAAATAACTCACCGGCACAAGATCCACAGATGTGGGTTCTGGTCTTCTCCTGCCTCACACCTGCTGTGTTTCTTGGTGGAATTCAGGTCTTCATTTTTTGCAGACAGAGATGATACTGGGCACCTTGCCCACACACAGGTTTGTGGTGGCTGGATGGGGTCACGGGCATGTGAGCCCACCACTGAGGTCATTAGACTAGTGGGGGACGGATGGAGGGAGGAGCTGTCCTAAAAGTCAGGGCTCAGGTCAGGGAAAGGGAATGGCCATACCTGGACGTGACTTCAGCCCTCAAAGGATGGCTGGGGTGGGGCCACTTTCTGTCCTCTCTGTTCGAGCCCTGATTGGGAGATTCAGATCCCACAGTTCCCAGAGGAAGAAGAGTCCTTTGTCTAGAGACCCCACTTGTTGGAGAAGAAGACCTTAGAACACATCATTTAGCTTCTATTCACCCAATTCACTCATCTGTAAAATGGGCAGATCAGTGCCTCTGTATCAAGGTTCCTGTGAGGCAGGCAGAGAGCCTCAGGGCAACTGGAAGGAGAGAGGAGAGGCAGTAGTACCCAGAGAGTTAGGGCTGGCCACCCTGAGATCGGGGAGCTACCAAGGGGACACTGAGTCCCAGGCTTCATGGGCCCTCAGACCGTGCTCACACATGGAACAGGTCTAGGACCCACATGTGTGTACGCACACAGCCCCTCACTCTCCACAGATGAATGTGCACAGACCTGGACATACCACAGTCTGCCAGGCTGGCAGGCCTGGCGTGGGTCTTACTAGCGATGTGACCTTGGGCAAGTTCATGGCTCCGATCCTTAATTTTCTCCTCTATAAAATGAGAATGATAATATTTACCTCACTGTGTTGTTAGAGTCCAGTGGAGAAGGTAGGGGAAGCTGCCTTGGGGACATATTTCAGGCAAATCCATCCTGTTTTCCATGACTCCACCCCCACCCCTGCACTGAATTGTCAGTGAAACAGAAAAGCCCAGAAAGAGCTCAGAGACATCTTTGCTGCCCCCCTACTTCCCCAGCCCTGTGTATCACGTTGCAAGGGGCCCCAGGAAGAAGGCTACACATTTATTACCTAAGCATTTTTGCTAGGAGGCAAGGGAGAGGCAGAGCTAAAAGAACCCTACATCCATTGCCTGAGGGTCCTGCTTAGCACCAGCAGTTTTGTCTAAGAAAAGCAAGACCTGAGTTCTCCAGGCCCTAATCTATCCCCTGGTTCTGAGAGAGCAATACCATTTCTGGAGAGGGAAAACCGAGATCAGTATTTCCCTTGAGTTGCATCCCTCCCTCCCTCCCTCCCTCCCTTTTTCTCTCCCACCTATCCATGCATCCATCCACCCACCCACCCATCCGTCCATCCACTCACCCATCTAGCCAGCCATCTGTCCATCCACCCATCCATCCATCCATCTATCCACAAACTCATCCATCCATCCGAGTGCCTACTCTGATCCAGCACTATATCAAATGCTTGAGGGAGAAACAGAGTTATGAGATGTGATCCCTGCCTTCTAGATATTCCTGGTCTAGGCAACATTGCTGCAGAGAAACAGGCACAGATTTTTGGAGCTCAGCTTCAAATCCTAGCTCCCTCATTTACTAGGGACACCTCCATTAGCTTCTCTTTGCCCCAGCTTTCTCATTGAAAAATGGGCTAACAATTTCTAGATTTCACGTTTCTCGTGAGGACAAAATGGGGTGTCATGTAAAGCACCTGGCCTGAGTTAGGTGCTCAGGAACCAGGTTCCACCTCAGGCCCTCGAAAAGCAGGCTTGGGGTAGAAGATGACTGCGGTGATGCAACGGTTTTCACTGCAGTAGGATGCCGGATTCCCTAGTCCATCTTCATCTCCGACCCTCCCCAGCATGGAGACAGCCCAGCCTTAGGCAGGCTTTCCAGGTAGCTTAGGGATCCTCACCTTTTGCAAAGATGGGAGTCTCGTGCCTCTCGGAGTTTACAGATTGTTCTAAACGCCCAGCGAGGGCTAGAAGCTGAAGGGTTCGGCGGGCTTGAGTCAGGGAGGGTGGGAGACACAGGGCAGCCAGGTGAAACCTAGCAGCCCTTCTCTTTGACAGGAAGGGGAGGTGACACGTGTATCTCCAGGTCCTCGCAGAGACGCCTGACACACTTGGCACCAAGAAACATTTCTGAATGAATGCCTGAGCTGGGAAGTTCACCCTCTGCCCAGCCTGGCTTTTTTCCCTCGCGCTCCCTGCTTCCCGGAGAGGCGGAGTTGTTGGCTCTGAGCAGCTGAAGCCAGGTAATCAATCACAGGGACTTTGGGGGCCCCTCTGCCATACGGCTGACACACTGTGGGGACGGGGGACAGCAGCCGGGCATTGCAGCCAGCAGCGCAGTCACTCCATCCCCGCTGGGGGCAGGGGACACGGAGTGAGGATTCTGTCCGGGGAGCCTGGGGGAAGTGCTAAGTGGGGTGCTGATGGAAAACTACAGACTGAGACTCGGGCTTCACACCCCGGCCCTGCGGGGAAGTTCTAGAACACGAAGGGGAAGTCCAGGCTGAGGGAAATTTCCCTTCTCCCCACAACTTCTCCTCCCCCCCAACCACCTGGGGCCAGAGAGACGTCTTCATTGTCCAGAAGGAGATCCTGGCTGTACGGAGTGAAAGATCACGGGCAGCCCGGTGCCAATGCCATGAGGACCCTGTTCTGGAGCAGCTCCCCGGGCACACAGAGGGGACACAGACGCTAACTCAGACACCAGTTCACCACGGGTGGCTGCCAGGCGGTCAGACAAGTCCTGGCTGTGTACTTACTGCCCAGAGGTCACCAGAGCATTGTGTCGCCGCCCGGGACTCCTGCACCCCAGCCCCTGCTTCCGGAAGACCCTCAGCAAATACCAGCAAGTGGCTCCAGACACCAGTAACACCCTTTAGCCCTCTTGGCACCTCTGCAAGTGGGTGCTATCAGGTGAGAAAGAGGCTCAGATGCCTGCCCGGCTGACATGACTGGGAGGTGACAGAGAAGGGGGCAGACCCAGGGCTGTCTGCCTGCAAACCTGTGTCCTTTGCAGATGCTGCTTCCCGAGGCATGCTCTGGGCACTGTGTCTAGGAAAATCCCAAGGAAAGGGGCTGTGGCTGGGAAGGTCCAGAGCCTGGCTGCGAAACCGCAGAGGGCAGGTACTGGTGGAAAAGTCCAGCGGTGATTCACCTCCTCCCTGCCCTGCCCTCCCCAGATCTCAGCCTGCAGCCTGGGGGTTGGTAGCACCCACCCTACCGCCCAGTGAGAGAGGGCTGTGTCCAGCCCTGTCCATCCTGTCCGCTTCCCTCCGGAGGAGCAGAAGCCACACCAGAGGGGCGAGGTGAGAGGGGAGGGGAAGGGACAGGGAAAAGGAGGGGAGGGAGGTGGGTCTCTGGGGGGTCATCCTGAGACAGTGCCTCAGCCAGCAGCCCGGCTGGGAGGGAGGGCAGTGGGGGAGGGGGCTGAGGACAGAGGAGACTTCCTGAGGTTAGGTGTTGTAATCCTGGTTCACAGTCTCTTGGCCTCTGTCCTTCTTTCTGCTTGGGGCATTTCTCTGCCCCTTCTTTTTCCAACATACTGGCTCACATGCACGTGAGCACACACAGACACACACACAGTCACTTTCTGTCCTGTTTGGGGGGGGGGGGCAGTCCCAGGACCACGTTGGATGGGATTCTGAGCTGGGAGGAACAGGAGAAGGAGTGGGACAAGTTCCTTTTCAGGCTGGGTCTCTTAGCGTCTACCCGGGAACTCTGCTGGGGACACAGGAGCCGGGAGCTGGACAAAGGGATGAGGTGAGTGGGATGTGGGATGGGGAGGACTGAGAGCTGCCACAGAGGGCTCAGTGGACCCCTGGGAGGAGGACTGTGTAGAAGCATGTGTCTGGCTATGAGCGAGGCTGGAGGGGAAGTCTGGTGCTGGGGACTCTTAGGACGCGGCAACCCCCCAGCTCGCCGCACCATCAGCAGCATCTGAGCTGCTCAGGGACAAGCCTGCCTAGCAAGAGGAAAGTCCTTGGATTGAGGGGTGGCTCCAGGGAGCGGGTGAGAGAGAGGTGGTCACCAGCTCGAGAAGGAAGGGGAGGCAGGCAGGTGGTGCCCGCAGGTGGGGAGGAAGACTGGCAGGTGAAGAGCCACAGCCTGATCAGACTCCCCGCCAGGCAGCATCCCCGGAGGAGGAGGAGGAGGCTGTAGGCTTGTGCACCGGGGAACCACGAGGGCTGAGCCAGGCAGTCCACGGGGTGTGAAGGACTGGACGGGGGTGGGGGTCAGGTCGTGGTGTGGTGCACACAGGTATGTGAGCGCAAGGGGACGTGACGGGAGCGGCCCCAGTGTGTGTGCAGAACAGGAGCTGGTATGTGGGTGTGGGCTCAAGCCGGGGCTGAGTGTCCGGGGCCTGGGCTGCTCCCCCATCACTAGGCCTGTTGGGCAGCAGCGTTTTCACTTGTGTCTGCTCCTCGCCTGGACTCTGGGCAGGCCTCCACCTACCTGCCCAGCCCCTAAAAATGGTGACTGTGGGGCTTATCAGCCTCTTGAAGAGTTCCTTCCTGGGCAGGGCTGAGCTGGCCGTGGGTGTGGGTATCTTGCCTCTGGAGGCACTGAAGAAAGGTGAGGTCCAGGTCGCACCCTCACTCCCTGCCTCAGCTGAGCAGAGCCGGCGGCAGCCTGGGCAGGTGATGTGAGGAGCTGGCGAGGTGACAGAGCTGGGGTGAGCCCTTGGAAGGGAGAGTTCTCTGCAAGTCATGAAGATTGAGGGTAGCACTGTTGTTTAAGTATTCCTTGCAAATGGGCCAGAGGTGGAAAGGCATAGTGTGGGTGAGGAGGGCAGGGTGCTATCTTTTTAGCTTTAAAAAAAAAATTTTTTTTTTTAACATTTACTTATTTGGCTGTGCTGAGTCTTATTTGTGACATGTGGAATCTAGTTCCCTGACCAAGAATTGAACCTGGGACCCCTGCACTGGGAGTGCAGAGTCTTGGCCACTACACCACCAGGGAAGTCTCTTTCTGGCTTTTAAAAAGTAACCCTCCAAAGGGAGAGCTCAGACAGCTTTTATGTCTAACATCTGCCTGGAAAGTTCTTCCTTGAGTCTAACTCGAAGCCTGCTTGCTGCAATTTCAGCCTGTTTCCCCTTGACTTGCCATGGCTCTGGGCCAGCTTTTCCTTTCCTGTGTTCTTGCTTTCATCCCGCTGTTCGGTATTTCATCCTTAACCCATAAATCATGCTCCTCTCAATTTTTTTTTTTTTTTTTAAGAAAACAGAGCAAAACTTCTCACATCAGGGTCAGCTTGTACACGTTCTCTTCTCCCAAATCCTGCACCCACTCTGGGCTATGAGGTTTCCCCCGCATCCTGTACTCTCCTTCAGTTTTCCCTTCATTTCCTCCTTTCCCAGGGTTGGTGGGGGGGTCTCCCCATCTCCAGATGCTGGGGCCAACTTGGCCCTGAAATAGTTGCCTCTGGTCTGGGGACAGTGAGCCTTGTCTCCCAGCCGCCCACTTGGTGACCCTGCGTTTGGGCCCCGAGCTCGGCTACCCTATGGCGTGGCAAGCAAAGGCAATGTCTCTCCTTGGCTCTTGCGGATCTCATTTGTATCCCCTGCTTCACAATACCACAGTTGAGCAGATGTCATTCTCCCTTTCAGGGAGACTTAAAGCCCAGAGAGGAGGTGAGACTTACCTAAGAGAACGGAGCAAACTGGAGGGACAGCCCCCCACTTACTGTACCGGTAAGTTTCTTCAAATCATTCAAAAATCGTTACTGGGGGTGTCAGGGCCTGTTCCTGAATTTCTCTGAACTTCATTTCATCATTCATAAAACAGAGTTAACAGTAAGTCCTAGCACAAAGGTTTCTATGAAGATGAAACTTAATAATGTATGTAGACACGTGTATGTTTTGGGCATAGTGCTAAAGGTTCGCTTCTGTCGTTATTCTGAGCCAGGCCAGGTCTGGACCAGACCTTGGCATTCCTGTCTGATGCTTCTCCGTCTGTGTTTTCAAGTCCATTCATTCGTTTGATAAGGATTCAGGGGCCAGTCTTCAGGGTGCCCAGCCTCAATTCTGTACCAGCATCCACCATTGGTTCAGGTGTCCCCTGGGGCCAGACCACCCCATTCTTCCCACCTGAGGCTTGGTTCTCAAAGCCCTGGGGGTTGGCCTCTTTGTTTTTCCTTCCCTTCTCCCCCCACCCCAGAGGCTGAGGTCTTTGATTCCACCAGGCACCTCTCTCCTCACCTTCCGTCCGGGGCTGAGCTTGCCAGGGAAGCCTCCTCGCAGGTCCCAGAACTTGAATTTCTGCCCCCGACATGCTTCCCCACTCCTGGGACAATGTGCACCCTCCAAGTCACCTTCAAAAATTTCCATAACCTCAAATAGCCCTGCCACGCCCTCCTAGCTGACTTGGGCTTGGGCTGTTGCCTGGGTTAAAAGGACCAACAAGTAAACAGACGCTTCTTTTAATAAAAAGAATCCCTTGTGTTTCTCTGGAGCCTTGGAGGAACAGAGCCCTTGGTAGCTCCTGGTCACTTTGGTTCCCCAGCGCCCCTCGGAGGCTGGGGCGGGGAGGGGGCACGTGGGTGAGTGCCCCCCTCTGCAGCCTAGGCACCTCTTCCTGGCAGCTCCTGGAAACAGAATCAGAGGTGGCCTTGGGCAGAGTGTGGGGAGGGGAGGCAAACAAGGATTCCAGATAGAGCAGGCATCGATTTATCTCCTGGCAGCCGGTGAATGGGCCACGGGAGGGACAGGGGAGAGCAGACAGTGGCTACCCTTCAGGAGGGTAGGGAGTCAGGAGGAACAATGACCTGCCTGTGATGGGCACTCACTCTGGGTCTCCCTTGAGGAGACCACTCAGATTGGAGGTGACCACCCAAGTGAAGATCTCTCTGGTGACCCCCTCTGCCTCCAGGATCCTTGCCAGCTCTCAGGACGGAGGTTCAACCAAGAGAGGGGGAAGAACCAGGCCTCCCTTGAAGGGCACCCTGTCCCCATCTGGCCTCATGAGGTGGCCCCACCTTCCCCTGCCCTCCCAATCAGATGGCCAGAGCGAGTTGGCCCCGTGTTTACCCAGAGGCAATTGATTGTCCTGGCACAGTGATGAGCATGCAGCTGGCCCAGGGAAGACCATGCTGTTACCTGGCCACACCAACCCTTTGACCTCCCGTCGCCCCCAGCAGCCTCTGACCCCTTATGGCTGGAATGGCGCCACTCACTGGACACTAGGGACCTAAGGCAGATGGGCCAGCGGGGATGGCAGCTGGCTGCAAGGATCAAAAGAGACTTGGGATAACAGTCCCCGAGCCTGGGTTTTAATCCCCATCCAGTGTGGTCTCAGGCAAATTACTTCGCCTGCCGAAGCCTGGATTTTCCCATCTGCAAAATGGGCAAACTAAGAACAAACTGCTCCCATTGTAAAGAAACTACTGTATTTGTTGTTTAGTTGTTGTGTCCAACTCTTTCGTGACCCCATGGACTGTACCCCACTGGCTCCTCCGTTCATAGGATTTCCCAGGCAAGAATACTGGAGTGGGTTGCCATTTCCTACTCCAGGATGTCTTCCTGACCCAGGGATCGAACCCACATCTCCTGCATTGGCAGGTGGATTCTTTACCGCTGACCCACCAGGGAAGCCCAAAACCACTATACTCCAGTAAAAATTAAAAAAATAAATAAATAAAATCCATATGCAGTTCCCATCAAAAAAATATGCTTGCATTCATAAGGTCCTTGTGTACATTAAAGGGGACTCTTTTTGATACTCTTTAATGAGCTATATGGGAAAAGAATCTAAAAAAGAGTGGTGTATGTATATGTATAACTGAGTCACTTTGCGTACAGCAGAAACTAACACAACTTTATAAATCAACCCTATGCCAATACAGTTTTTAAAAGCCATAAAAAATACATATGTACATTTTAAACAAGAGCAAACTGCTCCCTATTTATTATTGGAGCCATGAGAGCAAAGGGTAACTTGAGGTACAAATGTCACTGGGAATTTGAGAAGAAAATCTGGTCCAACATTATTAGAAAAACTCCCGGCAAAGCTGAAGGGTTAGAATGGAGAGAGCAGGGGTGACAGTACCCCTGGGGTTGCCCTGCTCATTCCTCTCGTCCCTGCAGGCCGGCCTCTCCCACCGTCCTGCCCACACCCATCTGCAGCCTCCCAGCCCATCCATGGCTGCAGACGACAGAAAAGTGGCAGCTCCCAGGGAGGGGCTTCCGGTGGTCCCCTGGGCCCCCGAGGAGGGCCCGAGGCCAGACCAGGAAGCCCAGGACCAGGTGAAGGACCGAGGCCAGTGGAACAACAAGATGGAGTTCGTGCTGTCCGTGGCAGGGGAGATCATCGGGCTGGGCAACGTCTGGAGGTTCCCCTACCTCTGCTACAAAAACGGGGGAGGTGAGTTCACTTGAGCTGGGTGTGGTGGGGGAGAGCCGTGGAGCTCCCGTTCCGCCACTGGCCTCAGCATCCCCCGCCGTGAAATGGGCTTGATTCCTCAAACAAGCTCCCCTCCAGGGGGAAGTCAGTCACTGAAGGACTCCGTTCCTCACTCAGCCCCTACTGTGGGCCACCCTGTGCCAGGCTCTGTGCTAGATACAAAACAGAACACACTCTGGGTTACGCTGCAGTGAAGGGCAGCAAGTTATAGACAAACACGTCCACCGAAGTTTGTCTCGTGGTGAGGCATGGACGGGCTAGAGACAGAGCAGGGTGGAGGGACGGGGTGGGGAGATACTGGGTCGGGAAGGGAGGAACGAGACATGGGAGGCGAGGGAACCAGGAGAGGGTCTGTCCAGGAGGTGGCCTTTGAGCTGAGAACTGAAGGAGGTGAAGGAGCGAGTGCCAAGGGTGGAGTTCAGGTGAAGAACACCTCAAACTCAGGGAACAGCAAGGGTCAAGGTTAACTGAAGAGCAGCTGGCCTGTACGAGGAGGGACGAGAAGGGGAGTGATGGGGTGGGGGAGTGGGGGAGAGACCAGAGGTCATGGGCCTGGACCCTGAGGTTTGGATCTGAGTGAGGCAGGAGCCACTGAGGAATGTTGATCAAATAAGAGACATGACCCCTGTCTAGGATTTTTTTTTTTTAATTAAAGAAGCAATTATACATGTTTTAGCACCAGCAGTAAAAATGAGCAAGGGTGTAATGGGGAGGGGCCAGAGTCACCTTTTTAAGTGTGGTTTTAGTATATTCAGAGAACTGTACAACCAACCTCACAACTGATTCTAGAATCTTTCCATCACCCCCAAAAGAAGCCCTGTACCCATCAGAAGTCATTCCCCAGCCCTCCCCCAGCCCGCCCTCAGCAACCACAAATCTGCTTCCTGTGGCTGCGGTTTTACCGGCTTGGAATATTTCACATCAGTGGAATAATTCATTTACATGAGTTTGTTTGTGAGTGGCCAGATTCATTTTTGCCTTTTGAAAATACCTTTATTCTTTTGTGGAAATGATGTATGTGAATATTAGAAATATTCCAGAAAGGTGAAAAAGAAGGAACAGTCCTGTTTAAAAATAGCCATTGTTTAGAAAATCCTTCTAAACACCATTTATATTTAAGTTGACAAATATTTATTGAACATTTACTATGTATGCTGCTTTCTTTTTTAAGCATCCATGATTAATTTTCTTTTTTTAATATTTATTTATTTGACTGAAACCAATCTTTAGCTGTGGCATGTGGGATCTAGTTCCCTGACCAGGGATCGAACCCAGGCCCCCTGCATTGGGAGCACGGAATTTTAACCACTGGACCACTGGGGAAGTCTGTACATTTTTAAATGGTTATCAAGTCGTGCATGCTGCTGCTGCTGCTAAGTCACTTCAGTCGTGTCCGACTCTGTGCGACCCCATAGACGGCAGCCCACCAGGCTCCCCCTTCCCTGGGATTCTTCAGGCAAGAACACTGAAGTGGGTTGCCGTTCCCTTCTCCAACGCATGAAAGTGAAAAGTGAAAGTGAAGTCGCTCAGTCATGTCTGACCCTCAGCGACCCCATGGATTGCAGCCTTCCAGGCTCCTCCATCCATGGGATTTTCCAGGCAAGAACACTGGAGTGGAGTGCCATTGCCTTCTCCTAAGTCATGCATAGTAGGTTCTTACTTTTGCAAAAAAAGAAATATACATGGATATGTTTATAAGAAAATTGGAAGGATATACTGATACAAGGGCCTCCCCTTGTGGCTCAGCTGGTAAAGAATCTGCCTGCCATGCGGGAGACCTGGGTTTGATCCCTGGCTTGGGAAGATCCCTTGGAGAAGGGAAAGGCTACCCACTCCAGTATTCTGGCCTGAAGAATTCCATGGACTGTATAGTCCACGGGGTCGCAAAGAGTCGGAAAGACTGAGAGACTTTCACTTTTCACTGATACAGTGCTTTTCTCTTTCCTTCCCATTATACTTTCTATTTTTTCTACACAGTAACATGCTTGAGAAGCATTGTAACACTGTGGTTACAAGCCCAGGCTCAGGGTCAGACCACCTGAGTTTGTGCTTTACTTTCCTCATCTGTAAAATGGGGATAACATCAGTACCTGGGAGGTTGCTTTGTGAAGGTTTTGATGTCGGTAAAGCATTTAGAAGCAGGCTTTACAGACCGAAGCCCAAGTGCCAAGTGTTATTACTGTGCAATGAACTCTGCAATGACCATGCATTACTATGCAGTGTGTTCACCCAGGCACACACTTCTGAGATGATGGAGGTGGACACCCTGGGCTGTCATTTCCAGGGTGTCTTTAGGCCTGGCTTCCCACCACGGCCTGCGGGTCAGCGCCTCCAATGCTGAAACCACATCCTGAGAATAGCCCCCCAGCAGAAGAGTGGCCTCGTCAGAGGAGCCCACTTCAGACCAGAGCCTGAGAGAAGGGAAAACCCTCTGAATATGAGGGGAAAAAACCCTCTGAATGAGAAGGAAAATAATTTTTCCAAGATATTTTTGTTTGTTAGTTTTCCTCTAAAAAGTAGCCTACTTGATAATTTAATAAGCATATCAAATTATACAGAACACATGTTTTTGGTTCCAAAAATAATAAACTGAATCAAATTTGTGAAGCACACTGAGAAAGTAAATAGTATGTATATTAGGATCTCTACCTACCTTTTCATTCATTTCCTTTGAAGGTCTTTCCTATCCTGGGTGGGGTGCAGACCAGAAACTTTCCACCCACCCTGCTCAGAACAGCAGGAAGCTGCCCTGGGCCTCTGGCGGCTGGGGGGCAGGGATCGGTGGGAGGGACATTGAGGGGCAGCTGCAGGCTCAGCCCACCTCCCCTTTCTCCGCAGGAGCCTTCTTCATCCCCTACTTCATCTTCTTTTTCTCCTGCGGCATCCCGGTGTTCTTCCTGGAGGTGGCGCTGGGCCAGTACACCAGCCAGGGCAGCGTCACAGCCTGGCGGAAGATCTGCCCCCTCCTCCAGGGTGAGTGTCCTCCCCCCGCCCCCCTGCAGGCCCCCAGGAG
>SJYQ01005708.1:158874-173647 GCA_006410935.1 Redunca redunca | reverse complement strand
CCCCCTGCAGGCCCCCAGGAGCCCCATTCCCACCCCCCCTTTCCTCATCCACCCTGTGCTCAGGGTTGCAGGGGCAGCAGGAAGTATAATCCGGCTTTGTAGGACCAGATTATAAAGCTTATAAAACCTGGGAGAAGCGGTCTTCAGGGAAGGACGATACAAAATCGTATGCAGGCATGAAGCTAGGTGCAGTCTTAGGAGGGGTGCTTGCAAGGGAGGAACCCTGAGGCTGAGCCTTCACAGCTTCACGGAAAAATGTGCTCCCAAGCAAACGGCTGGGCCCCCCACATTCGTCCAGTGGTGTGAGCACAGTGACCGCGGTGATGGGAGAAGGCCTAAGGCCGTGCTGTGCTGTGGAGTCACCTGCTCTTCTTATTTAGAAAAATAGGGAGTAAAGGGTTCTCAGGCCTGGAGGAAGCCTGGCAGTGTCTCTGTGGCCCCGTGTCCTTCCAGCGCCACCGACAGCTCCCCCGGGTTCCGGGTGAACTCTGACCTCTCAGACCTTCTTGTTCCCCACCCCCGCCCCCACCCCGTCCCCAGGCATTGGGCTGGCGTCTGTGGTCATCGAGGCCTATCTGAACGTCTACTACATCATCATCCTGGCCTGGGCCCTCTTCTACCTGTTCAGCTCCTTCACCTCCGAGCTGCCCTGGACCACCTGCGCCCACTCCTGGAACACAGGTACCTGTCAGGTTGGGTGACGGGCCAACAGCGACCAGGCACCCAGCCAAATCTGCCCCAAGCCGAGCTGTGGGGGCTGCTGGGGCCCACTCTGCGGGCCAGCCCTGTGTGGGTCACTCAACCAACTGCCCTGACAGCCCACAGCCCCATAGGACTGTGGGTGGTAACTGGCTGCCAGGCGCTAACTGCCCCCACCGTCCACCCATTGAGCCAGTGTTTACTGTGGGCCTACTGTGCGCCAGACCCGGGAGACCAGAGGGGCAGAGGCAGACCAGGGGGTCCAGAGGAGCAGTCAGATTTGGCGGGACCAGCACGCGTGGCAGGGTTGGGAGAGGGGGCTGGTTCCCTGGGCTTCCCGAGGGGGAACTCCTGACACCGGAAAGCAGGGGCTCCCGAGGGCTGGGAATGATGGGGCAAGCAGGCCAGAGGGTGGGAGGCAGGATGTGAGGGCATCTCTGCCCACTTGGCCCACTGCGGATGCCCCCTCGTCCCCCACAGAGCACTGCATGGACTTCCTGAACCACTCCGCAGCCAGCACAACGGGCCCGTCCGAGAACGTCACATCCCCAGTCATGGAATTCTGGGAGTAGGTAGCAGGCCTGGATGTGCCTCCGGGGGGGCCAGGGGAGGGAATTTGGGTGTCCAGGGCCTGGGATGCGGGGTGCAGGTATACACCTTTCCAGCACTCACCTCCCATCACCAAGAGATGAGGGACCCTCGCAAACCTACTGCCCACGCCCTCACGCTCACCCCCCACCCCCATGTCCTCCTAGACTCACATGGGTGTGAGTGACTCCCAAGTGACTGTGTGAGTGACTCCATGTGAGTGTCCATGTGACTCCCATCCCACCCAAGTCTGCTCACCCTCCCCCACCCGCACCCACTCACCCACCTGCACCTCGCAGCTCAGGAGACCAGCTCTATGCGCCTTTCCAGCTCTGGGTGCCCTGACGTCCTGGAGGTAGCTTGAACTTGGCCGAAGTGGGAGTATTTACAAATTGGCAAATTTCTACACTCCTCCACACTCGCACCTGCAGCCTCCACTTGAGCACTTACACCCTCTCCCACGTCCACACATGTCCATCTTTGCGCTTACAGAGTCTACCCCACCCCCCGACACACACACTCACCTCAGCACACACGTAGCTGCCAACACTCTCCCAAGGGCACCCACCCAGCCCTGACTCACCCTCACGCCCTCCAGCCCTTGGCTCACACATTCCTATCACCCGTCACCTGCCAGCCCCAATGCACACCAGTCCCTCTGCTCCCCAGGCATCTGCTCACCCACCTGCTCATCAGCTGTGCCCCACCACGGGCCCCTCAGGCACGTGCCGCCCTCACTGTCTCTGTCTCTCCCTGAGCAACAGAGAGAGCCGGATGAGTTAGACAGACTTACCTGTGGCATTACGTGAGTTGGTCTCCTGATGGCCAAGGGCTTACAGACCACAGGTGGGCACGTGTTGTCCATGGGGCAGGGGAGGGGCAGGGGGTGGGGTGGCCTGGGCGCTGAGGTCCGTGGGGTCAGCTCTGAGGATCAGGACAGCTGATGATGATGGAGGAGGCGGCCTGCTGTCCCCTCGGCCTCACCTGGCGGTGTACCCCCTGCCCCCCGTCTGCAGGAGACGTGTTCTCAGCGTCAGCCCTGGCATCCAGCACCTGGGTGGCATGCGCTGGGAGCTGGCCCTGTGTCTCCTGCTTGCCTGGATCATCTGCTACTTCTGCATCTGGAAGGGTGTCAAGATCACGGGCAAGGTGAGGGGCTTCGGCTCCGGGCACGCTCTTTGTGGCTCCCAGAGTCTGCAGGGACCCCCCACTACCACCACCGTGGCATCCCCCTGGAGACCTGAAAGAGAAAGTAGTGAAGGGAAGGGCATGCTAAGAACAGGGGACGTCCCGGGAAAGGGGTTTAGCTCAACACTGGGAAAGTCTTTCTTTTTTGATATGACTGTCAAAGGCCTGTATACATAAGCAAGCAACCTGCAGGGTGAAATAAGCCCGCCCCAATTGGGCCCACTGATGTGTGTCTCACCCTGTGCCGGGGAGCCCCAGACCCCCCGGAACATGTGAGGGAAGGGTGGCAAGCTTCCTGCGCTCACGCCTCCGCAGGAGGCTCGTGCTGTCTGGAGAGGGGTGACCTTGGCCTCCCCCCGGCAGGTTGTCTACTTCACAGCCACATTTCCCTACCTGATGCTGGTCATCCTGTTGGTTCGAGGCGTCACCCTGCCTGGAGCCTACGAGGGCATCATCTACTACCTGAAACCAGATTTGCTTCGGCTCAAGGACCCCCAGGTAGGAACCTCTCTGGGGACCCTTATCCTAGGCATCTCCCGCCTCAAACCAGATCCGGACCTCTAAAAACCTCTGGTTGCTTTCCCCTTGGTGTAGAGGCAAAATATGCCCACCACAGAAAAGAGAGATAATATAGAAGAAAACTATAAAAAGAGGGACTAAACACCTCTTTCAATCCCACCACTCAGGTATGACCTCTGTTAGCATTTTAGTCCATTTTCTTGCAACATTTTTTTCTGGCTGGGTGTGTGTGTTCTCATAGTTGTGATAATTATATGTGGAGGTAAATATATTTTCAGTTAGACAGTGAAAGCATCTTCCGTGTCATTAAATCCATTTGTAAATGTCATCTCACCACTTGCATAATGTTTCCTCCGTCCACCATCCCTCCACTCCCTCATTCGGCCAGGATGGACCATGGTTCCCGAAGTCCATGGTCCACACTAGCTGCCCTAGAGCTAGACAGCACGCACGCACGTGAGACCTGCCGCGCGCCCAGGAGAGGAGGAGGATGCGCTGGTGGACGTGGGATGCTCTGAGGGGAGGCGGAGGGGCCGCTCTTCGTGGGGGGCTGTGTGGTCATGCACGCCAGGCTCCCTGCAGGCTCCCCCTCTTTTCGCTACTTCCTCGGGGTCTCTCTCCCTTAGGTGTGGATGGACGCGGGCACCCAGATCTTCTTCTCCTTCGCCATCTGCCAGGGGTGCCTGACGGCCCTGGGCAGCTACAACAAGTACCACAACAACTGCTACAGGTGAGCGGGGGCGGGGCCTGGGGGTGGNNGTGGGAGGGGGGCCTCCCTCCTTTGTGCTTGGAGACGGAGGGGTGGGTGTGGGGGCCCAAGCTGCACAAATCCGACCCGGTGGTCCGCTTTCCAGACTGGGCTCTTCTCCCGATACCTGGCCTCAGTCTCCGTCCCCCACCTCCTTTTCTCCCTGCCCTTCACTGCTCACTGTCTCTGGATCTCCTCGCACGCTGGGCTTCTTTCTCCCTCTTCCTTCCCGTTTCCCGCAGGGACAGCATCGCGCTCTGCTTCCTCAACAGCGGCACCAGCTTCGTGGCCGGGTTTGTGGTCTTCTCCATCCTAGGCTTCATGTCCCGGGAGCAGGGGGTGCCCATCTCTGAAGTGGCCGAGTCAGGTGGGTGCTGCCTGGCTGTCTAGGACCTGGAGGGAAGGATGGGCAGGGGACAGAGGGTGGAGTCGGGGTGGGTGTCCCAGAAACCGGATACTAGGAAACTTTCAGCGTTGGGGGGCAGTGCTTGGCGCAGAGCAGGACCCCAAAACCAGGGGAGGGCGGAGGGAAAGGCGAGCGGACGGGTGGAAAGTGTGCTCCCTAGAGCATCGGATGGGCTCAGCCAGCACACGCAGGCAGACACACACGTGCACACTCGCGTGCGGGTGGGCCCTCTGATGCTGTGTGTGCCTGGCAGGCCCCGGCCTGGCCTTCATCGCCTTCCCCAAGGCCGTGACCATGATGCCCCTGTCCCAGCTGTGGTCCTGCCTCTTCTTCATCATGCTTATCTTCCTCGGGCTGGACAGCCAGGTTTGCCCCACCCCCACCCCGCCCCGCCCCGTCCTGCAGCCCCCTTCCCAGCTTCTGTGCTCCCTGCCAGGACTTTCCCCAGCTCCCTGGCCCCAGCCCAAGGTCGCTCCCCCTCCATCCCATGTCCAGGACCTGTCCTTGAGGTTGGCGGGGGTGGGGGACCCCTGGCCTAGGGACCCTCTTCTGTGAGGGGCCGCCTCCTTTGTCTCCCACCCCCACTTCTCCCATCCCCAGGCCTGACCCTTTGCAGACATGGACGTGCCCTCCCAAACATCCCTCCCGTGCCCTCAGGCCACCCAGCCTCCCCCTCCACCTCCCAGCTGGGACCCTCTATGGTGGAGACGTGGGCTGGCCTCACCCCAGCTCTGACCCCTGTGCCCCTGACTCTGCGGGTCAGCGTGGGGGTGGGGGGCAGGGAGCGGGTGTGGGCAGTGACCCCTCTCACCAGCCCCCTCCGGCCCACAGTTTGTCTGTGTGGAGTGCCTGGTGACGGCCTCCATGGACATGTTCCCCAGGCAGCTCCGGAGGAGTGGGCGGCGGGAGCTCCTGATCCTCGCCATTGCAGTCACGTGCTGCCTGATCGGGCTCTTCCTGGTCACTGAGGTGAGCGCCGGGGCAGAGGCCTCGAGGTTGGGAGGACCACACGGTCGAGCCTTCTTGTGTTGGTTTCCTCTCCTTTGGTTTCAGGTGACAGAAACCAAACACAAGCTGGCTTAAGCAGGAAAATGAACTTTTTGAGTCAGGGAACAGATAAGTCTAGATGTTCAGTTTCAGGCACGGTTGGATCCAGCAGCCCCAATGACATCATCAGAGATGGTCCCCCTCTTTCCTCTGGTGATGTCATTCTTGGGCAGATTTTCCTCCTGGGATGTTACAGATGGCTGGGGCAGGTTCGGGCTTCCCTTGTGCCACCGGCCAACCCTGGGGACACAGGGCCCTTTTCCTGAGAGTCAGCCGTGGCTCCTCTTCAGGCCTGCAACAGGGGAGTGGGGCACACAAACTCACAGTGAGATGGCCACAACACAGCACCTTCCGGAAGGTGGGATTCTGGGCAGACCACACAGTTATCTACACCACAGTCTCCGGGGTCCTCGCTGAGGTCAGAGATGGTTGTCAGATGAGGTCTGGGAGGCAGGGACAGGCAGGGCACACTCTAACTGCAAGGGAGGGCTTCCTCGGGCCAAGCAGGGTGGCACCCCACAAGGTGGGCATCTGTCTTATCTGGTGGGGTGGGGTGTGTCCCCTGCCACCCACCACCGTGCCAGGGGAAGGGTAAAGCCTCAGCACCATCCCCTGCCTGCAGGGCGGGATGTACCTCTTTCAGCTGTTTGATTACTACGCCTGCAGCGGCACGTGCCTGCTCTTCCTTTCCGTGTTTGAGGTGATCTGTGTCGGCTGGGTGTATGGTAAGTGGTGGGGGGAGCCTTGGGGTCCCTGGAAGGGCTGGATCTGCCCCAGGTAAGGACCAGCAAGCTGGCCTTCTGGTCTTGGCGGCTCTTTGAGCTGCTGTCCTGATTCTTAATTTTTTTAAATATTTATTTTGTATTTATTTATATGTCTGCTCTGGGTCTTAGTTGAAGCATGAGAACTCTTAGTTGTGGCATGTGGGATCTAGCTCCCTGACGAGGGATCAAAACCCAGGCACCCTGCCATGGGAGCACAAGAGTCTTAGCCACTGGCCCCTCAGGGAAGTCTCTGCCCTGGTTCTTTTTACTTGAGGTTTATCCATCGCTGGGAACCCAGGCATTTCTCATTATGGCAGGTGGAGCTGGGCTTGGGACAACCCTGGGTTCCTTGAATAGTGAGAATAATTATGAATACTTGGAGTCTGGGATGCATACACCGCCCCTGCCCAGTGCCCCGCGAGGCTCAGCGGGCCCTTTGCTGTTCTGCTGCTTTTACTTGAAACCGAACCTGTCTCTGTGATGCAATAAGCATCTGTGTGGCCACTGAGCCACACCCTCCCGTGTGTTAGGACTGGGTCCACATCCCTAGACGGGAGGCCAGAGACGCCCTGGGAGCCTCCCCCTCCCCGAGTGTCACACCTGTGTGCTGATCCAGTTTCCCCCACACGGCGGGGGGGCGGGGAGGATGGAGCAGCCGAGTCCTTCCCCAAACCCATCCACGGCCCACACCCCGACCCCCATCCTTACACTCTCCCGACACCCACCTGGGCAGGGGCCGACCGTTTCTATGACAACGTGGAAGACATGATTGGCTACCGGCCGTGGCCCCTGGTGAAGATCTCCTGGCTCTTCCTGACCCCTGGCCTCTGCCTGGTATGTGCCCCTCAGTGCCCCCTGTATCCCCTCCTGCCTCTCCAGTCGATTCCGAGAGATGAGGGGCAGGGGGCTGAGTTCTGGGGCTCCTTGCAGGGCAGGTCCGTGCCCTCTCTTGTGTGCTGGTTCCCCTGCCTCTCTTCTCTCACTGTCTCTTGGTTTCACGAGCACTACCATCCAGCCTGGTTCCTGCTCCATCCCTTCCTTTGGTCTGCCTGATATTCCAGCTGCTGGTCTGCTTCCGCCTGTCTGCTTGGAGCATCTCCGTCTCCCCTCCCCTCCTTCTCGACGTGCCTGACACCTTGGCCCACGGTCTGCCATGGCTTCTGCACTCCACCTCCAGAAGCACCAGTATATCTAACTGTGCTCCGGCCCCGAGAGGAGGTTCGCGGCCCCTCCTGCATCTGCATCTGCCCTCCCCGCTGTCTCTCTAGGCCACTTTTTTCTTCTCCTTGAGCAAGTACACTCCTCTCAAATACAACAACGTCTATGTGTACCCGGCCTGGGGATACTTCATCGGCTGGTTCCTGGCTGGTTCCTCCATGGGCTGTGTCCCTCTCTTCATCATCGTCACCCTCTTGAAGACCCGGGGTTCCTTCAAGAAGGTAGGGGCTGGGAAAGTGGCACTGAGGAGGTTGGACGATGGGCAGGGTATCATGGCTGGGGCAGCTCTGAGGCCAGGCAGCCCTTCTGTCTAAGAGAATTTTAAGAAGGGTCTTTGAAGACCCGTGGCTTCATTTTCAGAAATGGTCAAGAATCCTAGTGTCCTAGACCTTCAGAATCTACCTCCAGATCATCTGAGCAGGCTGACCAAGAGCACCTGTCAAAGGGTTAAGGGGTGTGTGTGCCTATTAAGTCGCTTCAGTTGTGTCTGACTCTTTGTGACCCTATGAACTGTAGCCCACCAGGCTCCTCTGTCCATGGGGATTCTCTGGGCAAGAATACAGAAGTGGATTGCCATTTCCTCCTCCAGGGGGTCTTCCCAGGGATCGAACCTGCGTCACTTACATCTATCTGCATTAGCAGGCGGGTTCTTTACCACTAGCACCACTAGGAAACTAAGTTATAAACAAGACTTCAAAGGTGCCAGACACAGGGGGTCACAGGGCACAGATTCCTGCTCCTGGAAATTGGTGACCAGCAGCCACGGTTCATCCACACAGTTTCCCAGCTTCTCTCCTTCTCTTATCCCTGTGCAAACCCTTTGCAAAAGGCTCCCTGCTTAGGGGGTAGGACATGCCTTCCTGGAAGACATAGAGCTAGTGTCCCACAAAGACATTACATATGTGGGAATCTGTCTCACCTACAAGTCACAGAAAACCCAACTGCAATAAACAAACAGGCTTAGTGTCTTCCTACACATGAAGAAAATCAGAGTTAGGGCTTCCGGCATTTGTTTCAGCTGCCTAAAGAAGCCACTGGGGACCAGACGCTTCCTCTATTCCTGCATGTTCATCCTGCTCATGGCGTCCTTTCATCATCATACTTATCACCTCATGGTCACAAGAAGGTGGTCATGATTCCAGTCATCACATCTGCATTCAAGGCAAGGAGATGGCATCAATAACAATAGTAATAGTAGTAATACTACTAGGAAGAAAAACGATAGACATTTACCGAGTATTTGATAGCAGTAGCAATAAGATTAGTTATAAGAACAAGATAGACACTGAACACTGATCCTGTGCCAGGCGCTGTGCTGAGGTGTGGATGGTTCAGTGGGTTGCCTATGGCTGCACAGATGTCAGGACTGGAGCCAGGCAGTTCCCACGCTGTCCCCATGCCACTGCCTCCTCTCTCTTCTCGAGATCTGTGCCCATTCATTCAGTCGCACCGCACTGAGCTTCCCCACGGGTGGGCTCCGAGCTGGGCCCTGGGGACACAGACAGGAGGACATATTGTCTTTGCCTCTCTCGCCGACAGCACCACTGACGCCCTCTTCTCCCCACAGCGCCTGCGGCAGCTCGTCACCCCTGACCCCAGCCTGCCGCAGCCCAAGAGACACCTGTGTCTGGATGGTGGCAGCAGCCGGGACTGCGGGCCCGCCCCACTTAAGGAGGGCCTCATGGCTGGGGAGAAGGAGACGCACTTGTAGGAAGTGCCCGGGAGCCAGGTGGCTCTTGCGTCCCCAGCGGACAGCTTCACCTCTGCCCCCTCCCGCAGCCTTGCCGAGAAACTGTGCTGTCCGTGGGCAGCCCCTCCTGGGGCTGGAGCATGCCGTGCCTGTTGGAACTCAGCATCTTACCTGAGCAGGAGGCGGTCTTCCTGCAGCCTGCTGTCTGATTATGACAACTGCAGTGTACACGGGGGGAGCGCCCTCTGTGGGGGGCTTCCTCTTACCATCTCTGGGCTTGGAGAGGGTAGTGCCATGTCAGACATGACCACTGACGCCCACGCTGGATCCTGATGTTCTGCTGGAGGGGACCCCTCACCTGGCTCAGCATCCTGGAGTCCACGAGGAGGAACCAGAGGAAGACACAGCCACTGTTGTCTGGCATTTTCCCGGAGACGGGCTCGCGAGGTGTCCCCAGTTCCAGCCCGCCTTGCGGTGTCGTCCTCAACGCACGGAGCGCTGCGGTGGCAGGCGCTCGGGGTGGCACAGCCTGCACCCTGCACCGACATTCCCCAGCTCATGACCGTCTGAAGACAGAGCTCCTGGCAGCTCTGTTTGCCATTCTGCCTTTGTCCCAACCCTGACGTCATGGGTGAGGAAACTGAGGACCTGAGAGACAAAGTGACTTTTGCAGTTCACACAGCTGCTCAGGGCCAGAGACACGACTAAAGCCTCCTGCGCTCAGGCCAGTGTCCCCCCGACCTCCCTCTCCTGCCTTGTTAACAAGCCCCATGGAGCGCTTGCTGCATGTGCCAACCTTTTTTCTGTCCATTGTGGTTCTTGGGGTGGGAGAGAGAGGGCCCCCTCTGTGGGGGTGAGCAGCCCCCCAGATTGGCAGCCCCCTTTGGCAGCTCCTCTACCAGCCCACGCCCCTCTGACCAGATTTCCTCCCTAGACTTTTGTCTTCTCCCCACTTTCCACCCTCTCCACCAGAGGATGCCTTGGATCTGTGAGAAAATCTGAGTCTCCCACAGAGATGTGGGGGTGCCCCTGTCCCCAGGCCCCTGCCAAACCATGCCAGACCCTTCCCTGGCTGGGGGAGGCTTCCTGGAGGAGGAAGGCTTCCTGGAGAAAGAAGGCAGGGCTTGGATAAGCTGTGAGGTCTTGTTCCAAAGGGAAGGGGGGAGGGGGAGTGGGGATGGGGTGGGCCACTTGGGGACAGTGTCCTGGGGAGGACCTGGGAGCTGGAAGAAGGGAAGCCACCTGCAGTGATGTGTAGGTAGGTGGCTGGAGTAAAAGTCTGTGGTCCAGCCAGAGTGAGCTCCATCCCCACTGCCCAGCATCCTCAGAGCAACCGCTATCCTTTTCTCAGAACTTTGAGGACTTCNGTTTCGGCAGGGGGGGAAGGCAGTAGGCCTCTCCAGTGGTGTTGGGAATGTGGGAACAAGAGCTGGCCCTCGTGGTGGTCTCCATCCCTGTGGCCAGTTCCCACAATTTTTCCAGAGTTTGCTTTGAGGTTTCAGGGTCGTGGGAGCAGGAAGCGCTGAGGTGCTAGGAGCAGCCAGTGGGGTGAGGGCTCCTGGTTCCCCTGGGAAAGAAGCCACCAGACCTGCAGGGGGGATGGGAGGAGGGGCGAGGAAAGAGTTCCCATCTCTCCTCCCCATCTCCCAAGCCCAGCTCCCTCATCCTCTTGCCACCCCGAGAGTGGAATTTTCCTGGTAGGACCAGTTCTGACTCCAAGCTGGGTCTTGGAGCTGATCTTGAACTGGACAGCCTTCTTGGGGAGTAAAGCAGTGAAAGTGTTAGTCGCTCATTCATGTCCGACCCTATGCAACTCCATGGACTGTAGCCCCCCAGCCTCCCCTGCCCATGAGATTTCCCAGACAAGAATGCTGGAGTGGGTACATTCTCTTCTCTAGGGGATCTTCTTGACCCAGGGATCAAACCCAGGTATTCCTTACTGCAGGTAGGTTCTTTACCATCTGAGCCACTAGGGAAGCCCATGGTTCTTGACGAGGGTTCTTATCCTTACATAAGAATGCAGCCTGCAATTCCAGGCTGCTGGGCTCCAGCTGGGCCTCGCCTCCCCACAGGGGGAGTGCCCTCCTGACCCGTCCTGGTGCAGCGTCTCTCCCAGCAGTGTCAGCCTAGGCCCCTGTAGACCGGGCTTCCCCCTGGGACGGGTGCTTTTCTGAGCACCTCCTGCACCTGGCCCGGCTGCCATGTCCTCCTCAGTGGCTAACCCTGGGGTCAGAGGACATGGAGTTGGTGGGAGGTGAGAGGAGCAGGTGAGGGGACTTGCTGTCAGGCAGCTGCCAAGTGGCCAGGGGCACGTGGAGCCCTAGAAGGAAGCAGCTCCAGGAGCATGCATGGGAGGGGCTGAGCAGTGGGGGGCAGGGGCCAGGGCAGGTGTCCCCCAGAGCAGTCAGGGACTGGTGGGCCACATGAGCTGCCCTGGGTGACTCCTCGAAGGGCCTTTCTCCCCACTCCCATCTCAGCCCAGGCCTGAGTCCGCACCTCCTGCCCTAAACCACCCCCACCTTCCTTCCAGGTGGCGCCATGTTAATTTCTACATGTCCACATATGGTGCTTGGTGGGAACTCCCAGAAAGCGAGGATCAGTCATCACGTCTGTGGAGGCTGAGACGGGGTTGTTGGGGGAGCGCGTCTGCCAGCCCTGCTGTAAGAGAATCAAACTGTGACAACTTTATCTGCTCCATGCTGAGGTGTGACAGGTCATCAACCCCAGAACCTGGAGCTAAAGGCCATGGGGTCCATCCTGTTATTATTCTAAATGGCAAACCTGAGTCCTTTTGGGCCAGGGTGATGAGGAGGAAGGGGGCAATGCAGCCTGCAGGCTGACCAGGCCCGGGGCAGGGATCCTTCCCGTAGGAGGTGTTCTGGACAGCAGCGGCCAGTGCCAGGGCACTTTTCCTCGCTACTGGGCTAGTCTTCTGGGGTCCTCCTGCAGCAACCCAGCCCTTAGCACTGCCCCCAACCCCCTGCCTCAGGCTTCAGGAGCTGCCTGACTGCCCACTCCCCACTCACTTCCTTTCCCAAAAGGATGGTGACTCTCTGTCCTGGGTTTTCTAAGAGAGGCCCATTTTATTATTTCCTGAATAAAAGTGGTTTTTAAATGAATTTAAGATTTGGTAGGAATTTTCATATAAGTAAGCTTATATGAAAGTGACATTGTTAATTGCTCAGTCATGTCCAACTCTGGAGAAGGCAATGGTGACCCACTCCAATACTCTTGCCTAGAAAATCCCATGGATGGAGGAGCCTGGTAGGCTACAGTCCATGGGGTCGTGAAGAGTCGGACACGACTGAGCGACCTCACTTTCAATTTTCACTTTCATGCATCGGAGAAGGAAATGGCAACCCACTCTAGTATTCTTGCCTGGAGAATCTCAGGGATAGAGGAGCCTGGTGGGCTACCGTCTATGGGGTCACAGAGTTGGACACGACTGGTGTGACTTAGCAGCAGCAGCATGTCCAACTCCTCACAGCCCCATGGACTAGAGCCCCGCAGTCTCCTCTGTCCATGGGATTCTCCAGGCATGAATACTGGAGAGGGTTCCCATGCCCTCCTCCAGGGGATCATCCACACCCAAGGATCGAACCGGGTCTCCTGTATTGCAGTCTGATTCTCTATCATCTGAGCCACGAGGGATGCCCATAAAAGGGAAATACGTGGCAGACTAACCTGGTTTCCACCTCGTTCCATGCCTAGAGGTGGTCTCTGAGCGGCTCACCTGCCCTCAGACCCAACCTAGACCTTGTTGAATTTGTCTCCTCAGAGAGGCCTCAGCCCCTTGAGGCCATCACCTCTATCATACCACCATCTGCTGTGTGAAAACACTGGTCCATTTGTGTATTTTTATTATTATTTTTAATTGTTATTTATTTTTTTGGCCATGCCACGTGGCATCTGTGATCTTATTTCCCCAACCAGGGATCAAACCTGTGCCCCCTGCACCGGAAGCATGGAGTCTTAGTCACTGGACCACCAGGGAAGTCCCTTTTTGTGTATTTTCGACGGCACCACCCAACATGAATCCCTGGAGAGCAGGCACTTTGCTCGGCCCATCACCACACATCTCTCACCCCTGGACCCTCACCAGGAGCACACCAGGCACCAGGTGTTCTAAACCTTGTTGGATTTTCCATCTTCTCACACTGGCACCTGGCCCCTGGCCCCTTGCTCTCAGCCAGAAATCTGCAACACCGGGGGGCCACCCTGTCGGAAGCATTCTAAGTCAGGTTGAGGAGTTTGTTCCCACGTCGGAAGGGTCCCACAGCGAGGGGCACTGGCCGCAGAGCTCCGTCGGTCCCCATGTCCGATGGTTAAGTGGGTGGCCCAGAGCGTCTGGGGCCCCTGTGGCTGTCTCCTTTGCTACCGGAGGGCTGCCCATCTCCTCCTAGACGACCTCAGAGGCCAGAAGACTTGCAGGATGATGCCCCCTCCCAAGGCCCCACAGGGACAGCAGGCAGGATCCCATTTGGCTCTGGGCCCTCTCCCAGGCTTGGGCTGAGCTGGGTCCCCTCAGGGGTGCTCCCAAGGGACCAGTCCTCAGCTTCCTGGGTCAGAAAGTTCTCAGGATGGGCCAGGTCAGAGTTGGCCCCAGGCTTCTCCTGGAATTTCCCATTTCCTGGAAGGAGGTCGAGGGCCTGTTCCTTTGCACCTCCATGTGATAATGGGGCCCAGCCTGGGGTGCTGTCTGGATTTTTGGGTGCTCAATGTTCTGGTCACCAGGGGAGCCGGATACCCTCTTAGCAGGTGTCCCTAGACCAGCCATTCGGGCCAGTTGCTTCTCTCCCTCAGGCCTCAGCTCTGCTGGAAGGCTTCTCTCTGCTCTCCTGGGAGACATGGCTCTGGGCAAGCCCCTGCCTCATGGTGGTGGCTGGCAAGGGCCTTGCATGCAGGGTGATGCCAGCCCCAGGTTCCCACATCTCCCTCCAGCCGGGATTTCAGTCTTGCCTCCCACAGCTCAGCAACTCAGGCCTGTGCGGGGCCCGGGCTCCCTCCAGCTCCAGCAGCCTGCCGTGGGCTCAGCAGATGTTTGCTCCGCTGCAGTCTGTGGCTCCGCCACTTTCCCTGGCAGTTTTCTGCCAACCCTTTCACCTGGGCCTGCCGCCTCCACTTCAAGAGGGCACACCTGGGGCTTGTCGACCCAGACCTTGTGATGAGAGAGTCAGGCTTCAGAGCTGACATCTGGAGAAAATCACCTGAGGCTGAGGACCAAAGGTGGTCGGTGGGACCCTGACCCCTGACCTACCCCCGGCCTCTATCGCGGAACACAAGTGCAGAAAACCAAGCAGGGCCTCTATCTCGGAACACCAAGTCCTAACCCCCTGGACTCCCACTCTGCGGGGGTGCACACTGGCTGTCACGTCCTGGTCTCCTAGCTGTCCTAGTCGCCACCAAAACCTGCTTTAACTGGCTAGGGGTGTGTGTGTGTGTGTTGGTGGGGGTCACTCCATGTGTCTGTATGTGTGTTTGTGGGGGTCATTCCCTGTGTGTGTGTGCTGATGGGGGTCATTCCGTGTGCGTGTGTATGTTGGTGGGGGGTCATTCCCTGTGTGGGTGTGCTGATGGGGGTCATTCCGTGTGTGTGTGTGTTGGTGGGGGTCATTCCTTGTGTGTATGTGTTGCTGGGGGTCATTCCCTGTGTGAGTGTGTGTGTTGGTGTGGGTCATTCCGTGTGTGTGTGTGTTGGTGGGGGTCATTCTGTGTATGTGTGTCAATGGGGGTCATTTCCTCTGTTTGTGTGTGTGTGCTGATGGGGGTCATTCCGTGTGTGTGTGTGTGTGTCTGTGTGTGTATGTTGGTGGGGGGTCATTCCCTGTGTGGGTGTGTTGGTGGGGGTCATTCTGTGTGTGTGTGTGTGTGTTGGTGGGGGTCATTCTGTGTGTGTGTGTGGGTGG
>SJYQ01005708.1:129301-150850 GCA_006410935.1 Redunca redunca | reverse complement strand
ACTGTGCAGAGTGGCTGTGAGGAGGCGTTGGTTCTCGGCTCCCAGGGGCTCCTGAGTGTCTGTGCCACAGACTCCGTGAGGGAGGGGTCCCCATTCCTTTCTTGTTCCTGCTACCAAGCTGAGTGCTGAGGAGTCAGTGAGCTGCACGCACCCCAGGGCAGAGCCTGGTGCAGGTAAGAGCAGTCTGTGACTGCTACCAGGGATTTCTTTTTAAAAAACATTTATTTTTTTTTGGCCAAGCCCCGTAGCATGTAGGTTCTTAGTTCCCTGATCCAGGGAACAGACCTGTGACCCCTGCATTGGAAGTGTGGACCACTGGACCACCAAAGAATTCCTATCTATGAGGGCTTTCTTTTCTTTTCCATTAATTTTTCCTGGAGTACAGCTTTACAATGCTGTGTCAGTTTCTGCAGCAAAGTGAATCGCACAGACGTATACACCCTGCTGCTCAGTCGCTCAGTTGTGTCCAACTCTCTGTGACCCCACAGACTGTAGCCTGCCAGGCTCCTCTGTCCATGGGATCCTCCAGGCAAGAATACTGGAGTGGGTTGCCATTTCCTCCTCCAGGGGATCTTCCCGACCCAGGGGTCGAACCTGCATCTCTTGTGTCTCCTATACTGGCAGGTGAATTCTTCACCACTGAGCCACCTGGAAAGCCCTATACCTATATATACATCTCCTCTTTTTTTGGATTTCCTTCCCATTCAGGTCACAACAGAGCCCTGAGTAGAGTTCCCTGGGTTGTAGAGTAGTCCTCATTAGTTATCTCTATTATACAGAGAAGGGTATATATGTCAACCCCATTCTCCCAATTCATCCCACCCCTCCTTCCTGCCTTCGTATCCATTTGTTCTCTACATCTGTGTCTCTATTTCTGCCTTGCAAATAAGATCATCTATACCTTTTTTTTTTTTTTGGATTTCACATATATGCGTTAATATATATGAGGGCTTTCTGATGGGCCTGGCACACCCTATGTACCCCTGGGGACAGCTTGAGGACTTCTTCCAACTCAGTTACCCCTGACTCCCTCCCCCACCCCCAGCAACATCCTAGAGCCCTCTGCCAGGGCCCTCTGATTTCTCACATCCCTGGGAGGGCGCTCACTCCCTGCAATGCCCACCCCTCTGTTTTTGGTAACACAAGAGGAAGCTGGGCTAATGTTTGGAACCAAGAACCCTGCTGGGGAGGGAGCTAATGGATGAGGCCCTGGAGACGCACATTGCGTTGGGGGGAGGCCGGGGCTGCAGCTACCCCGGAGACCGGCTGTGCTGCAGAAAGAGTGGGGCAGGCTGTTCAGGAATCAGCCACAGCTGAGGTTTGATTCCGGGGTTTAAACAGCTGTGAAAACAGGCATGTGCTATGACCGCAGACATAAAGAGGCCGGCTGACAACAGGGCAGGTGATTAGGAACTCACAGTGGCGGGTCAGACCCACACACAGAGGAGACATCACAGTGAGGGTCTCCGTGAGCAAAATCCGTGCTTGGAAAACCAATCTCATCTCCCAGCTGGTGGGGCCGGTCCTGTGATGCTGTCACAGCACCTCGGCGCCGTGGCCGTAACCGGCGGGGTTTGGGACCAGCATGGAGCCCACTGGAGGCTCAGCTCAAACTGATGTCCTGCTGGAACCCTGGTTTCCCAGGGCTTGGCATGAGGCACACAGCAGGTGCTCAATAAGAGTTCATTACTGTAAGGATGAATGACTTAATTAATTAGTGAAGAGTCCTGGATGGTTTGCTAGGGTTTGTTGGGCTGGGATTTAATTCTCATGCCACCACTCCTTCTGATTCTTTTTTCTTTGGGGGCACGTCTTCTCCCTGTAGGTTGGGGGAAGGGAAGGGGCCAGGGACAGAAAAGTAGGAGGGGAGCCAAGGAAAAGGAGGAAGAGGTCTACAGAACATGGCCACAGGTGACAGAAAATCCAAAGCCAGCTGAATTCATCCGGAGTGAATAATTCAACCTGGAGAAACCATTTGAGACCCTGGGTTTCAGAGTTCGTGTGGGTTTCAGGCTGACTCAGGCCTGGGATGAGAGAGTGCTGGTGGCCCCTTAGGGAGAGGTCTGGGGGCAGACCAAGATTTCCAGACCCTTCTGGCCACCTTTCTTACCTGCTCCCGGCAGCAGACGCCCCCACCCCGTGCACCAGTAGTCTGCAGAGAGCAGGGGGCCCAGGGTCCCGACATCTCCAGAAGGACAGTGACCTTTGTCAGTAGGCACATTTCTCTCTCACCTTCCACCCACTCCCACTGCTGAGGCCCCAGGAGGCTGGGCCATGTAAAGCAGCACCTCCCTCACCTGAGTCCCCCAGGACCCCAAGGCTGGGGTGTGGGCGGGGCCTCCACGAAGGCGGGGCCCCAGGTCTGGAACTCACCTGTGGGTGATCCTTGCTTGGACTGCGGGTCTCCCTGGGCTCCCCCGGCCTTGAAGGAGAGAGTCTTTGTTCCTTGCTGCTTCTCCAGCTCCCCTGGGAAACGGAGAAACTCGTGAACAGAGGGAGACCTGGACTCCAGCACACAAAGGGGTGAGAAAGGATGGGGGGACAACGGGGGGAGTGGGGGAGGGGCTCCCGAACACACAGCACGCACTTCCCCACTTCATGGCAGTTTCAGTGCCCGCTGGAGCCTCAGTTCACCCTCCAGAGGCAGGGATGCCAGCCCCTGCTCTGACAGCCCGAGAGGAGGGGGACGAGGTGGACAACAGGGGGTGACCACCCGGGTCTGCATCTTGGCTCCGATGCTGCCCGACTGCGTGGCTTCAGGCGGATTGCTTAACCTCTCTGTGCCTCTCTTACGGGGACAACAGTGTCTACTTCATAGGATCATTAAGAGGGTCGCAGGAGAAAAGACATCAAGGCACTCGGGCTTTTCAGGAGCGTAACACACATCAGCTCCTAGGACGACGTGGAAGGCTCATACGTGTAGCTAGCGCCTCACCACCGCTGGAGCCGTCGTGTCCGCCCACCGCGTCCGCCGGCTGAGCTCCCCGAGAAGGGAGTACCCAGCCGCCAAGGCTCCGGCGGATGTCTGTCTGCTTTGCTCTTTTGTTGTTCAGTTGCTCAGTCGTGTCCGACTCTTTGCGACCCCATGGACTGCAGCACACCGGGCTTCCCTGTCCTTCACCATCTCCCAGAGTTTGCTCAGACTCATGTCCATTGGGTTGGTCTGCCTGCTACTCAGCTTTAATTCCTCTCTCTAGACTAAAAACTGATTCCTTCCTGTCTGTCCTCAGTGGTGCTGGAGATAGGCCAGTTACCCTCCTTGGGGATTCGACAGCTGTTATTACATCCCTCCTCAGCTCCTCTTTCCCAGGAGACATCACTAAAGTTCCCTGTGTTAAAGCTACTCTCTTGGGTTCCATTTTCTGCCTCTCTAGGGGGCTTCCGAGGGGGTGCCAGTGGTAAAGAATCCACCTGCCAAAGGAGACATGGGTTCAATCCCAGGGTTGGGATCTCCCCTGGAGAAAGGAATGGCAACCTACTCCAGTATTCTTGCCTGAAGAATTCCATGGACAGAGGAGCCTTGCAGTCTACAGTCCAGGGAGTCACAAAGAGTCAGACACGACTGAACATGCACGCACTCTAGCAACTAGTCATCTGTAATCTGGGGACACTGGCTTGCAAACGCCAAACCAGAACCATTTGTGCCGACTGCCTGAACCACACCATCAATCAATACTCAATAATTTTACTGAACCGAGAGTTGCTCCTCTCTCCCCAGAGGGGCCGCCTTGGCTTTGGAGAAATCAGCAAGGAGCCCAAGAAACCTGGGTGCCAGTCTTGTTTTGTCACCGACCGCGTGAATTTGGGACCACTTCCTCAAGTTCTGTTGACTCAGTTTCCTTATTTCCAAAATGAAGATAATGCTACTCAGCTACTGGAAAGATGTGGCAAGAATTAAATCATTCAACAGGCGCAGCATTCAGCCCAGGGCCAGGCACGTAGTAAGGGCTCGATAAACAGGGACGCTGGCTGTTGTTTTCCTTTTTCTCTTTTCTTTCCTCCCGGCCTTTCTGAGCAACCCCTCCCCTTTGCTCAGCTTTCTTCCCTTACTCTCTGTCAGAAGAGCAGGAGCAGATGTGAGCCCTCCCCTCCTACCCTCAACCTCTGGACAGCAGGAGAGGATATTCACCCTTAGCACCCAGATCCTGGCGATATTGACCCCTTTGTTCTCAGAAGGGCAGATATACTCCCCCCAGGCTGATGGGGAAAGTGGCCATGTGCAGCCAGGCTGGTGCCTGCCTTGGGTGCCTGGCTCTCCAGCTGAATCTGGGACATTCTGACATTCTGACAAGATGAGGGTGTGTCCTTGAGAATGTTCTAGACCAACAGCTAAGATGGCATTGGAAAGAGTCTGTTATGCGCCTGAAGTCACACTGCCCACCTACAGCGGAAAGGGAATTTACACCCTCCCTGCACCAGGCATTAATGAGTTAAGTTATATGTGCTGGTTGGGAGAGGTTTTTATTTTAACCTGATTTCATTGCTGTCTTAGGAAATTAGAGACAGAAACTAGTCTCTCACTGTCAGACAGGAAATTACGTGAACCTCAGAATCAGACTCCAGTGCAACTGTTGGGTCGTCCGCTTCTAATATGCACCTTAGACACGCCCCTTAACTGCTCTGTCTCACTTTCCATAAGGCCATGAGTCCTTGCAGCCTCCTTCTGGGCACACCTAAACAAGCTGCCAGGCACACAGTAGGCGCCCCAAGGATGCTAGTGAAACATCATCGCCTGGCGCACTGGCACCCTGCGCAAAGCTCCTACTGCCTTTCCTCCTGCCTAAGGGGTTTAGACCAATTTAGAACTGCTTTTCAGTTAAGCGGCCATTCAGGGCAGACCTGGAGTCCCTTTTTATTTTCTGTTGGAGTTTCTGAATCCATTCTTATTTAATTTTCCTTTAAAGGCTCTCTGAAGCTGCCGCAACGCTTCTTGACAGGAAAGTGTGCATGTGGGCAGAGACCGCAGGTTGTCACTGCTCTTATCTTGAACCCATAAGCCACTGGTAAACCACCCGGATGGACGAAGCGGCTCTGAGATTGTCTACAACGCCTGAGCAACAGCAGTGAGAGCAACTGAGAATAGGCACTCCTTGGAGGACAGAAAGATGGCTCCAAGGCGAGGGACTCTTCAGGAAGACGACGTTATGAAAAAGTTAAGCCTTACAGGTTAAAAGGCATGAAAGACGGGAAACAACTAGCTGTGATGTGGGGATCTGAACTGGATCAGGGAGGAGGCTGTCCAGGGAGACTGGGTCAGAATCTGCCCGGGACGCCTTGGTGTGCCTGTCCTTTCGGTCGGCTCGCTCCCTGGTCCGGCTCAAACCCAGCAGAGTTCTGTGGCTGAGGGGCCCACAGGGAGCCCCACAGCCTGGCTACACGCGCACACACCCTTGTGTACCTCGGTTTAACTGTGAAGCCTCCATCAGCCGTGATGGCATGGTGGGGCAGGAGGCAGGGAGGGCTCGGGGAGGCAAAGGGGCCTTGCTCACCCACACTCACTCCTCAGAGGGCTGTCTGTCTATGAGCGACCCTGCTTCCGGAGCCAGGCCACCCAGGGCCCTGGGGTGACGTGTCCTTACACTCTATCCGGATCTGCTCCAGCTCTGTCACCTCGGCGATGGACTCCTTCAGGTCTTCCACAAACTTCTGCATCTCGTCCAAGCCCAGGGCGCAGAAATGCAGCACCTGCTTCTTCTCGGAGCCCGA
Organism: Redunca redunca; assembly: GCA_006410935.1. NCBI lineage: Eukaryota > Metazoa > Chordata > Mammalia > Artiodactyla > Bovidae > Redunca > Redunca redunca. Next base: position 145,144 of record SJYQ01005708.1, on the reverse strand, counting down.
GAGCGGGGTCACCAGGGTGATGCCATGAGAGTAATCTGGAAGCCAGACCCCAGCCGCCACGGGCCTTGAGCAGCCGCAGGGGAGGCCTGGGCCCTGGGGTGCCTGCCCCTCCCCCTCCCCCAGCCCGGCCACATCCACGGGCGACAGACTTACACTCGTTCTCAAACAGGTGGAACTGCATGCCCAGCAGGCCCACGGACCTGCAGAAGGTGTACGTCGAGGCGCTCTTCTTCTTGGGGCAGAGTTTGAGAATCTGTCCAAGAGAGAGGGATAGACGTGCACTGACGGGCGTGCGCTCGTGTGATAAACATGCCTCACACACCTGGATGGGCAGACACCCAGGGGCTCTGGTGAACACACGTGAACACACAGAAAAGGACAAGCGCACCCAGGCAGACTTATGCACTTAGGATACATTCACACACACATACACACACAACACAGACTTACACACTTAGGATACATTGACACACACGTACACACACACACACGCACACGTACATATACACACGATATACTGCATGAAACCGTCCAGCGACCCTTCCCACGGCATCTAACAGCCAGCCCAGACTCCCGGCCTGGTCTGTAACCCCCACCTCATCTGGTCCCTGCTCTGCTCAGGCCAAGCCGTCCTGTGTGTGGCTTGAACAGGGCAGGTGGGTCCCACTGATCCCACTGTGGGTCTCTGCACCATTTCCTTGCAGCTTCCAGCGCGGTCGGCTACTCTCCTCACTTAGTGCTGTGCTAAGCTGTTTCAGTCGCGTCTGACTCTTTGCGAACCCACGGACTGTAGCCCGCCAGGCTCCTCTGTCCATGGACGTCTCCAGGCAAGAGTACTGGAGTGGGTTGCCATGCCCTTACCCAGGGGAATCTTCCCATCCCAGGGATGGCACCCGGCTCTCTTAAGTCTCCTGTGTTGGCAGGCGGGTTCTTTACCACTAGCGCCACCTGGGAAGCCCCTCCTCACTTAGAGCTTGACTCAAATACGGCCTCCTTAGGGACCCCTTCCCTGACCACCATTTCTAACAAACAAAAAACAAAATGAAAGAAGAAAAATCTTGGCCTCAGGATGCCGGGGTTGCGGGAGGAGGACCCTCGGGATCCATAAGTCAATCAACGGGTCAGCCCACTAATGCATAACAAGCCGAAAGGCAGTGAAGAAACGCATACACAGGTGAGGGCAGAAACTGGTACTTTTTTTCTTAACGGGGCAGTGCAGCGTCTCAACCACTGGACCGCCAGGCAAGTCCCCGGTGTGTGTCTGGAGGATGAAGTAGTGTAAGGACTGGACAGTGAGTGGGCAGGCCACCTTTGAGGTGGGGGACCTCTGCACTGAATGAGGGGGGGGGTCATGCAAGGCCTGGGAGCTTTTCAAGCAGACAATGAGCAGCAAAGTCAGGGTCTGAGACAGAAGGAACCTGGCCTCAGGAGACAGCTGGTGGGTCAGGGGGTGGGGATGGAGGTGAGTTGTGGAGCGAGGTGAGTCCCATGGGTGGGTGGGTTGACTCCGCTGCTCTTTGGAGGTGGACCTCAGGTGTGATTGTCAGATGTGGCACAAGGTTAGAAGCAGTGCCGGGATGAGTCATGGATGGAGAGGGTGGCGGGGGATGGAGAAGAGACAGATCAGATCCTGTTCACCCCTGCTTTCTAGCACTTAGAACAATGCCTGGGACACAACTGACACTCACTAGTCATTGTATGGATGCCTGCGTTCAAAGGGCCTCACGGGCAGCGCTAGTGGTAAAGGACCCACCTACCAACACAGGAGACGTAAGAGACTCGGGTTCGATCCCTGAATCAGGAAGACCCCTGAAGGAGGGCATGGCAACCCACTCCAGTATTCTAGCCTGGAGAATCCCATGGACAGAGAAGCCTGGTGGGCTACAGTCCATGGGGTCGCAGAGTCAGACATAACTGAAGAGACTTGGCACACATGCTCTGTGTTTGAAGAGCGAAGGCTGAATGCCCCATAGATGTATAGACATGCACACGCACGTGCCCGTGCACATGCGCGCATGCACACACACACACACACATGCCAGCATTCCCCTGGACCCGGGGACAGTACCGGCTGCTCTCAGACCCCCTGCACCTCCCAGGCTGTGGGACAGACGGACCTGCAGCCCTGTACCCTCCAGCCCCAGGTTTCTCATCATGACGGGGAGGCAGCTCTGGGACCTACTCCATTCCCACCAGGACCGGGAACCCTGAGCAGATAAGCTCTCTGTGCCTTGGTTTCATAACCTACAGAGTAAGAACGATCCTGTCTGCCCTGGCCACCTTGCGCCCCAGGCTGTGGAAATTGGCCGCTGGGTGGGCAGCACCCTGTGCGGGGGTAGGGGGGGGGGTGGTCCCTGAGCCCCTCCCTGCTCAGCTCCTGGCTCACCACCAGCAGGTCGTTGAAGAGGAACACCTCCCTCTGGTGTGCGGCCTGCTTCTGCAGCTTGTTCACATCCGTCACCTCGAAGAGTCGGCTGCAGCAGACCAGGCGGCGATGTGGCACAGAGAGAACCTGGGGGGGGCACACAGTGCTCAGCGGGGGGCGGGGGGGAGCGGCGGCCCATGTTCGCAGCCATCACCCCCCAGCACCAGCTTCCAGAGGAGCAGATGCAGGCCCGGTTTGACCCTGAACCTCCCCTCTCCTTCCCCGGGGCTCTCTCCCCTTCCTCGCACTCCTTGGGGATCAGGGCTGGGCAAGAGGGGTTCACGATGCTGGGAGGAAGTAAGAGGATAAAAGGCAGAGAAAGGACATTGAATAGAGTCTCCGGGGCTTCCTTGGTGGCTCAGTGGTAAAGAATCTACCTGCCAACCCAGGGGACACAGGCTTGATCCCTGGTCTGGGAAGATCCCACAGGTTGCGGAGCAATTAAGCCCATGCGATGAACCTACCAAAGCCTGCACACCCTAGAATCCAGGCTCCACGACAAGGAGCAGCCCCTGCTCCCCACAGCTAGAGAAAAGCCCCCACAGCGCCAAAGACCCGCACGGCCAAAAATAAAGAAATAAGCATTAAGAAAAGAAAAGAGCCTCTGGATCGTTCAAGTCCCATCACTGTGCACCCCTCTCCCTCCGAGGCCTCCTCGAGGGCACCCCCACATTCTGGGCTGTGCTTCTCTCTACTGCACACCCAGACACAAGTGTGCAAGGCGGGGAGGGGGTCCTGGGGACACTTGGAACCTGCTCTAGTGTGTGAACCAGCTCCTGGGGGGCATCCGCAAGCCTGACAGAGGCTGTGACTTCAGCATGAAGGGCTCTAGCCAGGAAAGGCTGACCCCGCAGGAGTGGGTGGAGGGGTCCAGCACAGAGCCTCCAGAAAGGTCCCCAAAATGCGCCCTGAGCCAGCCACTGGGGAGGAGGAACCAGAGAGATCAGGGTTAGAGATGGAGGCCAGACCTTTATGTCTGCGGTATACGGAGCTTCTGTGGACACCTCAAGAGGACTGTCCTTAAAAACCACTGCAATCTTGGAGCAAACTGTGACCCGGGGCCACAGCTCAGGGGCATCCCAAGGGTTTGAGACCCCACATTGAGAGTCTGCTTTAGCCCATGTCCTTCCTTCTCTTCAGTAGATCACCTAGGATGCCCAGGGTCTGTTCCACCCTTATCTGGCCTTCCAGAGCCAGGACAAGAGCCAGCCCAAGAGCCTGGACAGTCTTTCCCAGCACCTCACTTCCACCCCTCCCACTGCAGGAGCTGGTCAAGGCAGCGATGAGGAGATAGGCAGGTGGAAGGAAGAGGGTGCAAGAAAGAAAGGAAGAAAGGGAAGGAGCTGGAGACAGGGGCTCTGTGGCCCGAGGTTGGGGGCAAATGATCCCTCACCCCTTCCACTTCCACCCCTGCAGCCCCCTGCCAGCTGAGCACTGTGACCCCACGGTGGGCACTTACAGTCTTCATGCCCACGATGGACTTCTCCACTTTGGTGACATACGTGACGTGGTCCTCATTGGACTTAAGCTCCTTCTGCTGAATCCTCTCGTAGATGCCAACCACCAGCTCCCTGGGGATGTCGGCACCGTCATCCACACCTAGGGATGAGGAGTGGAGAAGGGATGGGGTCAGGGGGGTCAGGGGCTGGAGCAGAGAGGGGAAGCCCGCTACCTGAGTGACACTCCCCAAGGGTGGCCTTGATTTGGCCCTGTCCCTGCTCCAAAGCCTTCAGTGGTTGGCTCCACATCCCTGCTAAATTAGAGATGACCTCCCTGGCCAGAGCACCTGCTGTGCGAGGGCTGAGCACGTGTCCCAGCCCCACCTCCAGGTGCCCCACCGCCGCAGTCTTGGTGCCTGCCTCCCAGGCCTCCTCCTCATCTCTGATCACAGCCTCCAGGCTCCTGCCTTTGCTCCTCCTAGCCTCTCCCGCTCCGGCCCCACCATGAGGGCACTGCCCGTGTGCTGTCTTGTCTATTTCAGGCCCTCCCCTGCCCTCCACAGGGAGCTCAGGGATTAGTTGTCAGATGGTGAGAAGATCCCCTCCTTGCTGGGAGCACAGGGAGGGGTGGGACATTAAGTGAAGGAGAGCAGGGCAGCCCCTGCAGTGATGCAGTAACAAGACCACCACCCATCTCCCACTTCATGGTAATGATCAGACTCTGGTGACAAAAAACACCAGCAGGAAGTGCGCCAACATGAAAACAACTTTCCCCGGGAGGTGGAAACAGAAGCAATGAACAAAATCTTCTTTCTACTTTTTCTAAATCTTCTTTTAATGATTATACACTCCTCTTCTCAAGAGGGAAACATGAAAAGTAAAACATCTTGGGCAAGTGCTCTCCAAGCAGTTTTCTCAAGTGTCGAGAGGACATTACACCGTCTGTGAGCGACTCTCTGGATTGACCCCGTGTCTTCCACATCTGAGCTTGGTTCTGAGTTGGGCTGATGAACTAAGAAGCACCGCCAGGGCCCCCGAAAGAAACCAGGACGCGGCCAAGAGGAGCAGGGCAGGAACTGAGCACACGGGGCTCCCAGGTAGAGATGGCAGGGGCACACCTCTGCTCCTTCCGAACGCCCTGGAAAAAGGAATCGGCAGAGACAGAGGAAGAGGCAGGGGTACCAAGGGACCTGAAAGTGGGTGAATGAGCACATGGATCTGCAAACCTGGGAAAGTGGGAACGGAAACCAGCAGAGGGATGAGAAGGCTCAGAACCACCAAGGGCTCTGGGGCTGGCAGAGCCCTGGAGGTGAAGGTGGGCTCGAAATAGGAAGATCCGTTGAAAATTAGAATAAAAGGCAGTTAGACATCCCCGTCCCTTCCTCCACTCCAAGCCTCACTCTTTGGAAGGGACGAACCAGGAACTGTGGGCTGGTGGACCCCAACCAGTTGGAGAAGGAAATGGCAAGCCACTCCAGTATTCTTACCTGGGAAATCCTACGGACAGAGGAGCCGTGGGGGCTACAGTCCACAGGATTGCGAAGAGTCGGACACGACTGAGCGACTGACACTAAGCGCAACCAAGAGTGAGAGTCTGTGCTGAAAACTGGGGGATGGAGCTGATGTCTGTGTATTAGGAGACCTCCGTGAGCCCACTCCCCACAAAGCTCTCAGTGTTGGCAGAGGGACTCACCCCTCTGGGCCACAGATTGGACATTTCTTTTCTGAGGGATTGAGCAGCACAGGGGAAAATATCTAAAGATATTGCAGTCACTTCTCCCTGTGAAACAGCTTAATGAAATGTCGACATGAGAAAGCCCACCAGTTGGCAACCCCACGCACACTTGGAGTTTTAATCAGCCTTTTAGTGGCTCACTGCTAAATGTGGATGGACAACCAAGTTTCATCAACTGTGTATGGAAAGTCTCCAACACGAGAGAGGAAAAGTACAGGGAAAACTGAAAAAGGAACTTAGAAGAAAGCAAGGAGAAACTGAAAGAAACAAACAAGTGAAAACATAAGATACTGCTTCTACAAAACAGGAACAAAGTGCTCTGAAGAGCAACACTTAGCAGAAAAGAGTTCTTGAGAATGAAAAAGATGACAGCAGAAATGAAAAGTTAAGCAGGAGATTTGAAAGAGAAAGCTGAGGGCCATCTTCAAGAAAGTCAAACAAGAAGACAAGGATGACAGACAGAAGGTTGCCGTCAGAGGCTCAGACTGGGAAGGTCTAACATCTGAAAACAGGAGTTCCAGGAACAGAGTCCAGAAAAAAAGGAGAAGGGAAATGATTAGATGCAATATTTCGGAGGCATGTGTTTCCGGACTATTAATAAAAGGAAGAAACTAGTTCCCAGCACAATGGGTGAAGAAAGAGCCAAAGAAGGCACACGATAATGAAACTCGGAACATGAAGGACTCCCCCGATGCCCGGCATGCTAGCAACCTCCTGGGCCCAGACAGCAGTTCCCGTGCCCTGACCGCCGGGGTGACAGCCTTCCGTGGGGGTCTGAGACTCCCGGAACCACTCTGAGCCGTGCTCCCTCGCCATTGCCCCCCTACCTCGCAGGTTCCGGATAAAGTCCTCCAGCATCATCTTGCGGTCGGGCTTGATGTTGGGGCTGTACATGTCGGTGTTGAGCAGGATGATGGCGAAGGCCAGGATGAAGATGGTGTCCGGGTTGTGGAACTGCTGCACCACCTCGGGGTTGCACATGCAGTAGCGCTGGCTGGGGGGGGGGCGCGCGTGGGGCGTGAGCGCTCTGCCTTCCCCACACTCCGGAGAGGGGACCGCTTAGGAGCATGTCCGGTTTTCTGAGTGTGGGCTTAGGCCCAGGGTGGCTCCCCATCCCCACACTTTGGCCCCCATTCCCACTGAGAGGACGGGGCAGGTGTCACGCACCCAAAGACCCCAGACACCCCCTCCCCACCAGTACCAGCCTCAGACTGATGCTCAGTAAAAACCGGCTGGTTGAAGGGGACACACTAAGTGCCACCAGGCCACCTGGAGGCCAGATGCTGGTCCAGCTCAGAGAGCCCCAGAGGTCTGCCTGTTTCTTTCCTCCCCTCCTGCCACCCTCCCACCCTCCCCCGCCCAAACCCCAACCAGCCCTCTAGGGACTCTGGTCCTCAGTTCAGAGCCCAGGCTGCTTCCTCCATTCCCTGGGCGTGTGGGGAACTCCTGCCCCCGGCTGGCAGCCCCTTACTTTCCCCACGCCCAGCGTATGTGAGGGCTGGGGAGGACCCACCTGAAGGCCTCTATGAGCCGTTCCACCTTCTGGGCCTCGCCCTGCACGCGGATATGGGCCTGGAACTTGCGCAGGGCCTCGTCCAGCTCCATGGCAGAGAAGTCCATCTCGTCCACCACGCAGCTGAGGCCAGGAGGGGAGAGGGCTGTGAGGGTGGTGGGGCAAAGCCCCCCTGCTGGCTAGACAACCCCTCCCTGAAGGAAAGCCGAGACTTGGGGGTCTGAAACCAACCAGAAGGGACTTACCCATGCCAGGGTCTCCTGCCATAGCCCAGGAGGACCTCCTCACCCCTGCTTCCCCTCGCAGACAGCCCTGCAAGGTGCTAGCTGAGGGTCCTCCTCCCACTGCCAGAACCTGGGGCCCAGGGCTGCGGCCAGCAGTCCAAGGCCTCCGGCTAAGAGGACGCCGAGTCCAGACCTCCTGCCTCCAAATCCCAGGGCCTCTTCTCTCAACCCCTGAGCATCCAGAAGTCAGAGGTTTAAAAGGTGAACACAGTTTCCTCTTCTGTCCTCTCCAAGGCCTGTCAGGGGCCTGGCTTTCTCCCTGCTTTCCGTCTCCTCTTACACCACCCCTCCGGTGTCTGAGCATTTGTAGCCGAGCAGACTGCCCACCCCCAAGCAAGTGACAAGTCAGCTTAACCTCCTGGCCCCCAGCGCATCCAGCCTTGCCCTCCTGGGGCACCCTGTCCTCAGGATCATGAGCGTCAGGGCAGGAATCTGGGCCCAACTAAGCAGCAGGCCTGATGCCCCCGAGGGCCACAGAGGCTCCCACATGGAGCTGACGTGTCCTTTCCTGCACACACGTGCCACTCCGCTTTTCTCCGTCCTGGTCACCCGACACCCGCCCCATGTTGCCCTGTCTTAGTTCCCATAGGATGCAGAGAGGGGAGGGGCTTTCCTGAACACAGGGTAAAGAAATAGAAGGGTACTATCAGAGGATTGACAAATCCAGTTTGACGATGGTTTCTCTGGTATTGGGAGAGAATGAATGTACAGGGAAGGGCAGAGCAATAGAGAAGCAGGGGCCGTCAGGATGCACCTGCAGAGGGCCAGGTGAGAGATGGGGCTAAATCGGAACAAATCGAATGGACCTGAACGGACCAGGCCAGCTCAGAATCTGAGAGACATCCTAAAGGAATAACTGGGGGCGGGGGGGAGACAAGGATTCATTTGGTTGATCTACAGGGTTCATAAGAGGCCACGTTAAATGACGGTGCTACTACGCACAGAGGAGGCTATGAGGGCGGAAGTCAGTCCCTGGGCAGGCTTCACCAGGCCACAGGCTGTGTTAGCAACTCTTGCAGGAAAGTCAGGGTGTACATCTTTTATGTTTTACCAAGTATTTAATATTTTAAGTTGGCCTGAGTAAATATTTGATAATGTCTGGTTTGAGGAATTCTTCAGATAAAATGTCCCCACACCCAGCATCTCTCTCTTCTCAAAGCTGAAAGTATAAACGTGTTTATTTAGTATAATCTGGACAAAGTACTCCAGTGGGTCTGAAGCAAAGACCACGCATTCTGACTTCTCAGCAGCCCAGGAGGCTCTTCCTGAGATCGGCCGCCTCTGTCCCCGCCCACTCTGGTCAGCTGCCTCTCCCTGCCTCAGGGCTCCGCCCACCTCTCCTCTCCCCTCGCCCTCTGCAGAGGGTCAGGGCCTCAGCATCTCACCACAACTGTGACTTCAGTAGCCTCTGGACCACTCTCTTTGCCTCCAAACCATCTTCCGGAAGAACACTTCTAGGACATCCACGACCCTGTCACTCACTCCTCTGCTTATAATTTTTCCAAGGCTTCCCACACCCCCGTATGAAACCCGAGTTCCCCGGCAAAGCACAGCCCTGGTGACTCCCAGTCGCCCCTGCCCCACGGCATCCTGGCTCTGTCCTGCAACCTTGCTCTCCAGTCATTGCGTGTTCGTGCACCCAGGCTGCTCCTCGTCCTGCAGCCCACCCCTGACCTCCAGGTCTGCGTCTAGATGTCCAGCTCTCAGAGTCTTCCTCGACCTCCGTAGTTCCCCTGCTGTGTCTCCCACCAGGCCACACACTCCCAGATCCCCAGAGTCGATTTCTGCATTCCCAGCAGATATCTGAACTCAGTAAACATTCCTGGGGTGGATGAATGAGTGAGTGACAGGACCAACCTGGAGAACGACTGGGGCCATGAGCTGGAGAAGAGGGCAGCTGGAGAAGGAGCCCTGTGGCTGGGGCCTTGACCTGGTGGCCCAGATCAGCTGGACCTGACCTCTGGACATGGCTGCCAAGGGAAGGGCTGGTGGATTCCAGACGGTGGGCAGTGAAGCAGCGTGGAATGCACGCACTTCCCATTTTCGGCTGCCTTTGCAGGCCAGGGAGTGATGAGAACCTGGCCAGCTGGCCCTGATGAGGCTGTTCCTGGGGAGATGTCTGGACCTGCCTGGCGAGGTGCTGCTAACAGAGGGGTAATCCCGGTGATGCTCCCACTTGGGTAAGGGAGAGCGGGGGAGGCGCCCTCCTTCCTGTGAGTTTCTGCAGAGATGCGGCAAGCCCCTTGCAAGGGCTGGGGAAGCATAAACACAGACGCTCCCCGCATCTGTATAAACAGGTACAACCTTGCATAAAATTGCTCGTTAGCACTGATCCATGCATGGCGTCAGTCTGCATTGCAGGAAAACGAAGTGTCGTACACAACTATGATCAAAATGAATGTTGTCATCTCCACTATTTTTTTTTTTTAATGACAGCAAGACAGTGTCTGGCAGACAAAGGCACTGGATGAGAGCTGAGAAAAGGTGATGATGGCAGCAGGGATGTTTAATTGGTCAGAAGAGACTGTGAAGCCCTGGAAGCTGGGGCTGGGCCGAGGCTAGGAGAGGTGTGTGCTGCCCACATGGAACTCTGCTCCAGGCAGAGCCGGGCCAGTTTCAAGATTAGGATGGAAAACGAAACCACCCACCACCACGAGCTGGAGGAACCCGGGTGTTATTTCTGCAGTTCTTGTCTCATACAATTCAATTAAAAATATCCCCATCCGCCACAGAGTTATTTTCGTTAGTCGGAACTCATAACATGCCTAACAAAGGTCAGGGCCTTCCGCAAAAGGGTGACGTGGCCAACAACACAAAGCCGGAGGAGGCTGACCCAGGAGGGCCTGCCAGGGTCCCTGCGACGACACAGCAACAACGAAAATCCCATCTGAGGGCCTCAGAGGGGATGGCTGCCAACGCACCTTGAACCTGCCCCACAAATCGGGAGTCGGTGAGGAGGCTGAGGCCACTTTCCGTTTGCCGGGCTGGCAGCCCCACCCGGTGATTCTCAAACTGGAGGGCTCACCAGGACCACCTGGCAGGCTGATCAGCAAGCAGGAGGCTGGGCACCACCCCAGGGTTTCTGATTCCGGGGCTCTGGGCTAGAGTCTGAGAATTGACATTGCTAACAAGTTCTCAGGGGCTGCTGCTGTTTGAGACTCATGCTCTGTGCTGATGACAGGGGTGGGTCAGGAAGAGGTCAGGCCCTTGGTGTCAGGCACCCTTCAGTTTGAATCTTAGGCTTCCCTGGTAGCTCAGTTGGTAAAGAATCCACCTGCAATGCTGGAGACCCCAGTTCAATTCCTGGGTCGGGAAGATCCCCTGGAGAAGGGATACGCTACCCACTTCGGTCTTCTTGGGCTTCCCTTGTGGCTCAGCTGGTAAAGAATCTGCCTGCAACGCGGGAGACCTGGGTTCAGTCCCTTAGTCAGGAAGATCCCCTGGAGGAGGGCATGGCAACAGCAACCCAGTCCAGTATTCTTGCCTGGAGAATCCCCATGGATAGAGGAGCCTCATGGGCTATAGTCCAAGGGGTCACAAAGAGTTGGATACTACTGAGCAAATTTCACTGCATTTCACTTCCACCATATGACTATTAGGTTCTAGTCACTTAGCCTCACTGGGCCTCACTGTTCTCATCTCTAGAATGGAGCTAACCCTGTAACACCTAGTTACAGGTAATCCCTGTAACCTACCAGTGGGCAGGTAGGGTTATGGGTTTTAGAAGAGACGATGTATGTAAAGCTCTCAGTTTATAACAGAGTATAAGAAACAAAGAGTTTCCGACTTGCAGTTGACAAGGGGTGGGGGAGGGAGGGATAGACTGGGAGTTTAGGGTTGGTAGTCACAACCGTTACATTTAGAATGGATAACCAACAAGGTCCTACTGTATAGCACAGGGAACTATGCTCAATATCCCGTGACAAACCATAATGGGAAAGAATACACAAAAGAATGTCTATATAACTGAGTCACCTTGCTGTACAGCAAAGACTGGCACAGCATTGTAAATCAACTGCACTTCAGTAAAAGTATATACGTGTGTGTATGTGTTCAGTCACTCAGTCATGTCCGACTCTTTGCACCCCTGTGGACTGTAGCCTGCTAGTCTCTTCTGTCCATGGGATTTCCCAGGCAAGAATACTGGAATGGGTTGCCACATCCTCCTCCAGGGGATCTTCCCAACCCAGGGGTCGAACCCAGGTCTCCCGCATAGCAGGCAGTTTCTTTACCATCTGAGCCACCAGGGAAGCATATGTATGTACATATATATATATATATATCTGGTGACTCAGACGGTATATGTATATATACACAAATACATTTTTAAAAAGGAAATGAGCGTTCTCATTAGGGACCAAATCAGAGCTGATGTGCCTGGTGGTTAAGCAGATCTGAAGTTTCTGCTAGCAGAGCTATAAACACCCTTGCCATCATAACCAGTTAACTCTGCCTGAAAGTCCATCACCAGTTCACAACAGTCCATCAACTGTTTACCACATAGTCCGTCGGACAGAGGAAACCAAGTCGGCTCAGACTGATGGAGGTTTGTGGACCAGTTCCTCAGCTCTGCTTTCTTCCTAGATGAGAGGGCCATGGCCAGCAAATAAAGGTGCTTCAGGGATGGGAGGGGCTTCTCAGGGGGTGCTAGTGGTAAAGAACCCACCTGCCAATGCAGGAGACACAAGAGACGTGGGTTTGATCCCTGGGTCGGGAAGATCCCCTAGAGGAGAGCATGGCAACCCACTCCAGCGTTCTTGCCTGGAGAACACCACGGACAGAGGATCTGGCAGGCTACAGTCCACGGGGTCACATAGAGTCCAATAGACTGAGCGACTTAGCACATACACGGGAAGAACACCTGATTTTGGCCAGGACACTAGACGTTTCTTCTCTCAGGCCTCAGTCCATGCCCGGGGAAAATGAGGGGTCTGGACTAACTGACCGTCCAAGGCGCTTCTCAGCACCACCATTCACAACTGGGGTCTGACATGTGCAGTAGAGACATCTGGACCAGACGCCTGTTGGGATGAAGCAGAAGGCAGGAAGGTACAGAGCTAAGGGCTCAGGCTGTGGACCATTCTGTCTGGCTTCAGATCTCAGTGGCTGCTCAGCTCTGTGGGCAAGCAACCCACCTTCTCTGGTACTCAGTTCCTTGACTGGGTGCAGACTCCAGCAGTCGCCGCACAGTGCTGCTGGGAAGAAAAAATGTGGCTCTACATATAAGGCTCTTGGAATCCTGCCCGCTGGCACATGATATACATTTGACACACATGAGCTGCCCACTCTCTCACAGATGGCCCTCCTGAGAAACCCCAGGGCGGGTGTGACACCTAGGATGCCCCTCCAGGAAGTCCCCTTGCACTGAGTAGCCGGTGTCAGCCACCCCTGAGTTATCACAAAGGATTGAGAGAGACCCCTCCAGAGCTAGGACCGGAGGGCTCAGGAAAGGAGTGGGTGCTGGGTTTATTCATTTTTGTATTAAAGCCCAATCTCCATGTACCCGTGACCAAGCCAAAGGGAGTCTCAACTCTGGACTTGGAGTTCATCCCACCCTTGAACTTGGAGTTTAAGAACTTGGAGTTCCAGGGCCTCCATGTACAGGAGTGAATGATTCTGAAGTGCCAGTGACTGTTAACTGTTAAGGAGACTCTGTCATCCGTGTGTGTGTGTGTGTGTGTGTGTGTGTGTATAGGCAAGGGTGGAGAAAAGGGCACTGGAGAGGTGAGGGCTCAAGGTCATAAAACCCCAAGACACCCCTGTTAGAAAAGACCTTCTCCTTCCATCCTTCTGAGTGGGAGCAGCATCAAGGTTTCAGAGCCACACAAAGCCACCTATCCATGTCTGCCCCAGCCTCTATCCCCCTGCAGACCCACCAGGGTGGGCATGGGTGCCAGCCTGCTCTCCCCTTGCCTGTGGATCTCCTAAGCGGCAAGACAACCCATCAGAAGCTACACGCAGACAACGCCCAGGACCTTCTGGAGTTGGTCCTTCCAGCGGACAGAGGCCAGCGCCTTCCAGCCTGTTGAGTTTGACAGACAATCTGTCTTCATTTCTGAGTGTCCCCGAAGAAGAACAAATCTGTTACACGCTGGCCGACACATTTCCACGGAAACGAAATAATAAAATCTGACTGAAACGTCCTACTCCAGTATCTAACAGAGAATGGAGCAGACGCAGTGCAAGAAGGAATCCCCCAGGAAACTTTCTCTCCCACCCTGCCCGCCGGGACTGCTCAACCCCCAAACCACCCCCTCTGCCTCTCTGTGGAAAGGACAGACGCCATCCACGTGCGCGGCGATCGCTCGAGCCAGGAGGGTGGCCGCTGAAAACCCGCATGCAACAGCCCCCCCACCCACTGGCCTTCAAACCTGCTGAAGCGAACACTTCAGGAAGGAAATAGAGCAGAGCCAAATTTCCCAGCCATGTGAAAACGGAGAGGGAAGCACTTTCAGCCCCCAGGAATTCCAACCCCCACTGCCCTCCGGTTCCCACTGCCCTTCCTTCTCAATACCAGGCGGGGGGCTTCCTCCAAGCTCGGGGTGGCCCCTCAGTGGGACTGAGACCTACCCTGAGGAGTCTGAGGTTTCCCTGTGTTAGGGGAGGGGCCGTGGGGGAGTGAGGAGCAAGGAGGTCTAATGCCCTGGGCTTCTTTTTATGCCCTGTGGTTTTAAATAGAAAATACAGTAACAGAAATAGCTGACATTTTAAAAGAATTTACTAAGCATCAGGCACCAAGTTAAGCACTTCATATCCATTTTAAAATTTAATTCATATGACTGGTTCTATTATCCCCATTTGACAAATGACAAACTTGAGGCTGGTTTCTCCTAAAAAAAAAAGAGAGCCAAAAACCAAAACCTTCCCAGGTAAACACGGGAATGGACATGGCCCTTTGAGCTCAGAATGCCTTCTATTATTATTCAGTAAAGCCTGGTTGGACACATTCCTTCTTGGAATGGGGCTTCCATGGACTAGCACAGAAAGGGATGAAAAGAGAGGTCAGCTTTTAACATCACCGAGGGCCTGATTCTGGAGGCAAATATCAGCACCTCTGTGATGCTCAAATGCAGATCAGGGTCAGGGGCAGATTCTATCTGGTGCGGGGGCCCCTCCTCTCACCCTGTCCGCCCTCCTCCCAGGCCCTCTCCCTCCCCGCCTCTCCACTTCCCGTCTGGCTGTATCTTGGAGAGTGCAGTGGCTTGGGCTGTCTCAGTCTCCAAGGGGAGGGGTGATTTATGTCTTCTATTCAGCAAACAGCTTTGTATGGAATGGATGCGATGGGCTGAATGTCACGGGTGGGGGCAGGGAGTAGTGCGGAATCCCAGTGAAGCTTTCCCGGCCAGGACAAAACCAAAACGGCACTGGGTGACTCGCTTGTGTGTTTCCTCTTGTGGAGGGAAGGAAGGGGCAGGGGATGCTGGCTTGAACAGCAGGGAGATGCCAGAACTCCCCGTGCCTGGCTGCCCCGCCAGTGCCTGTTTCTTCCTGCCTCTCCGTCCTCTCTGGGCACCTGGGCACCTTGCAGGGGACAAACCAGGCATCCAGGTGATGCAGACTTGGGGGAGGAGCTGCCATGTGCAGGCTGAGTGTGCCAGGGCCTCGGAGCCCAGGGCCTGGGTGGCTGCAGAACAAAGCACATGGNGGGGGGGCATTCACTGGGGCGGGGGGCATTCACTGGGGCAGAATCCGGGCTCGGCTCTGCTCTCCACCCTCCCCAAGCCCACAGTGCCACTGGAGGCTCCTGGGCCCTTCACCTCTCTTTCCACATTTCTCCTCTCATCTCTTCCTGTTGACACCTGGGTCTGATCTTCCCTGAAGCCATTCCTGTTCCTTCCCCTTTCTATACACACACACACACACACATTGGATACCCAGCTCAGCCCTGGTTCCCTACATACAGTAGGCACTCAATATTTGGTGAGTGAGTGGTGAATGGCCATCCTGTTCCCCTGAGTGCCCCTCTGGGTGGCTCTAGCATGGTGACAAAGCACACTTTAGGGCAGAAGATTTTGCTTGATGCCAAGGTGTTACAAGCACACTAAGGACTGGGGAAGATGATAGATTCACCGGCGGTGCTTGGAGGGATCCAAGCTCACACAGCCCAGCCCACTCTCTTTGCAGGTGAGGAAGCTGAGTCCTGGGGCAGAAGTGACGTCCAAAAGCTCTAGAGCCTGTTAGAAGCAGAGCAGGAGTCACAGCTGGCCTCTCAGGTCCAGCCATTTCTCCTCTCTCCCCACTGCCCCATCATCTAAGCCTGAGCCCATCCAGCCGCCAGCCCAGTCCCCAGCCCTGTGCCCCTCCTGCATAGCAGCTGGTCTGAGTCTCGCCCACACACTCAATCTCCCGGGGAGGATGGGCAATTAAGTTTTCCATGTGCTGCTCAGGACAACCTGGCCTGGAGAAAAACCATGTGTTCCCTGAAGTGCAGGCTGGGGGTGGGTGGG
>SJYQ01005708.1:102172-129111 GCA_006410935.1 Redunca redunca | reverse complement strand
GTGGCTCAGTGGTAAAGAATCTGCCTGCCAAGCAGAAGACGAGGGTTCAATCCCTGGGTTGGGAAGATCCCCTGGAGAAGAAAATGGCAACCCACTCCAGCATTCTTGCCTGGAAAATCCCATGGACAGAGGAGGCTGGCAGGCTACAGTCTGTGGGATCTCAAAAGAGTTGGACATGACTTAGCAACTACACAACATCAAACGTCCTTTCTGGCTCTAAAAACCCTAACCCCTTCCTTTCCTGCCCCATGGTTCCTCCACGATATGAAGCGGACTCTTGGGGCGGGGGCGGGGGGGGGGGGACAGGCAGCAGGTGATGCTGAGGGATCAGTCCCCCAGGAGAAGATGGCCCCGGCACTGACACAGCCCTCTTCCAGTTTCACTCTCTTGCCTTTTGGTCTCCCTGGACTATTTCTGCGCTAGCCCCGTCCCCAGCCCCATCCTCATCCCCAGTGCTTGTGGGAGGAGCACCCTGGCTCAGTAAGGGGCAGGATAACTGGAGAGGAAGCAGGTGATTGGCTAAGGATCATGGGGCTCCTGGCTCCTTTGACCAATCAGGAAGCCCCTAGGACTGGAGCCAGGACTTCTGGGAATCCACCCAGAGGTCCTGTCTTGCCCTGTGTCCTTCCCTAGCTGAGGTCCCAGGCCATCCAGGAGATCCTGGAGTGTAGGGTGGGCTAGGAGGGCCAGGCGGAGCCCAGAGGCGGGCACTCACTCGAGCACATCGCGGTTGAACTGCTTCTTGCTGTTGCCCAGGAACTCGCCGATCATCTGGCGGCTCAGGCCCTTACGCTGGAGCAGGAAATGGGCCACTCCAATGGGGGTGTCGGGGATGAAGCCTCGAGAGATCAAGAACTGGATGCCCTTGTCTGGGTTTCTGGGGTGGGGTGGGGAAAAGAAGTAGAGAGTGAGGCAAGACAGTCTCTAAGTCCTTTCCTCCCATTCTTCCAGCCCAGGGAACCCAGAAGTGCCGGAGGTAACCAGGCAGAATTCCCAGGAAATGCCACTATTCCTTCTGCTGCAGAGGGCCTCCCTTTCTGAAGGCTCTCTCCAAGCATGCTTCTGAACCTCCCCACCCAGGACAGAGGATGGTGCGGGGCTGCGGAGGGCTGGTCAAAGTGGGCTCCAGAGCAGGTAGAGGGGCATCCTTTCTGTCTTCAAGCCTCAGTCCCACTGGATCTGATCTTCAGGCCCCCAAGCCCTCCTCCCACCTGTATCCTGCTTTCTCTACTCAGGATCCACGCTGGAACCAGGAGGAGGGTGGACTGGGACACGGAGGTGGGATCTCTTACCACATCCTTCTTCCCTGTGCATTGTAGACACAAGAAAAGCCCTGCTCCCCGGGGATTACTTTCCCAGGCTGGACTCTCTGTGCGTGGCTGTGGCTGTGGCTGTGGGTGTGGGTGTGGGTGTGGGTGTGGGTGTGGGTGTCGGTGTGGGATTTAAGGTAAATGTGCTCCCAGCCTGGTCTGCAAATCCCTGCTGCTCCCTGAGCTGGGTCTTACTGGTCCAGAAGATAAGGACAGAAATAGAGGGTAAGCCTTTAGACCCGTTTATAGCAGGCTGACATTTTCAGGACAACCAAGCATGTGACTGTTTTTCTAGCAACTCACGTTCATTGAATTTCGCAAAAGTATCAGCCCACGACATACTGAGTAAAAACCCAAGCTGATCCTTCAGTACACATCATTTGAGAAGCACTGCCTTGTGGGGTCCAGGCATCTGTGTGGGCCTGGGGAAGCAGGGCTGAGGCTACACTCATCCCGGTGGCTGCCTGATATAGAAGAAAGAGCACTGGGCTGGGAGGCAGGCAGTTACGACTTCACCCAGCTATGCCACTTACTAGCTGCTTCACAGCGCTCAGCTCACCTCAGTGTGTGAGCCCGATTCCTGTTCTATAAAATGGCATAATAATGCTCTCTCTAAAAATTTGAAGTTTGCAAACATTTTATCTCAGGCAAGCTACTGAATATAAGCACGAGGCCAGAGGATGTGTGTTGCTCATCTATGTGGTTTCTGGACTGAGCACTCCAAAAATTGTTGCGGAATGAGCAAACGAACCCACAGGTGAATGGTTTCTGCTTAGTCCTCACTGATAAGTGGGAGAGATGCTGTGTTTTCCAGTTCAGGTCAATGAAGGAAGGGGTGAGTGGAGGGTGGAGATTAGTAGGTATACTTGAAATCTCCCTAGGACGGGTATGTGTGTTTCCTCTGCTTGCCACCAGCTGTATACCTCTTGGTAGCGAGGAAAGTCTGGTTGGAGGCTCTGAGCTACAGCGGCCATTCATATCTCAGTGTCCACACCCCTGCTCTCTTCTGCTCCACTTCCGCTTGCATCACACTCCCCACCTGTCCCCCTCACCACCCCTCTCCTGTTCCTTGCACTAGGTCTCTGCTCCTCTGACCTTTCCTCTCTTCATCACTGTCTCTCTTCTCCCATCATCAACCCCATGGGGCTCATGTTCCCTGTTTCCCCAACTTCATGTCCCACCTGAGGGATTCCTGCTCCATCCTTACATTATTTACCTAATGCTGCATTTTCTTGTAAATATCTCACTTTTCAAAGTCTTGCTTCTTCCAGCAGTACTAGTGGTTAAAGCATAGGTTTGAGGTGTTTTAGCCCTAGTTCTTAAAGTAAATTCATACCAATTAAAAATAAAATGTGTGTCCCCCACAGTATCTCAAGGAGCAGGTGTGGCCCCCAGGCCCCAGGGGAGGCCCCTGGGTCCACGCGGTCCATTCCCAGGAACCTCGCTCATCGGTAAGTGCAGGTGCCCCCTTTTCCCCCATCCCCCACTCCGACTTACATGTTGAAGAGATTGAGGCCGATGCGGTACAGCCGCTTGCGCAGGGTGTCGGTGGACAGCGTGGGTGACTTGCAGCTCGCCGGGTTCTCGCAGTGGTAGCGTGGCAAGCTCAGGATCATGGCCTGCAGGGCCTCCTTGGAGGCAGAGGCTGACGCTTCAGAGCCCGACTTGGCTGATTTGGTGGACGTGCTGCTGCTGCTCAGCTGCTCCGAGTTGTCCCCGGCCTCGAGTTCGGCCTCGGTCCCTTTCGCCGCCTCCTCGGTCTCTTCTTCCTCCTCCTCCACTGCAGGCCCCGCGGCCACCGGCGAGCTGGCGCGCAGGGGCCCGCCGGCCTCCACCTCTGCGCTCGGGTCCTCAGCGGGCGCGGCCCCCTGGCTGGCACTGGGGGCCTCGGGGCCCTCCGGGGGCTCCTGTGCTCTGGCCTCGCCCTCCTCGTCCTTAACCACCGCGGAATCTGTGGGGACCGGGGCCGTCTGCGCGCCCAGGCAGTTGGCCACCGACAGGGCCGTGGAGGAGGACACAGAGATGTTCTGGCTGGCGATCTGCACTGTGACGTCCCGGAAGGCCATCATGAGGGTGCTGCCGTGGCCCTGGGGCGGACTGGGGGACTCAGTGGGCTCAGCCCTGGCCCCCAGGGCGGCGCCCTCGGGCTCCCGCGCCTCGCCCTCCAGGCTCGGTGGTCCCGCGCCCGCGCGCAGGGCCCGGTGGATCTGGTAAGCGCCGCTCTCCTGCAGGGAGCACATGGTCTTGAGGCTCCAGGTGCTGAGGGCGTCGTCGATGGACTTGGCCAGGGATTGCACCTGCTCAGTGAAGGAGTCCTCCAGCTCGGTGAGCGTGCCCGCAAAGGTGGGTGGCAGGGAGGGCGAGCGCACCAGCGGCAGCCCCGCGAGGCCGCAGCCCTCCAGGAGCGCCCTCTCGGCCGCCAGGCTCTCCGCCGTGGGCGCGCGCGCCTTGCGCAGGGAGATGCGCCGTGGCAGGCGGCTCTCCAGTAGAGAGTTGCGGATCTTTTCAAAGTTCTTGCTGAGCTGGTACTGGCGGAAGGCGGTTTGGATGGTGCAAGCGGCGCGCCGGGACACCAGGTGGCCCCCGTACTTGTGTTCTAGCATTTCAATCTGCAGTGAGGACAGAGAGGCGTGGGGGCGCGGTTAGGGAAGGGATGTGACAACGCTTTCGGAGACCAGGGCAGGGGGTGACCTGGCTGACCCTTGGTGGGGGCCTGGGAAGGCACGACTAGGCCGGCACTGAGGGGCCAAAATCTGAAAACTCTGTGCGGTGGCCTCAAATGCCAGGTTGCTGCCAAGACTCCTAAAGGTGTGGGGTGTAGGATTGGATTCTGGGGTTGGGGATACCCACGCAAGGGGGGGGCAGTTGCCAATGGTAGTAGGTGATTATTCCATGTATTCACATATAGAAGTATTTATTTCTGAAATGCGTGGTATCTTGAATTTGTATTAAAATATTTCATCAAAAAAGTAGAAGGGTTAGATGAAACAATATTAATTGAAACTGGGTGATGGTTAAATGGGAGTTTACTATACTGTTCTTTCTACTTTTGTGTATATTTTAAATAATAGAAAGATGAAGATTAAATAAAAAGGTTAAAAAAACATTGCTGCTACTCCTGTACACCTGCTTTCTTTCTCGGTATTCATGTCACAAATTGGGGTCGTTTCCTGTTTCTGGGAGCCACATAAGAGTTGGGATTGGGGTTTGAGTATCTCTGTGTTCCCAGTACTGAGCCCAAGGGCTGGCACATGCGTGACAGAGCTCAGTAAATGTGAATTTAGTAAAAAGTCAGATGGGTGATGGATGGATATTTCACCAGTGGGAGATCCTCCAGCTTCCATGTTCTTCAATTCAACTCACCTCTGTTCCCAACAATGGGAGCCGTTCAGATTGGGGCAGGGCTTGGTGGGGCTGATGGGGAGGTGGGGTAGGGGCGCTGCCTCATTTGGGTGGATCTGAACCCAGGAAAGCTTCAGGCACTGGCCAGGCTGTCCTTCCTCCCCTCACCTCAGCTCTCTCCCCAGTCTGTGGTCTTTTCTCTCCTTGGGTGGCTAAGCACTTTTTCTCCCTTATCAAAAATCTCTCCGGGGAAAGGACTAGAAAAACATTCTCTTTGAGGTGTGACTGACCAAGAGGGGTTAGCAGTGGTTCTTCCTGGACATTTTTTTGCATCTAAATGACAGACAAAGACCGGACGAAGGGGATGAGCAAAATGGTAGCACTGTGGTGGGTTCCTCAGTCCTTAGGGAAGCTTAGGAAGTGAGAAAGTATTCCTGGGCTCTAAAACTGTGTCCTGGTGCTAGTCACGCGCCGTACACTCCACTTACAGAGTGACATTCCTGAACTAAGAATCAGGACTGGTGGCTGGGATCGACAGCTCAAGGCAAGACCATTAGCCCTCCAACCTCCCCCAGGATCACAGAGAGGTAGAGTATAGACAGAAAGGCCAAATTCCATCCCCCAGTACATGGAACCCTTCGACCTGCTTCTCTCAGGCTGACAATCTCACCATCTCTTGCCTTCTTTGTAAGCTTTCTTCATCCGCTAGTCCCTTCTACTTGCATTTCCAGCCTCCAGCCCAGCATTGGGCCCTTTCCACCAGCCTACAGACCCTCCTAAGTCACCCACACTGGATCATGACCCTGCTTGACTCCCTCGTTCTGGGGCACTAGCCCACTCTATTTTCTACTAAACCTACAGGCAGACTCCTCTACCTCCTGAGCCTCAATATGCGAGCGAATGCCAAACCACCGGCCAGCCCCGTGTGCCCCGGCTCCTTGCAACTGCCTCTTGCTCCCACCAGACTTCTGATTCTCCAAAGGATCACCTCAAAGTGAACTTTAATCACTAAGTCCCATCCTCAGCTCCCTCACTCCCCAATTTTTCTGCAGCTTTGATACTTTATCCCTTGAAACTCTGTCCTCAGCCTTCATGACCCAGTCTATCTTGGTTTTCCTGTCTCCCTACAGCTCCCGGATCCAGTATTCTGACCACAGGGTCCCTAACCATGCTAGTGATGAGTCATATGCATGCCCTCTTCCATTCTCCAGGCACATCTTTATGATTTTCCTATGCTGGACATCTTCCTGACTTCCATGTGAGAAGTCTTTAGAGCAGCCCTGGTAGCTGATAATTAACAGCTAATGAAGAGGGAACTGTCTTGGCCAGAGCCTTCATGGCAACTCTATATAGATGTCTCTGGGGCTAATATCCTCTCACCTCTTGTTTGAGAACCTTGTCTTCTTCCATTGTAACTTCACTGCACTGTGATAGATGAACAAGCAAGCCCATGGGGAAACATCCAGCCCAGATCCACCTCTTCCCTGCTGGCTGACCTTGGATACATTTCTTAACATCTCTGAATCTGTTTTCTTGTCTGTTAAATGAATATAATCCTGCTGACTCTCTGATTTCATTCTGTGGTGAGAATTCTTATTTCACATGGTACCTGACACACAGTAGGTCAAAGCTCAATAAGTGGTAGCAATTTGATGGTGAAGTGTTGATTCTGTGACTTTCAAATCTCCATGCCTAGACTCAACTCAAGACCTACATTTCCAACAGTCCATTGCTCCCTTTCCTCGAAAGGAACCAGCTCTCAGTGATATCCTTAGTCACGTCACAGCACCCCAGCTCCAAGGCTGTCCAGTCTGGGGACCTGGCATTCGTCCCTGGGTCTTCCTTTGCCTTATCCTGTACATCTGTCAAGCGCAAAGTCCTGTAGCGCCACCCCGCCATACCTTCTGCCATCACTCTGAACTTTCCACCGGACTGTCACCACGTGGGGCGCCCTGGACTCCCCCCTTGGACACTCTGGCAGCCCCCGGTCACATCCCTGTTTCCTCCTCTAGCACCATCCACCTTGCGTTACATCCCCCTGAGCAGTGTACTCAGAGCAGGGTAAACACAGGTCTTCCAGTCGCTGGAGATCCTTGCCCTAAATAAATATAAACACCCTGTCCTAGCGGGTCTGGGGCTCAGCAGGCTGGCCCCGCCCACACCAGCCCCACCTACTGCAGGAGGTCCACTGCTTACATGCCAGCCCCACCTCCTGCCCCCGCCCACATCTCCACATACTGGACTTTCCTGCCCCAGCACTTGCTCAGCCTCCCCACCTCCACAGCCCCCTACAACTCCCAACCCCCCACACCCCTCCCCACACTGTCACCCCCTCTCCACCCTCAGCTCCCACCTCACCCTCTCCTCCAGGCAAAAACGTTTCCCCTTTCTTTCAGTGTCTCTCCCCCAGGAAGCCTCCCAGTCCCCCAGCCAGAACGGGTCTCCTCACCCTGAGTCCCTGGAGAAGGCTGTCTCCTGCTTCTCTGACACTCAGTTTCCCCACTAATCTTGGTGGTGCCCATCTAACTCAAGCTCCCCCCTCCCCCTTCCCCAGACCCCTCCCAGAGCAGAAACTCCTGGAGGCCCTGATGTGTCCTCATTGTCCCCTCCACTGGTGGCCTCAGCCCAGAGCCTGGCCCAGAGCTACTGCTCCTGATGGCCTCTGAATTCAGTCCTGGAATCATCACCTTTTGTTCCCACCCACCATGTCATATAGCTGGCTTCCCCTCATCCCAGCCTCATGCCTGCTACCCGCCCCCGGCCCCCCGCCCCCATAGGCAGGACATCATTCTCTGTGGCCACCACCATCCTGACCTGTGACTGGGGCTTCATCAGTGTTTGCACCCTGAGCTAAACTCAACCAGGGGAAGGCAGTGCAGGCTGTCTTCTAGATCTGGGCTTAGAGCCAAAGTCTGCACCACTCCAGCCCCCGCCCCACGTGTGCTCCCCTTCCCCGTACCCACAGGCCTGGGGGACACTCCAGTGTCCCTCGTCAGCAGCAGCGCCCCAGCCAGGCCCTCTCACCTGGAATTTTGGACTGACAGATGGAGCAGGCCAGGCAGGTTGGTGAAACTGGGAGAATAAGGACTGTCCAGGATCCCTTCCAGCCCCCAAACTACAGGATGTGTGACTCGTGAGGACCACAGGAGCAGAACACTAAATCCCAGATCTCAAAAAAACTTGAGATGGAGTCAGGCCCTGACCCAGGCTTCATGCCCCTCTCCATCCCCTTCAGGTCACTGAGCTGTTACCTCCCTCTCTTCACCTTTTGAGCATCTTCTCATGCCAGGTGCTGTGTTGGGCATCAGGGGTATAATGATGGACATTTTGCCCTGCCTTCAAGGAGAAGCCAAGCAGACAGGACTGGTGATCCAGGGCTGGAGGGCAATGTCAGGGAGCACCGGAGTGCCATGGGAACACTGAGAAGGGGCCTCCACCATAGCCTTGGGAGAGCTGCAGTGGAGAAGGAAGGCACAGGGAAGTCCTGAAGCAAGAGAAGGAGTGAGTGTGGACCAGTGCAGGAGTGGGGGGCAGGGCATAGAAATGCTAGCAACTGAGGCAAAGGGCTATAGGCGGCAATCAAGGCCAGAGAAGGGAAGGGACTTGTCTAAGGTCACACAGTTCATCTGCACAGGAGAGAGCTGTGGAGTTCCATCTTTTGTAAACATATGCCGTGTTTTCAGTCACTCTGCCCCAACTCCTTGATCGCTTTTTGCCAGTATTCTTGCCTGGAGAATCCCATGGACAAAGGAGCCTGGCAGGCTACAGTCCATGGGGTCGCAAAGAGCCAGACACAACTGAGCGACTAACACTCCCAACCCTAGCCTCTGCTTGGCCTGGAGGGTTCCCTGGGCCAGAGGAGGGGGGCCATTCCCCAGGACAGGAGGACCTGGCTGTACCCTTACCAGCCCTCATCTTTCCTGCCCCACTTCTGCCCTCCTGACACACAAGCCCATCTACTAGAACTACGCCCACGTGAAAAAGGTCCACGGTGCCTATTAGAACGCTGCACAACTCTCCATAGCCCCAGTCAGTGAGAATTAAACTAATTCCCTGCCCAGGCCAAGGCACATGTTTCTCTTGGTGTTACTAATAGGCCACTCCTTCAGTTGAATGGTAATCTCTTCGAGGAGCAGGGAGGGACCATGTTTTTTTCTTTTGGGTATCCCACTTCCTCATTGCTTTGCTCATCAGAGTTATTTAAAATATATTCACTCGATGAGCTCTTACTCTGTCCAAGACCCTCTGCTGGATGCTGGGCGATTGGTGCACAGATGAACAGGAGATGGTCTCTGTCCTCAGGGAACGGAGAGGACCCTCTCATCTGGCCAGCTGACCACCCCATCACACCGTGCCTCTCCAGACAGGCTGCCTCCTGGCCCCTGCTTGGGCATTCCCTACCCCAGAACTGCTACATTTTTAGCAGCTCTTATTGTTAGTTAAGCTTAAAAAAAAAAGGCAATAAAAAAGAAAACCTTCCTCTCCTATAAGTTTAATGCACTAGTACCACTATTTTTATTTTATGTTTTGGAAAACACTTTATTTTTTGGTCCCAGCATGTGGGATCACAGTTCCCTGGGGATCAAACCCATGCCCCCTGCATTGGAAGCAGGGAGTCTTAAAGGCTGGATTGTCAGACTACCACTATTTTTGTTTGGAATAATAGAAAACAATCTGATCCAGCCAATTCACATTCAGCTCTTCCAGTTTAAAACTCGTCTTCATGTCTACAATTTCCCCATATGACCCTGTGAATGGGTGTGTGCTAAGTCACTTCAGTTGTGTCTGACTCTTTGCGACTGAAGCCCCATGGACTGCAGCTCCCAGATCCTCTGTCCTTCGGATTCTCCAGGCAAGAATACTGGAGTGAGTTGCCATGTCGTTCTCCATCATATGACCCCAGCCAATTTGTTTTCTTTTTTGGAAGAACCTCAGCACCTCAGGGTTCTCTTTGTTGCCTCTTAAAAGAAGCCCCTAGAACCAGGCAGCCTGGCCAGTACCCAGCGGGGCTCCAGGCAGCTGCCTCCTTTCTGTTGTTGTTCAGTGGCTTGGCCGTGTCTGACTCTCAGCGACCACATGGACTGCAGCACGCCAGTCCTCTCACTGGGGGTTTTATCTGCACGTCTGTGAAGGCCTCTGGGCCCAGTTCTCTGGCAGCGGCTTCACTGGCTGTTGATTTATCTGGAGCTTGAAGTCAACTCAAGCCCTAAGGCCTCTCACCCAGGACCAAGCCTGCTCGTTTTGTAATAGTGCTGTGGGATTTTCAAAGCTAAGCACAGAACTTGAGATTCTTCCCTCTTTCACTTTACATTCTCCATTGAACCACATTTCTGTCCTAATTAATTTTTTTAAAATCTGGGATTCTGTTATCAAGGTATTAGCTGTCCCCTTTCGGCTTTGTATCAGTCCCTTTTCAGAATGGTTGAACAGGGCAGGAACAAGGACAGTCCCTACTCAATCACCTTGGAATTGGTGCTGATAAAAAAAAAAAAAAAAACCACACATTGTTTTTTATAATTCCATTTGAGAACAAACCACCTGACTATATTGTCAACTAACCCACTTCCTATCCCATCCACATAGATATCACAGGAGATTTTGTCAAATACCTTACTAAAAGCCCTGTGGTGCATCGTGGGCAGCTGGCCCCTGACCCAGGGTAACAGCTTGGCATCCATGCTCAAAGGAAGGAATGTGTCTGGCTGGGCTCAACTGGCCTCAACCCAGTCTTAGTGACTTCTCTACAAGCTTCACTTCCAAAACCATCCATCGGGTTAAGGAATGGTTCTTTAGAACCTACACATTTTAGAGCTAGAAGGGATGTCAGCGATGATTCAAGGTATAATTCCCAGTTTTGCTGATGAGGAAACCAACACCCAGAGTGCTTAACTGGTGTCTCCCAAAGTCACAGAGGAACTGGAACAAGAACACACAGTAAATCCCACACATGTGGCTCCAAGCTCAACGCTCTTCCTCAAAAATGCTAAGTCATAAAGTCTGTGTCTAAGTGTGTTCACACACACATACACACACCAAAACAACTGTGCCATTGTCATTTGGGGGGTGTCAACGGGAACCCCATGACTGACTATTTTTCTTGGTGCTTCACAGAATGGCAGATGGAGACCCAGAACCCCTCAGTGAAGTTTGTTTTCCAACAGGGGGCTTTCGTTGTTCAGTCGCTAAGTCCTGTCCGACTCTGCAACCCCACAAACTGCAGCATGCCAGGCCTCCCTGGTCCTTCACTTGGACTCTCCCAATCTGGGCTAATCCCGGGAATCTTTAGTCTACCTGGAGGACACCACTGTCTTCAAACTTCATTTGAGCCTGTGTGTGCCTGAGCAGGGGGCTCGCCCCTTGAGTGGGCAGATAGGCTGGGCATCTCTTTGGAGCAGGGGTTGGGGTGGGGGCTTCACCTGCCTGGAAGTGTGTGGGCCACTGGGCTTCCTGCAGCGGTAAGAGGGGCAGAGCCCTGGACACACAGGCGGCCCAGACAGAGACATCCCTGGGACCCTGGACAGCGCCCAAGTCAGGGCCCTTCACCACCCTTCCCGCCCGCCTCGGAGGCCCTGGGTACCTGTTTATTCTTTAGGTCAAGGGAGATTTCGTAATCGGAGGCGGCAGGGGCGCGGGAGCAGAGCGCCGTCGCCAGGGCAGGCTGCTGCCGGCCAGGGGAGGCCGCGCGGTGGGGGCCGGCCCGCGGGGAGGCGCCTCCCGCCCCCGGCCGCTCCTCCTCCTCCTGCAGCTGCTGGGCTTGAGCCTTCGGGGCATGGGCACTGGGTCTGCCGGCCACCGCCGCCGCTGCCAAGGAGTCCTCCGTGCCCCCACCGGCCTGGGCGCAGGCGCCGTCACTGTGAACGAAAGGCAACGGTGCTCGGTTGGGGGGGGCGGGGTGCATGTGGATAAGGGGAGGGGGGCTGGGGCCCTCGGGCAGCTATGGGCCTGTGGAGGGGCTGGTGGGGGCCTCCTGCGGTCTTCATTAGGGTGGGGCGATCTGGGTGTGCAAGAACACCAGGCCAGGAGGAGAGCCTGGGCTTGGGGAGGGTCCCCGAGGGGCAGAGAGAGGGGCTCGGGAACTTGCTTAGACGTAATATGTGTGCTGTGCTGTGCTTAGTCGCTCAGTCATGTCTGACTCTTTGTGACCCACAGACGGTGCTTGCCAGGCTCCTCTGTCCTTGGGGATTCTCCAGGCAAGAAGACTGGAGTGGGTTGCCATGCCCTCCTCCAGGGGATCTTCCCAACCCAGGGACTGAACCCAGGTCTCCCGCATTGCAGGCAGATTCTTTACTGTCTGAACCACCAGAGAAGCCCTAAGGGTAGACTACCCGGGTTCCCATCTGGGTCCTGTCTCTTATTAGCTGTTACTTAACGACTCAATCGACTCGAGTCTGAGTGAACTCCGGGAGTTGGTGATGGACAGGGAGGCCTGGCGTGCTGCGATTCATGGGGTCGCAAAGAGTCGGACACGACTGAGTGACTGAACGGAACTGAACGGCTAAGCAGGCTAACCTCACTTTTCCTCTGTTTAATCACTCAGTCATGTCCCACTCTTTGCGACCCCATGGACTGCAGCCCGCCCGGCTTCCCTGTCCTCCGCTATCTCCCAGAGCTTACTCAAACACAAGTCCATTGAGTTGGTGATGCCATCCAACCATCTCACCCTCTGTCGTCCCCTTCTCTTGCCTTCCATCTTTCCCAGCATTGAGGTCTTTTCCAATGAGTCTGCTCTTCGCATCAGGTATAAAATGGGAATAATAATGGAACCTACCTCACTGGGATATTGGAAGGCTTAAGTGAGTTAGAGAGTTCTTAAGGCAGGGTCTGGCTCCTGCTGCCTGCTCCGTGTGTGTTAACTACCATAGTTATCAGTGGTCTGCTTTCTGGCCAGTGGCTTAAGTAGCTGAGAGGAAGCTGACCCCCACTGAACCAGCTCTGTCTTTTAGGTGGCAGACATGAGGCTGGGGGAGGAGTGATGCTTCTAGATGAATTCGCTGCCCCTCCCAGCCCCTCTCTCTCTGGTGGAACCATGGACAGGAGCCACAGCTGCTGCCCACATGCCACCCTCTGAGATGACACTCAGGCTGCTCCCCTCCCCCAGGCCCCGCGCATGGAGAGCCCTCTCCAGCATGAAGCCTTCCTGGTGGTTGCAGCTTCCCAGCTCCATCTGCGAGAACCCCAGAGGGTCACCACGTGCATCACAGAGGAGCATCTCGGCTCACGGTGAGGGCTCCAGCGTGGCCCCCTCCCTTGTGGCTTTGGTTAAGTTGCTTTTCTCTGAGCCTTGGTTTCCCCATCAGTACATGGGAGGCGCTGGTACCTGCGCTACAGGGTCCCTGGGAGGTGGAAAGGAGTCAGCACGTTGAGGGGTTCGTGCAGCACCTGGCACAGAATGAGTGCTCCAGAAACATTAACTTCTCTTTCCCCATCTCTCCACCCCCCCCCATTTCCCACAAGCCTGAGGCTTGTATTCTGTTTGATCCCCTTACCCCCAGTTGGTGCTGAGCAAACAATGAGGGCTCCGCAAAAACTTGAAGGATGAATTGAAGAGAACCCAAGACCCCTGACACAGCCTCTGCAGTAGACAGGTACCCTAAGGTCATCTAGCCCATCTTTCTCATCTCCCTTTTTCACTGATGAGGAGTGGGGGCCCAGGGAGGTGGGCTGGCTCTGGTTGGAGGGCCAGGCAACCTGGGGATTTATTTCTTCCAAGGCTTTGTCCCACATAAGATGCCCCAAATCGTGCCAGAGGGACTGCTTCCTTTTGCTGCCGCCTAACTTTAAAGCCTCCTAGTGCTAAAATAACCAAGGGTGAAAAGTCTGTCTTGATTCAAGTCCTCCCAGCACTCCCCTGCACCCCATCCCCACCCTCAAACACAGATAAAGAAAAGTTCACTGGCTGCCCTAGCAACCAGGAGCCTGACTCCTTGCCTCTGCGTAACTCTCTGCTTCGTCATTTTTTCTGTGGCCACGAATCAAGCTGTATAGTTGGATGAGCGCTAAGGATTGGGTTTTTTCACTGGTATCATCAGGAAGTTCTTTGTAAGGTCTGACTTCAACTTTTCTTGAGATAAAACATGCCCATTCTTCCCGAACAGTCACATGTGCTGTGCTGTGCTCTGCTCTGTCGCTCGTGTCTGACTCTTTGCGACCCCAGGGACTGTAGCCCGCCAGGCTCCTCTGTCCATGGGATTCTCCAGGCAAGAATACTGGAGTTAGTTGCCATGCCCTCCTCCAGGGGATCTTCCCCACCCAGGAATCAAACCAGGGTCTCCTGCATTGCAGGCGGGTTCTTTACTAACTGAGCTACTAGGGAAGCCCCAGGGTCACATGGAAAAGCCCCAGGGTCACTTTCCTCCCTAGCACAACCTGCCTCCAGGGGGCAGAATGCGCTCTCACCCTGGACTCTGGACTGTCCTTGGTGATGATACCCAAGGCTTCTTCACCCTAGGTTTTCAAGACGCATGACATTAGGCCTATATGCATCCAGGGGTCAAGGCCACCCATGGAGGTTTTTCCACACAGGAGATCATAAGATTTGAGCATGGGATGTGAAAGTCTTTGAGAACTTGGGGGACCTAGCAGCTGCTTGGAGGAACACTCCATGCCCAGAGGACCAGAATGATCTGTGTGTTGAAGCTCTGCATTGCATCCGGGAAGGGTCACTCATGTGGGGCGCTGGCTTGTGCTTAGAGGGCTCCTAGGTGGTCACTGTGCATGCCTGATCCTGGCACATCTAGGAGTCCTCGAGGTTCCAGCAACCACCCAGCTGTCCATCATCTCAGCTACCAGAGTTGACTTCCTAAAGCGCAGATGCTCAAAACCCAGCAGTGGCTTTCTGGTACTGCCAGATATAGTTCAAGGGTGTTCGTGATTTCACCCGAATCTCCTTGTCCAGACTCATCTCCGGGAGTGACCTGGCCAGTCTATCTGCTAGTGTTTGTCGCTCAGTGTTAGTCTGACTCTTTGCAACCCTCCTCTGTCTATGAGATTCTCCAGGCAAAAAAACTAGAGTGGGTAGCCATTCCCTTCTCCGGGGGATCTTCCCAACCCAGGGATAACCCAGGTCTCCTGCATTACAGGCAGATTCTTTACCATCTAAGCCACCTGGAAACTTTCCTCAAATCTGCTGCACCCCCTCAGACCACCATGCCTGTACCATCGTTTCCTCCTGCCTAAAATGCCTTATCCTTTCTCTGCCTTGACAACTCTTTCAGAACTCACTCATTGTTCCAGGAAGAGTCCGCCCTCCAATGTGCTCCAGTGGTTCTTAGCATTTGCCTCTGTTTCATAACTGACCGCTCTGTGCCTGAACTATTCACTGATGTGTCTCTCTCCTCCACCAGACAGTGCCATGTACAGCTTTTTATCACAGGTGCTTATCACCTAGGCTGGCTTATAGACATGTTTAGGAAATGTTAAATGGATAGAGGGATGGAGGGGTGGATGGGTGGATGGATGGATGGAGGGATAAATGGATGGGCGAATGGATAGCATTTAATCTCTCACCCTTTCCCAAGAGCAGAGATACTGTGATGAGCTTGGTGATACAGCCCCAGACCCTTCTTCAAGGACTGATTTCCTGTCCAGCCCTGGGGTTGCTATTGAAACTTGCCTTCAGCTGTCAGCTCCCCCAGCTCCTTCTGGGACTGTCTGAGCTGCAGTGAGCTCCTGGGCCCAAAGTCATGTTTTCCCCAGGGCAGTCTACATCCAGTGGCCGACAGTGGTTATAAAGGTTCAGCCATGTGATCCAGTCTGGATCTGAGGGGTCATTCTCCCTGCAGAGCTCGCTATGGGATTAGCCCAGGCTCCTAGTGGACATCTGTGACAGGTTAACCTCTCCCTGCCCCACGCTGTGTTCCTGCCCTCCCCCCAGGCATGTTGACCCTAAGTGTCCTCTAGTCAACATCCAGCACACTAGACTCAGAGTCTGTTTCCCAGAGACACCAATGAGCAATGAGCACCCAACCAGCAATGGGCACCCAGCTTCTCTTTTTCCTTCCTTTTCCTTGTCAGCCACGATTACCCTGGTCTCCCTGCTCCCAGACCTGTAAAACTTTTCTGGGCTCCAGACACCTTCGATAAAGACTCTGGGCTCTCTTCCCAGAAAACGTTCGTGCTTTCATACGTGCCGAGTCCTACCTCCACACTCAGAGGCTTTACAGACTCTGTGGATCGAGCTGAAAACACTATTCTTGGGGGATGGTCATGGGTTTCATCCATGTGCTGAGGACTGTGCCAAGCAAGCACTGAGGGCTGGCGCCAAGAGCTGTAGAGAGCTCAGCTCTGGTCATACAGAAAGAAAATGTCAGGGTTCACACGCCACCGGGCTTTCAGACGCCGGCCACTGTTCCCTCAACACTGATGGGTCCTCGCTCACGGGTCAGAAGGCTTGAGTGGAGGGAGCCCCTGTTCCTCTGACTCACTGATTTCAAGCAAAATATATTTATTCTGCACCTCAGTTTTCTCATTTGCAAAATGAGGGTATGAATATCTCCTTTCCAGGAGAGGGATGAAGATGAGGTTGACCTCCTATGTTGGTGTGCTGGGAAAATGCATCCCTGAGAAGGATGAGGGGGTAGAGAGGGCAGCCATGCAGCCCCTGCCAGGAGCTAGTCCCGGCGGTGGTGTCCCCGCTGGGCTCCCAGGCAGACCCTGCCCGCCACCAGAAGCTCAGGGCCTGGGAGCTGCTGAAGAGCCATGTGACGACTTCCCTGGTGGCGCGGTGGATAAGAATCCGCCTGCCAATGCAGGGGACATGGGTTTGATCCCTAGTCCAGGAAGATCCCATGTGCCCTGGAGCAGCTAAGCCCATGCATCACAGCTACTGAAGCCCCTGAGCCCTAGAGCCTGCGCTCTATAAGAGAAGCCACCGCAATGAGAAGCCCAAGGTCCGCAACTAGAGAGCAGCCTGCGCAAAGCAACGAAGACCCGGAGCAGCCAAAAATTAATGAATTAATAAAAGAGCCCTGTGAGGGGGCCGGGGAAGACTTCAGGGGAGGGAGCACCAGGCCCATGCTCGTCCAGTCCGCTAGAGATTGGCCTGGGACGTGGTCCTGGCACAAAGGCAGAGAAAGGGATGAGGGGAAGCCTGAGGCTTGTTGATGGGGGGTTTGGGGACAGGGTGGGAGGGAGGGATGGAGGGTCACTTTCCCCTCTGAGCAGTGGCCAGAGCAGCAGTTCCTGAGACCCAGGCAGAAGTGTTTTGAAGGCTGGAGGACTCCTTGGGCGTCAAGGTTCCCCCAGAGGGCCTGACCAATTGCATTAGATATCCTGGCTCCGCCAGCCTTTCTGAAAGCCGTTCTGGGACAAAGAAACTAGGCGTTTTCCAGACAAAAGCTAACAAAATGCCTCACATCTCAAGATTTTTCAGCCTTTACTAAAACACTCCTTTCTCTCTCTTGCCTGAATCGATAAAGTGATCTTCGATGGCCAGAATAAAGGCTGAGCAAAGGGAGTCAAGTGTCCTTGGAGTGGGGAGGGTCCCAGATGGTGCTGGGAAGGGGTTGCAGTGAATAGAGGGCCAGCGTCTGTAACAAATTCACCCTGTGCTGATTCCAAGCAGAGGCTGGAAAATGCCGCCCGTGGTGGTGGAGAGCCCTGGGCCCCAGGCAGGGTCTGACTGCCTCTGCCAGCCGTGCTAGCTGTAACCATAGGCACATGGCTTCCCTGCACCTTGGATTGCTCATCATAAGATGGACAGTTTGAGCAAAAGGCTCTGACAACAGGAAGGAAGGAGAGGCCAGCTTCCTCCCTCTCCCTTTCCCTCCACGGGGCCAGGCCCACACCCTGCACCTTCCTGTTCACGTCCATGCCCCCCTGGCTTCCATACCCAGGGACGTGGTGAAGGCCTCCCTGCCTTCCTCTCCACCCTGACCACCGTTATCCACGCTGGAAGCCGGGGCCCACAGGAGGAGGCCCTGGAGGAGGGTGGCTGGGTCTTCCCTGCTGTCCACTCGCAGAGGCCCCACTTCCTCCAACGGACCCCGAGAGAGTAAGTTACTCCCTCTCCTGTCTGCTCAGTGGAGACTCCAGGATTTGGCTGCACGACAGTTCCAGAAGGGTCTGGAAGGGCTGGTTTGTCTGGAGGGGTTTCCTGTTGAAGGCATCACAACCCTCTGGGCCTGTGTCCTCCGCAGAACCAAGCCCAGGGTGCCACTCAGGGTGGGCCCCCGAGTCCATCGTGGAAACTGTCTCTGCATCATAGCCCCTCACGGTGAGATGCCAGCACCTGGTGCCCACTGGGGAGGGGGTCTACATCTAGAAGTTTCCTCAGGATATCTACCACACAGACTCACAGGCTGGGCCACACCAGTGATACGATCTTATTGCCACTGGAAGCCCAATATTTTTGAGCGTTTTATTTCCTCCCCAATAGGTGTGGATCCGGTAGCAAAATCAAGCTCTCAGGATACCCTCCAAGCTCACTGCCTGACACACTGCACACAGTCACAAGCCTGGGCTTCTCTGAGCCCGAGGACACACCTCGGGCTTTCTCCTGTGTCTGCCCAATCCCCTCCCAGAAGCTAGTTCCCTGCCCCGAGGATGATGCTCCAGAAACATGGCCTGCAGTCTGTCCTGACATACCCCACCGGCACCCGACGGCTGCACTGAACAGTTGCCGTTTAGTCGCTCAGTCGTGTCCGACTCTTTGTGACCCCGTGGACTGTAGCCCGCCAGGCTCCTCCGTCCACGGGATTCTCTAGGCAAGAACACTGGAGTGGGTAGCCGTTTCCTTCTCCAGGGGATCTTCCTGACCCAGGGATGGAACCCGGGTCTCCTGCACTGCGGGCAAGTTCTTTACCATCTGAGCTGTAGGCAAGCCCGTGGATTTCCCGGGTCATCCCCAAAGGTGTTTGGGTGAAAAGGGAAGCAGGACACAAAAGCTTTGGGAGGAAGCCCCAGAGCTCCCACTGTGGGGAGCCAGCCCCCCAAACCAAGCAGGGCAGGGGTCAGCCCCAGGCCACAAACCTGTCCTTGCGGGGGCTAAACTGTCTCCTCCTCTTAGGACAGAACGAGGCCAGACTGTCAGCTGGTGCGATTTCCCTGATAAAATGCCTGTATGCTTAATCACATCCTTGCTGCACTGTGACAGCCCAGTGCTCAGTTAAATCATTTCCTCTCCTGCCCTGACGTCTAGAAAATCCGCTTTCAGGGCCCACTGGTCCTGCTTGATTGGCATTCATCAGGGCTTTTAGCTCCTTTGATCTCTTCCCCCAGCTGGTCTCTCAGTTCTGAGTCCCTCACCCTTGCTCTCTCTCTCCAGTCAGCTCTCCATGTATCGTGGGCCAGGCTAGAGTAGAAACATCTAAACGTGGCCCCCTCCTCCCTGCCAGTTGCCTGCCGTCCAGAGGAGGAGCTGGGCCCTCTCCCTGAAGGGCACAGCCCAACAACCGAGAACAAGACCCAGAGCTGTGTGTCTCCTTCTTCTTGCTGTACTAGGGTCTCCACTGCAGGGACCTCATCTGCTGAAAGAGTTGGCCTGTTCTAAGTATTTCCCAGTCACGCCTGAGCCTTCTCCTGGAACTCCTAGATCTCAGCTGATTTCTCCCTTTCTGCTCTTAAAAAATCCAGTTTTATAACAGCTAGCATCCAGGATTACCAGTGAACATGACTCTGAGCTCCCAGTGCAGGGGACACAGGTTTGTTCCCTGCTTGGGGAACTAAGATACCATGTGCTTTGTGGCGTGGCCAAATAAAATTTTAAATTTTTTTTAATTAAAAAAAAAAAGAAAGACAGCTCTGGGCCATGGCACGTGTGTGTGTGTGTGTGTTAGTTGCTCAGTCGTGTCTGACTCTTTGTGACACCATGGATGGACTACAGCTCACCAGAGTCCTCTGTCCATGGGATTCTCCAGGCAAGAATATTGGAGTGGGTAGCCATTCCCTTCTCCAGGGGATCTTCCCAATCCAGGGATCAAACCAGAGTCTCCTGCATTGCAGGTGGATTCTTTACCATCTGAGCCACTAAGGAAGCCCTCTATGGCACATACCTCATGCTAAAAAAAAAAAAAAGCTAGCATTTATTGAGTGCCTACTATAAACCAGATACCTTTGCACACATGATGTCATTGAATCCTCCCAACCACCCTAAGGGGTTTTCAACTTTCAAAACCATCCTAAGAGCTAAGTGCTACTGTTGTCCCCATTGGACAGATGAGAAAATTGAGGATCCCAAAGCTTCAGTAGTTGCACCAAGGTCACATGGTTTGTATGTGACCAAGCCAGGACCTGAACCTAGATTTGAGTCACTCTGTGTGTGCTCTCTATGCCAAAGCCTTTGACTGTGTGGATCACAATAAACTGTGGAAAATTCTGAAAGAGATGGGAATACCAGACCACCTGACCTGCCTCTTGAGAAACCTGTATGCAGGTCAGGAAGCAACAGTTAGAACTGGACATGGACCAACAGACTGGTTCCAAATAGGAAAAGGAGTACAGCAAGGCTGTATATTGTCACCCTTCTTATTTAACTTCTATGCAGAGTACATCATGAGAAACACTGGGCTGGAATAAGCACAGGCTGGAATCAAGATTGCTGGGAGAAATATCAATAACCTCAGATATGCAGATGACACCACCCTTATGGCAGAAAGTGAAGAGGAACTAAAAAGCCTCTTGATGAAGGTGAAAGAGGAGAGTGAAAAAGTTGGCTTAAAGCTCAACATTCAGAAAATGAAGATCATGGCATCTGGTCCCATCACTTCATGGGAAATAGATGGAGAAACCGTGGAAACAGTGTCAGACTTTATTTTGGGGGGCTCCAAAATCACTGAAGATGGTGATTGCAGCCATGAAATTAAAAGACGCTTACTCCTTGGAAGGAAAGTTATGACCAACCTAGATAGTCTATAGAAAAGCAGAGATATTACTTTGCCAACAAAGGTCCATCTAGTCAAGGCTATGGTTTCTCCAGTGGTCATGTATGGATGTGAGAGTCAGACTGTGAAGAAAGCTGAGCGCCAAAGAATCGATGCTTTTGAACTGTGGTGTTGGAGAAGACTTTTGAGAATCCTTGGACTGCACGGAGATCCAACCGGTCCATTCTAAAGGAGATCAGTCCTGGGTGTTCATTGGAAGGACTGATGCTAAAGCTGAAACTCCAATACTTTGGCCACCTCATGTGAAGAGTTGACTCATTGGAAAAGACTCTGATGCTGGGAGGGATTGGGGGCAGGAGGAGAAGGGGACGACAGAGGATGAGATGGCTGGATGGCATCACTGAGTTGGTGATGGACAGGGAGGCCTGGCGTACTGCGTTTCATGGGGTCGCAAAGAATCGGACATGACTGAGCGACTGAAATGAACTGAACTGAACTGAACTGTGTGTGCTCTCAGTAGGTCTCCTTTAAAACCTCCCTTTGTATTTTCACAATGAATGAGATGAGGCTTCCCTGGTGACTCAGACAGTAAAGAATCTACCTGTAGTGCGGGACACCCGGGTTCGACCCCCAGATTGGGAAGACCATCTAGAGAAGGGAATGGCTACCCAGCTTCCCTGGTGGCTCAGACGGTAAAGCGTCTGCCCGCGGGAGACCTGGGTTCGATTCCTGGATCAGGAAGATCCCCTGGAGAAGGAAATGGCAATCCACTCCAGCACTCTTGCCTGGAAAATCCCATGGACGGAGGAGCCTGATAGGCTACAGTCCATGGGGTCTCGAAGAGTCGGACACGACTGAGTGACTTCACTTCACTTCACCCACTCCAGTAGCCTGGTGGGCTGCAGTCCATGGCGTTGCAAAGAGTGGGACACAACTGAGTGACTAACACTTTCAATAAGTGAGATGGAGAGAGAAATCCCACCGACAGCCTGCTGAGGCTCCTCTGATATAAGTGCTCCCTCCACCTCCCAACCCCGACCCGGGGTCTCCTGTTTGGGTCAGACCACCCTGGTTTGTTCTGCTTTGTAAGTGCTCCTGGTCCCTCCATATGGACGCCTCCTCCAGCCAAGGCAGCGCCTTACCTTCAGGTAGAATCACTCTGGGCAGGAGCCCTGGGGACTAGAGTGTTCATACCGCCCCCTCCCACCCCCATATGATAGCTGAGGACACTGAGGCCTGGAGAAGAGGGTGGCTTGTCTCGTTCTGGGGGAGGTCAGCACCAGCACCGTCAGGCGGCCTGAGTCCAGGGGACAAGGCACTTTGGTCTCCTCCATCTCCCGTCTGCAGACAGTAAAACCTGCACCCTGTGTGTCCACCACCTTGACATCCACAGACCCCTTTTTCTGTCCTCCCCCAACCCGTCTCTCGGTTCCAGACCGAAAAACATCATCCTTCACAGACAGCTGGCTTCCTTGTTTTTTAAAAATATATATATACGTTTACTTATTTGGCTGTGCTGGGTCTTAGTTGCGGCATGTGGGATCTAGTCCCCTGACCAGGGATCGAACTTGGGCCTTCTGCTTTGGGAGCACAGAGTCTTAGCAGCTGGACCACCAGGGAAGTCCCTTGCTTTGCTTCTTAATCACAGCAAATGTAATCTCTAAAAATCTCCTTTCTTAAGGCCTCTCAAAGGCAGTAAATTCTTTAAGAATGCCTGATCGGATGCAATTCCTCTCACTACATAGATTAAGATCGTTTCCTGGTTTGGAGTCTGATGAAATGGATTTGAAACCCTTTTTGTTATCCATCAGAAACACTTACTGGAATGAAAAGTCATTTTCATGGTCATGTTATGGGTCAAAAGATACAAGAATAGGTAAAGATGACCTTTCAGAGGAGCAAACAAAATAGCATGGAAACTAGTGAAGTTAGAGAAATCTCTAGGCCTTCCCTTCCTGGGAGTGAAAAGAGAACCTCCATAATATTCAAACAAGAAGTTTTCAGCAAACGGAGCAAACATTTGTTTCTTCTTCTAAAACTGGACAAAGCTCTGCATGAATAAAAGCTGGTCCTCATGGTAGCTTCATTTTGTTGTTCTGAAAGTATTATCTTAGTTATGTTTATTTCTTTTCTTTTTTTTTTCCAGCCATGCCATATGGCTTGTGGGATCTCAGTTCCTTGACCAGGGATTAAACCCCGGGCCAAGGTGTGAAAGTTCAGAACCCTAACCACCAGGGAACTTCCACGTTCATTTCTTTAAATAATAAAGCTTAGAGCTTTTATCCTCTAAAAGTATCCCTTGGACGTTTCTCTCTTCAGCCTGGTTGCACGAACCTCCTGCTCAAGGGTCAGGGGAAGCCGGGGGCAGGGAAGGGCCCCACCTTCTCACTCCCTGGACCATAGGCCAGGCTCTCGGGGGCACAAAGTTTCAGGGGGACCACACTTCACTTCCTGCACCAACGAATCCCTTCCTTCCTTTGTCCTCTGACGCCAGTGGTAGAAGCCACAACGGACGTGGTTCAAATCCCAACTGTGCCATCGACCGGTCCAGGGACCAGTCATTCATCATCTCTGAGCCTCGTGTATAAGTAACATGGAACAACAATATTTTATAAGCTTTCCATGAGAATTAAATCATACCTGTATCTACTGCACACAGCAGGCTCTCAGCACAGGACAGCTAGCATTCTCCTTCCCTCCCGTGAGTGGGGAACACAAAACAGAGTCACAGAGGGGGCAGGGGTTCTCTAACCAGCTCCAACATCCAGCAGCCTGTCTGGAGGTGCTCCCAGGGAAGCAGCCCCGGGGCTGAGCATCTGTCGTGACTACCCAGGTCACGGGAGAGACCATCTTAGAGGACAGCCAGGCCTGAGCGGGAAGCACACGGGAGATGGCTCCAGACACAAGTCCCGTGTCCCACAGAGCAGAAGGCAGACACCAGCACAGGAGAGAACTTTCCTGATGCCCACTGGAGTTAGGGGCACTGCCTCCACCCAGCGAACCCCCCCACCAGACGGCATCTGTTCCGTCTCTTGTGCCCCCAGATTCCGGCAGGGAAAACTCAAGGGCATGGAGCGCACAGAAGGGTAAAATGACAGGGGGTCTGGGGATGGAAGACCACCATCTCTGGCTCCAGGACCAAATTCTCTGCCCTTTCCATTGAGGCCGCCCTCGGGGATGGAGTCAGCCAAGATGGGCTCTCCTGTGACAAGCTGGGAACCCTCAGAAGACAGGAGCTCAAATAAGGATGAGCAGACCCTCCCCACACCCACTGCTCTGCACCACGTGCAGTTTGCTGCACCCACAGTAAACAGTGGTCTTCGACCCCCAGGACTCCCTCCCAGGCTCTGCTCCAGGATAGTGCATGGCAGGGGGCAGTCTTCACACCCCTGGCTCAGGGTGCCAGACCCCAACCGCTGCAAAGGCCTCTGGAATCGAATCTCTGGACTCTGAGGACATCAGACAATTTCCTCTTGGTCTTGCCGCTGTCCACTGCCCCCCTGGCCTAAAGATGTGGAGACCCTGGAGCTTGGGGGCTGGGTGGGCTGGCGCGCATCCTTCCACCCCTACCCCTGCCCCACCCCCACCCATGCAGTGACAGAAGCTGAGGTCTTTCTGTGCTTCTTTGGGGAAGAGCAAGCAATTCTGAAGTCCCAGAATGCGGAGGGGTTGGGGGCAGTGTTCCCAGCAGCCTGGGCACCTGATGTGTGATGGGTGGAGCAGGCACAGGACTCGGGGCCCCTGAGCCCACCTGTTTGAAGCCTAAACTGTATCAACTGAGAATTCAATCACTCTGTAATCGCTGAGTAAACTCTGGCTGGTCCACTGATCAGGCCTCTGGCCACTGTGGCAGATGCTGACCTGGGGCTCCCCCTGCAACACCACTGCTGGCCGGTGTCTTCTCCTCAGGGGTCCCCAGCAGAGCCCCCAGCCTGGCTGATTGGCAGGTGATGGGAGTGAGGGCGACAGGGAGGGACTGGCTGGGGGAGGGCAGGCTCTCTTGTGGCCACGGTGCCCTGAGCAGAAAAGGTGGACTACAGAATCGTTTATTTCTTTCATGGGGGGAGATATAAATTCCAGCCTAGAAAAATAAACCCTGGCAGGTTGCACGCTAATACATTAACAGCAGTTAATTCTATACGACCAGGTTCCATTTTTATTTTCTTCTTTATATTTCTGCATTTTCCACATTTCCAACAACTAGCAAGTATAACTTATAATCAGAGAAAATAGATGTTATTCAGGGTTCAATGCAGTGGCTGGAAGGATCCCTCCCATGCTCCTGAAGAAAACCCCGGTGGCAGTTCCAAGCAACGCGGCCGCCTGTGGGAGCTCAGCCTGGGCTGACCTTCCAGCCTCAGAACTGGTGGGCAGGGGTCCCTCTGCTGAGACCTGGAACTTCTCTCCACCCCAAGCTGTCATCTGCAGGTGGCCCCAGGGAACGGAGACAAAATACCAGAGCTGCTTAGTGCCGGGGCCTGGCGCATTAGGTAACACTGAGTGCCTACTCCATCCTGGTTGGAGAACCGAAGCCGAGAGTGCCCCGGCCCCTCCCCCAGGGCTGGGTGGTGGTTCTGCTTCCTGCCCAGGGACCCCCTCCTGAGCGTCCCCCACCTCCTGTCATCACTCTAACAGAAGTCAGTCTTCCTCCTCTTGAGGGGGGCTGCTCCCTGCCACCCACAGAGACAAATGGGCTGCTATTTGTTCCCCAGGTTACTAAGCACCTCAAAGGGAGGGGAGCCTGTGGGAAGAAGGGCAGGGCCCACAATCACTGTCCCGTTCAGTCGCCCAGAATAAAGCCCTGTCATTACTGGCAGTGGGGGGATATGAGGAAGAGGGGCAGAGCCCAGCTCGCACGCCACTTGCTGCCCTGGAGGCTGATCGCCCCATTTCCCACCTGGAAAGTGTGGGATGCATGCTCGAGGCTGCATGAACTTAAGCATGGGGATGGGTGGTCCAGCCTCAGAGGCCTTGTGGCCCCCGTAACTACCCCAGGGCACCCCACCCATGGCCTCCCAATCTTCCCACTTCTGGGAGCATCACTCTTGGGCAGGCTCTGGGTTCCAAGAGAGAGGTTCCCTGACTCCACCCCCAAAGCTGCCCCTGGGGTAGCTGGACAAGGCTGAGCTCGCACCCCTGCACCCCCAGGACTGGGGCTTTGGGAGGGGGCAAGGGTCTCCCCTGGACCGAGGGTTTACCTCAGGCTCCAGCAGCTCTTTTCTGTACATCTGATCAAAGGGGCTATGGGCCATCATCTGCCCTACCACCACCCCCGTACCCAGGATGCACCCATCAGCTCCAGAAAGGGACTCCTGCTCAGTCCTACAGCTTGGGTAGGGATGGTTGGTGGGGGGATGGTTGGTGGGGGGGGGGAAACAGCACCTCACTCTGCTGACCCGGATCACTGCTGGCTTGGGGCATATTTGGAGGAGGGAGGTAAGGGGCCTCGTGGCCAGCCCTGTACTCACATACTGGAGACCCTGGCCCTGAGCTGTGACTGATGGTGTGAAGTCTTCACTGGGCCTCCTGTAAGGACCATCCAGCTTCTCCCTGGAGACCCCAGAGGAGGCCCACGGCTGAAGCCTTGCTGCTGTTCTGTCGATGTTCAGTCGCTCAGTCAAGTCCATTTCTTAGCAACCCCATGGACTGTAACACACCAGGCTTCCCTGTCCTCCACTACCTCCCTGAGTTTGCTCAAGTTTGTGTCCGTTAAGTCGGTGATACCTTGCAACCATCTCATCCTCTGTCTCCCTCTTCTCCTTTTTCCCTCAGTCTTTCCCAGCATCAGGTTCTTTTCCAATGAGTTGGCTTTTCACATTAGGCAGCCAAAGTATTGGAACCTTGCTGAGCCGGTGAAAACCCAGACAGTGGTGGGGGCAGCCTGGCCTGTCTCGGAGCCCAAACTGGGGTCCTTGAGGGTGGCTCAAGGGGCCTTGTGACCTGTATCCTCACCTCAGCCCTGTCTCTGACCTCAGCACCTCCTTAGGGAAGCTCGGGGGTGGTGGTTGGCTACCCCCTTTGGAGGCTAAAGGGGAGGGAAGAGTCAGGAAGGTCCTGGGCAGAGCTGGGAACAGGCATGTTGGGTGTCTGATGGGAGGAAACTTATCTGGGCTGGACTTCCCCAGGAAGCCAAGAACAGACAGACAGACTGACATGCAAACTACTGAACATCCGGGGGCTCCTCCCAGAGAAGCCGAGACACTGACATCAGACAGACTGACGGACAGACAAACAGAAACACACTCCAGGAAACTACAAACCAGACAGACAGGACAACTGGAACAACTGGGAGCAGAAAGTGACAGTGGCTGACAATCGGGACACACCTGGGGCCCCTCCCCGGGCCCTGTGCAGAGTGGCGGGCGGGAGGCAGCAGCCGGCAGAGCTCACAGGCCCCGGGGGGCTTAGAGAACCTCCCACCTCCCTCCCGGGGATTCTAAGATGAGAGATTTCCTACCATCTTGGAAAA
>SJYQ01005708.1:45607-102159 GCA_006410935.1 Redunca redunca | reverse complement strand
TCCCGCCCCCCCGCCCCAGTCTCCCACCCCCTCCCACCAGGAGTCAGGGCTAAGGGGTGGGGGTGGGGGTGGCTGGGAAGGGGTGTGGAAGACCCAAGAGATGACTTCTATCCTTGGGCACCTCCCAGGCGCCAGCGTTGTGGGGGCGCTGGGTCATCTACCCTCACTGGCGCCAGGGCTCGAGGGGCAGCAAGAGATGCGGACCGGACTGAGACGGACCGATGGGCAGGGCGGGCAGACCAGACAGCTCCTCTCTTCTCCCCCACGCCAAGGAGGCCCCCTCGGCCGTGTGTCTGAGCAGTGGCTGCTCATGGGGCAGGGCATGGCCCTGCCGTCCTTCCTCCGGGTCACTAACTCTCTGCCCTCTCTCCTGTCCTCTCCCACTGTCTCATTGTCTCGCTTCTCATCTTCCTT
Source organism: Redunca redunca (assembly GCA_006410935.1). Classification (NCBI taxonomy): domain Eukaryota; kingdom Metazoa; phylum Chordata; class Mammalia; order Artiodactyla; family Bovidae; genus Redunca; species Redunca redunca. Next base: position 101,745 of record SJYQ01005708.1, on the reverse strand, counting down.
CCAGTTTCCAGGAGGGTCATTTCCAATGTGGGGGCTCACATGCCCCCTGGACAGGGAGCCTCTGGGGATCCAGGGGTCGCTCTCTCCCGCGGTCCTGGATGCAGAGCCCGGCCCCCAGTCCTCTGGGCATCAGCTCGGCACCTTGTCCTCCCCTTGCTCCCATCCCCAGGGCAGTTGCCTCTGGGAACAACCGTGCCTCCTACAGCCCTGGAGGTGAGCAACCCAACATGGGCCCCTGATTTAACCCAACCCGACCCCCCGCCACTTCCATTCCTGCACCCCCTTCAGAGTCCTGCCTTTCCCAACCCCCTCCCCCCCGACTCCTTCCAAGGGAAAACAAGCAATAACACCTTTCAGGGAAGGTTTTCCATCGCCAAGCTCACCAGCTGCCACCTCTGATGGCTACCCATTATTTTCCTAGGAATAAAGGGGGAAGGATCATGGGGTCACTGAGGCTTCAACCGGGAAGTGGCCCTTAGTACAGGTCTAGGCCTGGGTGCTCACAGCCCAGAAACTTCTGCTGCCCTCCCACACAGACCTAAAGCCCATCTGGGCTGTTAGCAGCCCAGAGGCTCAGAGAGATGGTACATCATGTTGTTCTCTACGTAGAACAGCCCTTCTTCATACAGATGGGGCAACTGGGGCCCAGAGGAGTTAAGGAACTTGCCCAAGTCCACTCCAACAAGAGGAGACAGCAGATGGGGTTAACTCCACGCTAGAGTCTGAGTGTCCTGACCCCCAGGGAAGTAAAGGATGAGCAAAGGAAAGAGAAAGGTTCTGAACTGAGACAGAAATCTTGGGGGAAAGAGAAGAGGACAAAGTGTGAGCAGCATGGACGGGGCGGCTCCAGGGGGAGACGGAGGGAGAGAGTACTGATGGGGGGAGAAGGAGGGCTTCGGGGAGGACAGTGAGGGGAGGACGCTGGAGGGCAGGCCAGGATCGGGGGAGAGAGAGGGCGGGTCCTGAAGGACCCAGGACAGGTGGGGAGGAGAGCCTGGATAGGACCCTGACTTCTCAGTGCCTCCCCCGCTTCCCAGGTGGTCGGCCAACCCAGCGGAGGTGGACAAGCCTAAAAATCAAAGTTATCTTGGCTCCTTTGTGGAAGGAGAAAAATTATCAAGAAAAATGCAAGTCTTGAGTAAGAAAGGCAGTATGGGTGCTCTTACTGGTTGGGCACCTTTGGGTGCCAGACAACCCCCCACTAAGACATGTAGATAGAATCAAGTTAATTTCCCCTGATGTTTAAACAGGTAAACTTTTCATAGGCTGTTTAGTGGGGGTGAGTATAGATCTGGGATTTGAACAGTAGTGTTATAATGATCTAAATGTCAGCAATGGCTCATCTGGGGTCTCGAAGAAGGAAGGAGAGATGGAAACATGAGGAAGGAGGTAAAAACAAATAAACAAGATGCGAGACTAAGGAGGAGGAAGCAGACTGGGGCCCTGGCGTGTGCTCTGCTCGGGGTGGAGGACGGTGAGTGGGGAGAGGAGGACGCGCAGCGGCTCTTCCCACCTGTGGGGGCCCAGGTCGGAGCAGGCGGGCTTCTGCTCGGCGTCAGCGGCTGGGCAGCAGAACTGGTGCAGCACGGTCTCATTCCTGAGGGCAGAGCAGAGGGAGAAGGTCAGCGCCCTCAGCCACAAGGCGCCTCCACGCGGCACCCTGCCCCCCGGGAACGCTGAGGCCCCAGACGCTGCCCGGGGAGGATGTGTGCCACTACAGACATCACCTCCTGCTCGCAGCCCTCCCACCTCTTCCACCTCTGCACCCCGGTCCCCACAGCAGGTGCCTCCACGTGGATGTACCATCTATTCAGCTCTGACTTTTGTCACGATCACAGTTAGTCCTCCGTGGCCCTGCCGCCCACTAAGGTCCAGACAGCAAGGCAGAACTAGGTCTATTCATCCAAGATGCACAGAATTGCATGCAGTGAACATTTTTGGCTAATCGTATGCAAAGATGCAAAGCGCTCATAGAGGCTCAGATGGTAAAGAATCTGTCTGCAATGTGGGAGGCCTGGGTTCAATCCCTGGGTCAGGAAGATCCCCTGGAGGAGGAAATGGAAACCCACTCCAGTGTCTTTGCCTGGAGAATCCCATGGCCACAGGAGCCTGGTAGGCTACAGTCCATGGGGTCACAAAGAGGCGGACACAACTGAGCAACTGAGCACACAGACGCTGTCTTGATTTACTGAGGCTCAGTTGTGTGTGTGTGTGTCTCAGCACAGAGGGAATTCAGAAAAATTAAAAAAGGAGGCAGCATGGCCTGAAAGAAGAGGAGAAGCTGGGATTCATCCGGAAGAGGACCCCATTTCTTGTTTCAAAAGACCTGGGAAGTGGAGAAGAGAGTAGCAGTACTGCCAGGGGAAAGTCAGAGACCAGAGAGGCCAGCTGGCCGCAGGGAGAGGAGGCACCAAACGCCAAGAGCTAATGAGGCCGTCAGCCGGCCAGGCCCCGAACCAGGAGAGGCTGCCCAGCCACGCCCTCCCACATCTGTGTTCAGACTCAGGACTCCACGGCTCGGCCATAAACACAGCTGAGTCACTGAGGGGACTGATGAGACGTGTGGCCCCGCAGCGGGTGAAGCGGCAGAGGATGGGCAGACGAGGGGACACCCAGCAGGAGAACCGAGAAAGAAAAGCCAACAACTTGGAGAAATAAGACCGAGTCACAGGGGCTTCCTGGTGGTCCAGTGATTAAGAATCCGCCTGCCAGTGCAGGGAACACGGGTTCAATGCCTGGTCTGGGAAGATTCCACATGCTGTGGAGCCACTAAGCCCGTGAACCACAGCTACTGAGACTGTGTTCTAGAGCCTGCAAACCACCATTACTGAGCCCAGTTGCCACAACTACAGAAGCCCGAGCGCCCTAAAGACCACGCCCTAGGCTCCGCACCAAGAGAAGCCACCACAATGAGAAGCCCGCGAACCACAACTAGAGGGTGGCCCCTGCTCACTGCAGCTAGAGAAAAGCCCACAGAGCAACGAAGACCCAGTGAAGCCACAAATAAATAAATAAACAGACGAGTGATAGGACTTCCACTGCGTGTTTTCTAGACTTAAAGCTGCTCACATTAAGGGAGTTTGGTGTTGGCATAAGGACAGACATACAGATTGGTTGTACCAAATGCAGAGGCTAGAAATAGACTCAAACATGAACTGATTCTTGGTACATTGATTTGTAGTAAAAGTACCAAGATAATTCAGTAAGGGATAATAACTTTTTTAACAGATGGTGCTGAAACAGTTGAACATCAATATGCAGGAAAATGGACTTCAATCCATATCTTACACCATAGATACATGAATTAATACTAAGTGGATCACAGACCTAAAGTAACAGATGTAATAATTTTATAAACAGGCCTAGTGATTTTATTTTTCCAGTAGTCATGTATGGATGAGAGAGTTGGACCATAAAGAAAGCTGAGCACCGAAGAATTGATGCTTTTGAACTGTGGTGTTGGAGAAGACTCCTGAGAGTCCTTTGGACTGCAAGGAGATCCAACCACAGTCTATCCTACAGGAGATCATTGGAAGGACTGATGCTGAAACTCCAATACTTTGGCCACGTGATGCGAAGAACTGACTCATTGGAAACTACCCTGATGCTGGGAAAGATTGAAGGTGGCGGAAGGAGAAGGGGACGACAGAGGATGAGATGGTTGGATGGCATCACCAACTCGATGGACATGAGTTTGAGTAAACTCCGGGAGTTGGTGGTGAGGGACAGGGAGGCCTGGCGTGCTGTAGTCCTTGGGGTCACGAAGAGTGGGACACAACTGAGCGACTGAATTGAACTGAACTGAATGATTTTATAAATAAAATTATAAAACTTTTCAAAGAAAACATAGGAAAAAATCTGTGACTTAGAGGACACAGAGATCTCCTATGTAGGATACAAAAAGCACAAACCATGGAGGAAATAAGTTGATAAATTAGACTTCACTGAAATAAAAAGAAATTTTCTGTTTTGAAAGATACTGTTAAGAAAAGTGAATACTTATAACTCAGTAATTAGAGGCTTCCCTGGTGGTTCAGTGGTAAAGAATCTGCCTGTCAATGCAGGAGACACGGGGTTGGTTCCTAGTCCGAGAAGATTCCGTACGCCTCAGGGCAACTAAGCCCGAGCAGCAGCAGCAACTGAGCCTGTGCTCTGGAGCCCAGAAACCGCAGCATGAGAAAGCCACTCACTGCAACTGGAAAGTAGCCCTGCTCATCACAACTGGAGACAACAAATGAAGACCCAGCATGGCCAGAAATTAATTAATTAATTAATTTTAAAAAATAAGACAAACAACTTTATAGAAGACTATACTAAAGATNAACTTTTCAAAGAAAACATAGGAAAAAATCTGTGACTTAGAGGACACAGAGATCTCCTATGTAGGATACAAAAAGCACAAACCATGGAGGAAATAAGTTGATAAATTAGACTTCATTGAAATAAAAAGAAATTTTCTGTTTTGAAAGATACTGTTAAGAAAAGTGAATACTTATAACTCAGTAATTAGAGGCTTCCCTGGTGGTTCAGTGGTAAAGAATCTGCCTGTCAATGCAGGAGACACGGGGTTGGTTCCTAGTCCGAGAAGATTCCATACGCCTCAGGGCAACTAAGCCCGAGCAGCGCAGCAACTGAGCCTGTGCTCTGGAGCCCAGAAACCGCAGCATGAGAAAGCCACTCACTGCAACTGGAAAGTAGCCCTGCTCATCACAACTGGAGACAACAAATGAAAACCCAGCATGGCCAGAAATTAATTAATTAATTAATTTTAAAAAATAAGACAAACAACTTTATAGAAGACTGTACTAAAGATCTGAATAGATACTTCTCCAAAGAAAATATGCTGACATCACTAGTCATTGCTGCTGCTGCTGCTGCTGAGTCGCTTCAGTCGTGTCCGACTCTGTGTGACCCCATAGACGGCAGCCCACCAGGCTCCCCCGTCCCTGGGATTCTCCAGGCAAGAACACTGGAGTGGGTTGCCATTTCCTTCTCCAATGCATGAAAGTGAGAAGTGAAAGTGAAGTCTCTCAGTCGTGTCCGACTCTTTGCTACCCCATGGACTGCAGCCCACCAGGCTCCTCCGCCCATGGGATTTTCCAGGCAAGAGCACTGGAGTGGGGTGCCATTGCCTTCTCCTCACTAGTCATTAGGGAGATGCAAATGAAAATCAAAAAGAGACACCGCTGCACGCCCACGAGAAGGACTAAGTTCAAAAGTCTGACACCACCAAGTGTTGAGGAGAGTGTGGAGCCCCTGGGACTCTCACACTTCTGGTGGAAATGTAAAATGGCACAACTCTTGGGAAAGGACTCTGGCCATTTCTTATAAAGTTAAAACACACACTATTTGCTCCTGTAACTGCATGCCTAGGGCTTCCCTGGTGACTCAAACTGTAAAGAACCTTCCTGCAATTGCAGGAGACCCCGGTTTGATCCCTGGGTCAGGAATATCCCCTAGAGAAGGGAATGGGTACCCACTCCAGTATTCTTGTCTGGAAAACTGCATGGACAGAGGAGCCTGGTGGGTTACAGAGTGAAGAGCCGCAAAGGGGTCGGACACAACTGAATGACTAACACTAATTGCATGCTTAGGTATTTACCCCAGATAAATAAAAGTACACATTGACATGAAACTGTTCACAGCTGCAAATGTTCCCAGAAGCAAGAAGCTGTCGACTCTACACATACACTGCCAGTTGACCTTAGACCAGGTTGCCAAGAAGGCACAACGGCGAAAGGATCATCTCTTCAACAAATGGTATCAGGAAAATTTAACACCCTCATGTGGAATAATTAATTTGGACCCATATCTTACAGTGTACACAAAATCAGCTCAAAATGGATGAGAGACTTCAGCATAAGACCTAGGGGGAAAGCTTTATGACATTGGTCTTGGCAATGACTTTATGGATATGACACCAAAACCACAGTCAACAAAAGTAAAAATAGGCAAGTGGGACTACATTAAACCAAAAAAAGTCCCGCACTGCAAAAACAAAAAAAAACAAAAAAAAAATCAACAGAGTGAAAAGGCAACCTACAGAACAGGAGAAAATAGTTGCAAACCATATGTCTGATAAGCAGTTAATTTCCAAAATACAGAAAGAACTCCTACAACTCAATAGCAACAAAAGCTAGTAACTCAATTAAAAGTGGGCTAAAAACTTGAACAAACATTTTTCCAGAGAAGACATGCAAATGGCCCACAGGTATATCAAAAGATGCTCGAGGTAACTATCAGGAAAATGCAAATCAAAACCACAAGGGGCTGTTGCCTCACATGTGGTAGGATATTTATTCTTAAAAAAGAAAAAATAACGACAAAGACTACAAACATTGGGGAAAATGTGGAGAAATTAAAATCCTTATACACAGTTGGTAGGAATGAAAAAAATGGTGCTATGAAAAACAGTATGGAGGTTTCTCAAAATATTAAAAATAGAACTACCACATGATCCAGAAATCTCCCTTCTGGGTATTTATCCAAAAGAATTGAAATCAGGATCTCGATGAGATATTAGCCCTCCAATTTTCAGCGCAGCCCTGGAGGAGGAAGCAGCAACCCACTCCAGTATTCTTGCCTGGAGAGTTCCATGGACAGAGGGGCCTGGTGGGCTACAGTCCGTGGGGTCGCAAAGAGTCAGACAGGACGGAGCACAGCACAGCGCATCATTCAGCGCAGGATTATTCACAAAAAGCAAGGTTCACAAACAGCCTAAAAGATGGATGAACAAATAGGGACAATGCCTTCTGTACAAGGGGAATCTATTCAGCCTTTAAAAAGAAGGAAATTCTGGGAATTCCCTGGCGATCCATTGGTTAGGACTCCACACTCTCACTGCTGAGGATTCAGGTTCAATCTTTGGTTGGAAAACTAAGAGCCCACAAATGGCGTGCCGTGGCTGAAAGAAAAATAAATAAATAAAAATGGGAACAAAAAAAAGAAGGAAACTCTGCCGTATCTGACAACATGGATGAACCTTAAAGACGTGCTAAGCAAAATAAGCCAGTCACAGAAAGACAAATACTGCATGATCCCACTTGTATGAATGAGGATCTTAAAATAGTCAAACTCACAGAATTAGAGACTAGAAGAGTGGTTGCCCGGGATGGGGAGGGGAGGGGACAAAAGGGAAATTGCTGATCAACAGACATAAAGTTTTAGTCATGCAAGATGAATTTTTCCTAGAGGCCTGCTGCGCAGCACTGCGCCAGTAGCTACAATGTACACCCAGGAATCTGTTAAGCGAGTGGATCTTGCATTGTGTGTTTGTACCACAATCAAATAAAATATGTAAAAAGATTAAATATCCATGTAAGTGTTTGGGTTCAAATATTCATTTCTCGAGTTGTGTGACTAACAGGAGGGTTTCCAGGGACTTCCCTGGCACTCTGGTGGTTAAGACTTGGAGATCTCAGTGTTGGGGGCACAGGTTTGATCCCTGGTCGGGGAACTAACATCCCAAATGCTGTGCAACCAAATAAAATAAAAAAGTGATTTCTGCTTTGTGAGCCCCTGTGCCCTGGTCAGAGGAGTAGGAGTGGGATGGAGTTGGCTCAGAGTTAATTCAAGGAGAGTAAGTTGAGTAAATGATGTACCCTGCACACATATGGACCACGTGTTCTAAATGTATGTAGAGGGAGTATTTCTAGAAAAAAGGGAGAGAGACTTGTGTTAAAGAAAAGAAAACCCTGCAACCCTGAATTGGTAAATGGATAAGCAGATTGCAGCATATCTATACAAAGGAATACTATTCAGCAGTAAAAAGGAATAAGCTTACTCATATAGGCAACAAGTGGATGAATTTCAAAAGAGCCTTACAGTAAGTGAAGGACAGCTGACGCAAAAGTCCACACACTGCATGATTCCATGCGAATGAGGTTCTAGAAAAGGCAAATCCATCGTGACAGGAAGCAGACTAGTTTCAGTGACACAAAAGCGGGGAGATTCAAGCTGAAGGGAACAAGAGGTCATGGGGTGGTGGAGCTGTTCCGTCACTTGAGAAGTAGCTACATAGCAGTAGACATTTGTCAAAAATCACAACCTACACGTTTAAATATGGGAGGATTTTATTTTATGCAACTGGATCTTAATATGGCTGATTTTTTTAAGACCAAAATATTTTCTTCCCCTTCTCACTTCCCGATACTTCATCAAGGGTCTTGAGAATAATTTCTAAGTTCACTCCTCCCATTGCCCCCGGGTCACCTAATTATTAACCACTTCCCTGCCCTCATGCAGCAGGAAAAAACACCAACTTTTTCATTCTCTTCAACTGTTAGATTGGATTTTCAGAGACCAGATGGCTTGCAACTGAGCCAAAGGAGGCCAGGGGGCCAGAAAGCAGGACAATGAAAGTTGGGGGTGGGGGTGATTGAGCTGGGAAAATGCTGGCCGGGGCCCTGCAGCAGGGGTAGGGGGATGTTCCAAGAAGTGCAGCAGAACAACGCAGGAGCTGGTGATGGAGACCCAGGCCCCTTTCCACACGCTGGCCCTGGGCCAGCACTGTAAACCAGGCTCACCTTGTAAACCTGTCAGATCACTGTAAACCAGGCTCTTATCCCTGCTCTGTGCATCTTACTGACTTGTGGGGATTCAGTAAGACTTAAATGCAAAACTGCACTGGAAGAAACCCAATAAACCCAGCAGAGACGCACAAACATGACTGTGCTGTGCTAAGACGCTCGGTCCTGTCAACCCTTTGGGACTCACCAGGCTCCTCTGTGCATGGGGTTCTCCAGGCAAGAACTCTGGAATGGGGTGCTGTGCCCTCCTCCAGGGGATCTTCCTGACCTAAGGACTGAACCAGCGTCTCTTACGTCTCCTGCTTGACAGGCAGGTTCTTTACCACTCGCACCGCCTTGGAAGTCTATTACTGCTATTGGTCTGGGAAACTGAGGGACTCAGCGGCCCCAGCTCGTGGCCAGCAGAGACTGCCAGGTGCCTTCCCTACTTCCTCCTCCCAGCTTCCGCCCCTCCTGCAGGCCAAGGGCAAGAAGGAAAGGGTGGACTTCCTTTGCTCCTCAGTGCAGTCTGCCAACTGTACCTCCTCCTCAGAAAGCTTTGGAAAGGTCTTAATAATAAGGCAAGTGATAACAGATGTCCCAGCAGCCAGGGGCAGAAAGCTACAGAAATGTCACCCTGGTCTAGGAGGCCCGCAGTTTTGTGTTCCACCCCAAGTCAGACCAAGGCTGCAAGATCAGGTGGGCCTCCCTCTCTCCAGCCTCTGTTTCCCTCTCATTCTCTGCCCAGTCTCCTTTGGAGGAGCTTTAAAGGTCATCTAGTTCAGCGGTCCCCAACCTTTGTGGCACCAGGGACCAGCTTCGTGGAAGACAATTTTTCCATGGACTGGGGTAGGGGGGATGGTTTCGGGATGATTCAAGTGCATTACATTTATTGTGCACTTTTCTGTTCTTATTACATCAGCTCCATTCAGATCATCAGGCATTAGGTCCTGGAGGCTGAGGACCCTTGATCTCGTCTGTGTCCCCACGCTGCCAAGGAATAGGGGTTACAGAGCCTGGGGGAAGAGCTACCTGTGTTTCCCTCTCAGAGAGGATTCCCCTGAAAACAGGCTGCTGGCTCTTAGATGTTCATGTGAAGAAGTCTGGTTCTGCAGAAACCCTGTGTTTCTCTCCTGGGTTCTGAGGAGCCTCGGGGCCCTATTGGCCACCCCTAGGGCCACCCTGGAGTCAGGAGGCAAGTGGAGAAGGCTGGGCATGGAACTTATACTCCAGCCGGAGCTCTGATCTGGTCTAATTACATGTTAGGATGCCATTAGATTTGATGTGGAGGGTAGGGGGAAATGTTTCCTTGTTTTAAAAAACAGCTGGGAAACTATTCTTCTAACTGGACGCTCTCTTCCTGAGGTGATTAAGCCTGTTCCAGTCTCCAATCTTTCCAGTCTCCTTGGTGTTGGAGAGGAGCTTCGGTGGCTCACCCCCACCCTCCTGGTCTCACTGCCTGGAAGAAGCCTCCTTGCTTACTTCTGCCTCACTTTACCTGCCTTGTCTTGGTCTCCTCATCTGCAAATGGGGTTAATGACAGAACTTCTCTACAGCATTGTTCTGAGGGTGAGATGAGTTAAAACACGCACTTACAATAGAAATTGGCGCACAATAGATGCTTGCCTGGTGGGTCACATGGTAAAGACTCTGCCTGCAATGCAGGAAACCTGAGTTCGATCCCTGGGTTAAGAAGATCCCTTGAGAAGGGAATGGCAACCCACTCCAGTATTCTTGCCTGGAGAATCCTATGGACAGAGGAGCCTGGTGGGCTTACAGTCCATGGGGTCTCAAAGAATCGGACAAAACTGAGCGACTAACACTTTCATATTCAGCTGCTTAATAACTGTCAGCTGTTATTAAAGCCCCTGCTTCTGCCACCCCTCCATCTCAGGGAGGGTGATCCCTTCTCTCCAAGCCGCCTCATAAGGCTTTCTCCTCCTCGATGGTCTTCAACGCTGTCCCATTTCACAGGCTACATCCCCCACCTCTCCTCTACGGCCCCCCCAAAAGAGCCGGCTGCTACAGGCGCTTCCCCTCACCTTGATCTGGAACTCACTGCAGCCCTAACAAAGCTTCCCCCAGGGAGCCCTCAGCTAGCTTCATTGACTTGACTCTTCCACAGATTCATCAGCCAAACCCTCCTTCTTGAAACACCCTGGCCCTGGCTTCCTGAGAAGTGGTCTGCTGGGTTCTTTCCATGGTGATGGGAGGAACCCATCCATCCCCGTGGGGGGAGAAGTCCATGGAAAAGGAAGGAGCCAATGTCCAACAACACCAACTGGCCTGGCCAGCGCTTGTGATCATCCTGAAAGTGAGCCTTTGGGGCCAGGCTTCATTCCGGAATGAGCTGCTCTGTTTCCCAAACAGCAAACACCACGTCTTGTGGCTCCAAACCTCCATCCCTGCTGGCCACCCACTACCTGCTCGATGTTTGCTGGCCTGGGGGTCCGCCTAGGTCTAGTGCGTTCTCTTGTTTTCTTTTCAATTATGCAACACAGTGCTATCAATTCTGTTTTATACTCACTCCTCAGACTTTATTCATCTCACAGGTGAGGTTTGTACACCCCATTACTAGCTTCTCCCTGTTTCCTTCTCCCTGTTTTCCTCCACCACACAGCCAGCCCCTGGCAACCAGTTTTCTCCATTCTGTTTCTATGAATTTGACATTATTTTTTTTCTTTTTAAGATTCCACATGTAAGTAATATCATGCAGTATTTGTTTTTCTCTGTCTGGCTTTAAGATCACACCCTCAAGGTCTATCCATGGTGTCACAAAGGCAAGATTTCCTTCTCTCATGGCTGGATGATAATATTCCATTATACATGTGTGTGTGTATATATATATATATATACGTACATATGTGGATCCATCTTCTTTACCCATTCGTCCACTGATGGACATGTAGGTTGTTCCCATATCTAGGCTATTGTAAATAATGCTGCAGTAAATGGGAGTGTGGCTACCTCTTCCAGATCCTGTTTTAATTTCCTTCGGATCAATACCCGGAAGTGGAATTACTGGATCATATGGTAGCTGTATTTTTTATTTTTTTGAAGAACGATCCTGTCTTCCATAGCGGCTGCATGAATCTACATTCCCACAGCAGTGCACGAGGGCTCCCTTTTCTCCACACCCTCTCTGACATTTGTTATTTCTTGTCCTTTTGATTACAACCAGCTTAATAACAGGGGTGAGATGGTGTCTCATGGTGGTTTTTTATTTTTCATTTTTATTTTGGGCTGCACCGGGTCTTCGTTGCTTCGCACAGGCTTTCTCTAGTTGTCTCAAACGAGGGCTACTCTATAGTTCCAGTATGTGGGATTCTTATTGTGGTGTCCTCTCTTGTTGCAGAGCATGGGCTCTGGGAGCGAGGGCTTCAGCAGTTGTATTTCCCAGGCCCTAGAGCACAGGCTCAGTAGTTGTGGTGCATGGGCCTAGCTTTTCCTTGGCTTTTCCTCCCACCTAGATCCCTTGGTGGGATCTTCCCGGACCGGGATTTCAACCCATGTCTCCTGGTTTGGCAGGCAGATTCTTTACCACTGAGCCACCTGGGAAGTCCCCTCTGCCCATTTTTTAACTGGTTTGTTTTTTGCTACTTAGTTGTATGAGTTCTTTATACATTTCGAATATTCACCGCTTATCACAGCATGATTCGGAAATATTTCCTCCGTTTGGTATGCTGCCTTTTTGTTTTGTTGATGGTTTCCATGCTGTGAGAAAGCTTTTCAGCCTGATGCCATCACACTTGCTTCTTTCTGCTTTTGTTGCCAGTCTGTTGCTTGTCACATTGGGTACCAGCACCTTGCTGGGCACCTAGGTTGCTGTCTCTTCGCTTCACTCCAGCCCCTCGCAGCTTCTACAACATCTTCTCACATACCTTTACATCTTTGGGTTAGATCTAGTTATTCCCGTTGGCAAGTAAGGAACAGAGAGGTGACCTGGTCTTCCTGAGGTTGCACAGCTGGTAACGGGTGGAACCAGCACTGGGCCGAGTTCCTCTCATCCTAGGCGAGCGCCCCATGGAGCAGCCAGGGAGCCACAGATGCCCTAGGGATGAATTCAATCGGGACCCCTTCTCCGACTGCAGGAGGCAGCTCGGTTCCTGGAGACCCTACGAGGTGCAGATTTGGGAGGAGCTTCATTCAGTCCTTGCCTCCCCCGAGGTGAGGCTATGGACAGCCCAAATCTATGCACACACAATCCTGCACATGTGTCAGGGGTGCACATGCACTCACTCTTGGCTGTATAGATACACATATGCACACACATATTTTCACGTGCAACCCTGCATGTGCAGATGGGCACACACAGGACTGAGACCAAGGATGTTTCATCCCTTTCATGAACCCTGCTGACCATGTGGCCATGAAAGGCTGCAATGTCCCGTGCATGCTAAATCACTTCAGTTATGTCTGACTCTTCTGCGACCCACTGTATCTCGCCAGGCTCCTCTGTCCATGGGATTCTCCAGGAAAGAATACTGGAGTGGGTTGCCATTTCCTTCTCCAGGAGATCTTTCCAACCCAGGGATCGAACCCAGGTCTCCTGCATTACAGGTGGATTCTTTATTGTCTGCACTGCCTGGGAAGCCCACAGTGTCCCGTGGGGACCTTGCAAATCATCCATCCGTGACTGCACGTGACACTTTGCCTGTCCTCAAGCCAGTCTTCAGGGCACAACAGAGATGAGTGGGCCAAAGGCCAAGTTCAGCAGCATGAGAGTGTGTCACATGGGGGGCACGTGGGACCACCAGCCTTTTTGATGATGAACCCTGGGCAAAGTTCTTGATCAGACCTTGACTCAAGAAGCACTTCCCCACAACAGGAAAGTCTCCTACATTCCTCTAGAGTGGGGATAACTACATTAGGGAGCGTGATGCTAAAGCTTGCGTGTGAATCCTGAAGACACCACTGTTGCTGTGTGACCTTGGTGGGTCAACTTAACCTCTCTGGGCCACAGTTACCACATCTGTGAAATGGGGATAATCATACCTTCCCATTTGGACTGTATAGATAAAATGAGATTTAAAGACATGCATAAATGCTGAGTGCATAGTAGAAATTAGTATGTGGATGTTGAAAGATTGAATGAGATGAATGGAGATCAGATGGTTCTGGGTTGCACTGCAAGGCTCTCACTGCAAGCTGCTCTCCTTCTTGCGCCCCTTGAGCCCCCTGAGTATTTCCTATCTGAGTGGAGACTTATCTCCCTGCTCAAATTCCCCCAGTGTCCGCCCTACACACCCCTCTGGAGGGGCCCTGCAGCCCCACAACCCCACCTTTGTCTGTCTCTGTCCACCTTGGCCTTCTATTCCCTGAACACATGTGTTTCTTCCAGCCCCAGGGCCTTTGCACAGAATATTTTCCCCTCAGGTCTTCCTGTGGTTCCATCCCTCACTTTATTTAAACTCTGGTCAATGTCACCTCCTACATGAGGTTTTGCCTATAAACTGCCCTCCTCCCATCTCTCCCTGATTTTTCCTCACAGTCACAATGAGTGTGTATAAACATGAGTTACTTTTCTTGTTGAACATCTGTCTTCTCCTCTCAAATGTGAGTTCCCTGGTGGCTGAGTCTTTGTCTGACTTGTTCACTGTGAATCCCCTGCACCTACAGCAGGGCCAGACATGCAGTAGATGTTCAATAACTACTTGTTAAATGGATGGACAGCTAGAACTCTGCTCTTGAGGAGCCCAAATAAAACTTCCATCCCTAAACAACAATAATATGCTCAGTTCCTCTCTCTCTACATTCCCTCTCCTGCACAGCTCAGCTCATTAGTTCAATATATTTTAATTTTTTCCAGCCCCCAGCTAGCTGATTCAGCTGATCTATTCTAACGGCTCTCTCTTTTTTTTTCTTTTTTAATTTGGCTTTGTTGGGTCTTACTTGCAGCATGCAGGATCTTCGTTGCCTTTTGTGGGATCGAACCTGCATCCTCTGAATTACAAGGCAGATTCCTAACCACTGGACCACCAAGGAAGTCCCTCTAATAGTTCTTGGGCAGGGCGCTGCATGGGAATCCTGAAAACTTCCTTTAAAGTAGACTTGGCCGAAATGTGGGAGCAACCTAGATGCCCATCCACGGAAAAAGGGATGAACAAAGTGTGGTCTGTCCGTGCCATGGAATAATATTCTACCAAGAAAAAGAACCAAGTATTGATACAAGCTACAGTGTGTATATATGAACCTTGAAGACATTATGAAGATGCCAGGCACACAGGACCACTTCTTCCACGACTCTATTCCCATGGCACATCCAGCCCGGGGATCTCTCTCGAGTCAGAGAAGAGATGAGTGTTTGCTTGAGGTTGAGAAGGGTTGGAAGATTAGACTAGTGACAAAGGGTACAGGATTTCTTTTTTGAGGTGATGAAAATGCACTAAAATTACGGTGATGCTAAAAAACCATGGATTGCATACTTTATTTTTTCTTAATATTTATTTATTTGGTTGTTACGAGTCTTAGCTGGGGCTCGTGGGATCCTCGGTCCTTGCCATGGCATGAGGGATCTTGGGATACAAACTACTCCAAGAAATATAACTAGAAAAAATGAAAATGTTAGGTCAAAAAGATACATGAACCTCAGTGTTTATAGCAACACTATGTACAGTTGCCGAGATATGGAAGCAAACTTAAGTGTAAATCAACAGATGAATGAATAAAGAGGTTATATATATATATACACATGGGACCAGGGACTGCACCCACGTTCCCTACACTGGGGACTGAGTCTTAGCCACTGGACTACCAAGGAAGTCCCAGGAATTGTATTCTTTAAATGGGTGAATTGGATGGGTTATGAATTGTATCTCTCAATAAAGCTGCTTTTTAAAAAACTAAATAAAGTACATGCAGGTACTCCCCTTCCCCCACAACCTCCCTCTTAATGATGGTCTCCAGGGTGAAGGCCACATGCATGCCCATTCCTGGTTCCTGCAATCGTCTGCAGGAAGGCTTTGGAGCACAGAGGCTGAGAGCACTGACTTCAGAGTCACATCCCCCCTGGGTTTGAATCTGGATGCTGCCTCATGGTTGCTTGACCAAGGAGGGGTTCCTGACCCTGTTGTGCCTCACCCCCCACCAACTATAGAAGTTACTGAGACATATATTGAGATAAAGTTAGGTTGTAAGGCACTTAAGAGAATGCCCAGGCCACAGTGAGTGCGGGATAAAATATTAGCCTTTATTAAATTTTTATTACTTTCCTCCAGGCAATGAGGCCGTGTCCTCAATCTCCTGCAGTGCTCGCTGTAGGGCCTCTCCTATGGATGGCTGTCCCTGCAGCTGGCTTAGACAAGCATGCCCCCGTCATTCCAAACTTCAAGAACAACTTTCTGTCCTAAACCCTCATCCTCTCCAGGTATCACCCCATTTCTTTATTCTTCCTTCTAGAAAAATTCATCAAAGAGTTTTCTATACTCACTTTCTATAGATCCTTGCATTCTGTCATCTTCTAAACTTCCCTTTAGGGAAATTTCAAACATGTGCTTTGCCAGTCTGCTACCCCCGACGTTTTTGCTGTGTGCTTAGTCGCTCAGTCGTGTCCAACCCTTTTCGACTCCATGGACTATAGCCCACCAGGCTCTCTGCCCATGGGATTTCCCAGGCAAGAATACTGGAGTGGGTTGCCATTTCCTACTCCAGGGGATCTTCCCAGCCCAGGGACTGAACCTGCATCTCCTGAGTCTCCTGCATTAGCAGCCATGTTCTTTACCACTGTGTCACCTAGGAAGCCCTAATATTGTGTTCAAATGTCCCTGATTGCCTTAAAAATCTTGTTTTACAGCTTCCCTGGCAGTCCAGTGGTTAAAACGCCCTGCTTCCAATGCAAAGGGTGTGGGTTTGATCCCTGGTCAGGGAAGCTCCCAAGTGCCTCGTGGTACAGCTAAAAACATTTAAAAAAAAAAAAAAAAAAAGTATTTTTATAGTTGCCTCATCAGGGCTTTCCTTGTGGTTCAGCTGGTAAAGAATCCACCTATAACACGAGAGACCTGGGTTCGATCCCTGGGTTGGGAAGATCCCCAGGAGAAGGGAAAGGCTACCTGCTCCAGTATTCTGGCCTGGAGAATTCCATGGACTGTACAGTCCATGGGGTCGCAAAGAGTCGGACACGTCTGAGCAACTTTCACTTTCACTTTACTTTCATCTAAATCAGGACCTAGGTAAGGCCCAGACTTCACACTGGGTCAGTTTGTCTCTTTTCCCTTCTCCACACCAATCAAGCTTCCGCCCTACCGCTTGCTCTACCCAAGTTGGGCTTTTTGGGGTCACCAGTGACCTGCACACTGCTCAGTGGGCTGCCCTCCCTGCTCACCCTGTCACGGGGGTGGCTCTGCTCCCATCCTCCGCACAGAGACCCCTCTCTGCTGGGACACCACGTGGGTCTCCAGCTCTTCCGTTCCCTCTTCGGCTGCTCCTTCTCCACTCCCCTCCCCACCTCTTGATACCGGTGTGCTCCAAGGCTCCATACTGGCCCTCTTTGGTTTTCTTATTCCTTGCTGGTGTCACCCTCCCCAGATTGTATCTCTAGCCCATCCAAAGGCCATCTCCACCTGTATGTCTAACAGGCATCTCCAACTTAGCGTGGCTAAAACTCAATCCCTACAGACATCCTCATCTCATCCTTGCAGTAATTTTGGCCCTAACCCTTGGGCTCATCCTCGCCTCCTCTTTCTCTCATACCCATGTTAATCCCTCAGGAAGCCCTGTGGGTTTGCCTGCTTATCGCCACTTACTGCCACAACCCCTAGTCCAAGCTACTTCCATCTCTTAACTGGACCTTGCAACAACATCCCACCTTCTCTCCCTGCCACCAGCTTTCTTCCTCCTCAGTCTATCTTCAACCCAGGCTCAACCCAGCAGCTGAGGTCCCTTTGAAGCATTCTCTGCTCAAAACCATCCACCAGCTCCCAGTTTTTCTCAAAGTAAAAGCCAGACTCTTCACAACAGGTTCCAAGGCTCCATCAGTTGCTCATCAAGCAACACTGGCGTTGTGGGCAGGGAAACTCTTCCTGGTGGGGACGGTCCTGAGCAGTAGAGGATGTCAGCCATAGCCCTTGTTCATTAAATGTCAGCAAAGGATCCCCTCCCACCCTTGCCAGCCACTGTGACAACTAAAATGTCCCCATGCACTTCCAAACACTGCCTGGTGGGTCTGGAAATCCCAGGCGAGACACTCTTACAAGGTTTGCTGCAGCCTTGCACGCCCCCCAGGCCCGCAACTGCCACCCCTCCAAGGTCTCTGACTCCCCTCAGACCACTCTCCTTGTGCTCCATCAGCCCCCCCGCCTCCCTCACTCCCTTGCTGCTGCGGACCCTGCCAGGAGCCCTCCTCCCCCAGACCACACAGAACCCCTTCTCTAGGGCACACTCAGGTACTGTCTTAGCTCCCCGCCTTCCCAGGGCATCCCTTCTGAAATTGCAAACCTCTTTATTCCCAGGCCTCCTTGCTCTCTTTCTCCCCAGAGCACTTATCCCATCGAACGTATGTTTTAATTCTTAACCTTGTTTATTTATTTATTCTTTTGCCTCTAAGCTTCATGAAGTGATGTGGGGTATTTTGCTCGCTGCTACATCCGAGTACCTGGCACACAGCAGACAATCAATAGATATTTGTTAAGTGAAAGAAAGAGTGCAGATGCCATAGACGTTTACCTACCGAGAGAAGAAAATAAGCACTTTTAAGCCACAGGAATAAAGAATTAATTTCACCCTCAGCAAGGACTGGGGTGTGCTCAGCCTGGAGTGGCAAGTAGGGGAAGAGATGATGAAAAGCTCAGTTTATGTCTCAGATCAGTTCAGGAAGACTTCCTGGAGAAGGTGGGCTGTAGAACTCACTCTCAGCTCATTTCGAATCAGGTTATAACATCCTGGCAGCTTCCCCAATACTGATGAGTGCAGACAACACAGTGAGCCCAGTTGGAAGAGCAGTGGTGTTTTCATGTAGGGAAGCCCACTTCCTGAATCTATGTCTATCACAATTTACCAGTGCCTGTAGGAAGCTCCACCAGCAGGTTCCCCCGCTGGAGGGCCAAGTTCAAATAGAGCCCCTGGATAATGCCTGCCTACCTGCACACGACCCATCCCCACCCTCAGAAAAGCCCACCCAAATGATTACACAGAGGCAGGCTGCCCAGAGCTTGCCTTCTGCATGCTCAGTGAATGAAAAGAAAGGACCTAGATTCACACTCACACAATGGAATACTTTATAGCTATTGAAAAGAATGAGACAGCTCTTTTTATACTGAATATGGAAGCATCACCCAGAGACATTATTAGAGGGGAAGAATGCAAGATGCGAAGTGTATAGTATACTACCATTTGTACAAAATGAAGTATATACATATCTAAACAAATACATATACATACAAACGTGTGAGTGCTCAGTTGTGTCTGACTCTTTGCAGGCCCCATGGACTACAGCCCCCCAGGCTCCTCTGCCCATGGAATTTTCCAGGCAAGGATACTGGAGTGGGTTGCCATTTTCTCCTCCAGAGGATCTTCCCAACCCAGGGATCAAATCCATATTTTCTGTGTCTCCTGCATTAAAAGTTGGATTCTTTGCCACTAACGCCATCTGGGAAGCCTACACACACACACACACACACACACACACACAATCCCTGGAAGGATATACAAGAAATTGCTAAAAGTAGCTGCTGGGAACAGGGGCTGGGGGTGAGTGGGTGCAAAATAGAGGTGAGGAAACACTTTTCACTGTAAATTCTTGCATCTTTCAAATTTTGTATTATGCCGATGTTTTGGTACTACCTACTTGAAAAGAGTAAATTCAACTTTAAAAAGAACACAACCAGATTGACAAAATGAAAGCCAAACGTGAAAAGTTCAGCACGTAGGATTTTAAAATGAAAGCCACCCGCAGAAGGACAGGGGGCCAGAGCAGGACAGACTGCTTCGAGCAGACCAGACAATGAGCTTCTCTAACAGTGGTTTCTCCATCTACGGCCCGGGGCTGAGAAAGCCAGTGAGTCCCTAGGTGCCATGCAGAGCCAGGCAGCAACCAGAACCTGCACAGTTGGGGCAGGGCTGAGGGAAGGACTCCACTTCCTCAGCTGGCCGGGCCACATCTGACTCCTGAGCCACAGGGTTCATTGCAGCTCCAATGTTCTAGGAGCTAGAAGCCAAATTGAGGGGACCGAGCCACCCACAGACCCACCTGGAGCAGAAATTACAGGCCTCGGTGTGCCCGTCTAAAAGCAAAGGAGGCAGCTAGAGAGAGTGATCAGGAAGGGCAAGGAGAATTGACCGCCTTCAAATACTTGAGGGGCTGTCAGAGAATGAGGAAACCTGTTCTGAGCCCTCGGGAAGACTCTACCTTCCAAAAACACTTTTTGGCCCAGTTCTTGCCAGAGGGGGCCCCAGATAACAGCTGTCCTTGAGACCCCATTGGGCCAGGCGCCCAGGTTGCTGGGTACTTTATTGGCATCGACTCTAAATTATCACGGTGGTCCTAGGGGGTTTCACTGTTCCTACGCCCATTTTAGAGACAAGAAAATCGAGGCTGTCACTGCTGAGGGTCACATCAGTACATGATGGAGTCAGGGCTCAGACCGGAGGCCACACTCTGAACTACTACAGTCATCACAGGTTGGGCCAGAACTCGAAGGCCATGTGATTCTGTTGCTGTTCAGTCGCTCAGTCGTGCCCAACTCTTCCCAACCCCAAGGACTGCAGCACTCCAGGCTCCCCTGTCCTTCACTATCTCTAAGAGTTTGCTTGAAGTCATGTCCATTGAGTTGGTGATGCCATCCAACCATCTCACCCTCTGGCGCCCCCTTCTCCTCCTGCCCTCCATCTTTCCCAGCATCAGGGTCTTTTCCAATGAGTTGGCTCTTCACATCAGGTGGCCAAAATATTGGAGCTTCAGCTTCAGCTCTCCAGTGAATATTCAGGGTCGATTTCCTTTAGGTTGATCTAGCTATGGCAAGCTAAGGCAGGGCTGGGATCCTCTGCCAAAGTGACTCGGGTACAAGGAAGGCTAGTCAGGTGGATGCTGAGTAGAAGTGGACCTCCCTGACACCTCCCTGATCCCGATCCTCTTCGCTGCCCCTGCGGCTTCTCCCAGAAAGGCAATGGCCTTTTCCACAGTCCCGGCTGAGACATCCAGCTTGGATCCTCCGCACCCTAGGGCAGCGCCACTTCTCCCGCCTCCCACCAGAACCCCAGCCTCCAGCCCCGCCGGAGGAGAGCAGCCGGTTGGGTCTGGGGAGGGCCCGGGATGCTCCCAGACACCGTGGGCGGCGGCGCGCGGTCGTAGGCAGGGGCGGGTGCGCTGCGGGGGAGCAGCAGACCCGCGAGATGCGCCCCTCCAGACCCTGCGGGGCCGGGCGCGCAGGTTAGGGCAGCGGCCACGCTCCCCGGGTGCGTGACTCAGCAGCCGCCTCGCCAGGCGGGGCGCGGGACACACAGCTTCCCGACGCGGGGGCGGGGGCGGGGTAGGAGGGGGCCGCTCCGTCGCCCCCGCTGGAAGCGCCGAGGGGCGCGTGGGCCGGGACGTTCCGCAGCGGCCGCTCGCCAAGCCGCCCACGCAGCCCGGAACCCGGCCCGGCGCGCCCGCCCCCGCGGAGCCCCCGGGACGCGCAGCCCGCGGAAGGGCTTCCCCAAGCTCAGAGCGCTCCCCTCCGGCTGCTCCGGGGTTTACGCTCCAGTGTCCGAGGGGCGGGAGCCTGCAAATCCTGAGAATCTGGAGCGGGAAGACCCCGCGGAATGCACCGCGCCCTCCCCGACCTGCGGGCCCTGGCCGCCCTGCACCGGGCCCCAGGTCTGTCTCCTTGGTTTCTCGCAAAAAAAAAAAAAAAAACACACACACACAAAACAGCGGATTCAGAGCTCCCTTCTTGAGGCTCTTAGCATTTGGAAGTCAGTTTTCTCATCCAAGGTAAGTTGATCCCGTTGCAGCGACCTCTGAACAGCTTAGCTTTGCCCCAGCCTCGGTGACCGGTAGGCAGAGAGGGGCCCAGAGGTGGGCAAAGACCGATTGTCCCCAGTAGGCAGAGGGGACACCAAGGCCCACTGAAGGAAGGGGGGTGGATTTGCAGCAGTTCACACTTGGGGTCAGTGAGGGTGGGCACAGCGAACAGGACCCCGGAGTCCTGGCTTCTGGGTTCAGTCGAGCTGCTCCAAGAAACTGTCCTCTACCCACCCCTTCCACTGCTGCCTCAGGGTGCCTTCACGTGCCTCTGGAATTCCCTTTGGCCCTCTCCCACGGGTCCTTAGGAGTTGCATAGCTCCAAGAATATCCAGGATGCCCAGCAAACCGGTTTGGAAGCACCCGGGCATCTCTGTTCCTAAAGACCAGTCTGTGCACCGGAAACATTAGACACAGCCAGGAGATTCCCAGTTGCTCTGCTGAGTTTTTGTTGCTGTTTTAAATAATCATTGTGTTGAAGTGATGTGTTGAATGAAAATCGTGGTAGATTGGAATCATTTATCACGGAGGAAATTGTGGAATTCCCTTGCCTCTCCGCTGGGATGGGGAGTGCATTCCTGATTGGAAACAGGGAGGCAGCTGGTTTGACCTGCTGCACCCAAACTTAGAGAGGTCATGGGTGCCAGGCCCTGGCCACAGCCGGGCCAGTTCAGAGCAGATCACTGCAGTTTGGCCAGCATCTTGCTGCTGCCAGCACCTGAGCGTCCAAACACAGCACCTCTGCAGAGTCCCAAATACCTCGCCCCTGTACCGCCCACCTGCTTCTTCCTGGAGCTCACAGCCTCCAGAGGCCCAATCTCTTCCACGCTCCAGGCAAAGAGGGGGAGAAAGTGGAGGTGCTGTAGACTCGCCCCATTGGGGGACCAGGAGGAGCTGGTTGGGCAGCAGAGAGAAGCAAGCACACAGAGAAAGAAGGAAGCCAGAGTCGGGACAGCGTGCACAGTCTGAGCGGTGAGAAGACAGCGAGGAGGCCTGTGCTGTGGGGTGGGGTCATCACCCCCTCCTCCAGCCCAGAGTCAGGAACAGGCCCACCCTAGCACAGACGCACCTTCTCCGTCCCCCAAACGCAGCCACGCCAGACTCACACCCACTCTCCCTCCCGGCAGCGTCCTAGCAGCTCCCTGACCAGAGCTCACACCATCGCCTGGTAGAGAAATGGGAGAGGCCTGGAGCCTGGCTGCTGCTTTCCATGGCTGCTCCCAGGCCAGGCAGTGACCCCAGAATCCAACCCTTTCTCCTTTGTCTCTTTTCTGCCTGGTGACACGGCAGCAACTCAGGTTCCCTTTCCCTCCCGTCCTCTTAGACCTATTTTCCATTTCTAGTTGAGCCTGCTGATGGGCTGTGTGCGAGTGTGTGCATGTGCAAAGAGAGAGAGAAAGAGTGTGTGTGTGTGTGTGTGTGTGTGTGTGTGTTGGAACATTCCAAGGCTTTCTTATGCTTCATTCTTCCTAAAGCTTCCCAGGCTGAGGACTGGACTGCTCAGAGGCTTGGGTCAAAGGAGGAGGGGGCTGTCCCTCCTCATGGGTAGAATTGGGGTGGGATCTACGCTCCCCAGTTGGCCTTCAGACCTGAGCCTCTGATCCAGCGTTTCCCAGGTGCTCAGCTGCGGAAACTGTGCCCATGAGTGTGGGCACCGCCCACCCCCTCATGGACCTCCCTCCAGCTGAGACTTTCTTCAGCTCTGACGCCATACCCCCTCCCTCCACTCAAGGATGGATGAGGCTGCCTGTGCCCTACACACTGAGAGCTTATTCCTTCTCATGTTGTTCATCAACACTGCTAGGTATTGAGTTCGCCTCCATCCCCGACCCTTCTCAAGCTCATGTCACATCCACCTACTGCCTGCCAACATCTCCCCCCACCACGACAGACCCCATTAGAGTTGTGTGAGATTTTTGCCATCTAACATATTATTTTAAGGGCCTATAAAGGATCAACATTGCTTAACCAAGCACCAGGATGCTCCTTAGATTCCTGCCTTGTGAATTTTATACATGGGGCTCATTGGGGAAGTATTCCTTCTCCAGTGCAGATAATTTCAAGACTAGCCAGTGTGGAGTGAGTGCCCTGGGTCCCTCCCCTTTGCTTGCCAGGCAGTGCTAATTTCTTGCAAAATACAGTGGATGTGAAGACCACTTAGGCTTCATCAGCCTCCCCGGTGAGCCCTGCAACACCTTCCGAGCCCCCTGCCCCAGCTGTTAGACATCCTCTTCCCTTGTCAAGCTCGTCCTCAGACACTGCTCAGATAAATTCCCATGCTTTTAGAGCCAAATGTGTTGTTTTTCTCCTGTCCTAGGAGAATTTGCATTTTAGCAAGGGGGATAACCTGAAGTCCCCAAAGGAGTCTCTAATTATGGAATTGCTGGCCGTGGCAAAATGTTCTGGAAGGCAGAGAGACCTCCCTGGGTGCCCTCATCCCCTGTAACTGGAGGTAAGGTTGGCCCTGCACACCCACGGGGCAGCCCTGACTGGTTCTCTCAGTCCCTCACTGCATACTGACAAGAGCGCTGGATGAAGAGTGTGGAGAAGCTGAGTTGTACCTAGTTCGGCCACTAATCAGTTTGGAAGCACCAGCCCTTTCTCAGGCCATAGTTTTCTCATTTGCCAAATGAGAAGTTCGGTGCAAATGACCTTCCAGAACCTTTTCAGCTCTGACATTTGCCTGACATTCGGAGGGTCTGGGGGACCCTGGTACAGCTCCCAAGGCCGTCCAGCCCCTGGGACTGTAGACACCTTCCTGGTGGGGGCAGGGGTGGGGTGCTTCTCTGGGCAGGACTTCCACTGGCCTGCAGGCCTCCTGTCCACAGCAGCCCGCCCCCTGCTGGGGAGGGAAGGTAGTGCTCAGCACAGCCCCCGCCTGGCAGTTACATAACCCTCCCAATGGGATGTTCTAAACAGCAACAGCACAGCAGCCTTTGCCCTGGGCCACCCGGTGCCCCCAAATACACACAGACACACAGACACACACACACACACACAGGTCTTTGCCTGTGATGCCTCACAGCCACAACCACCTTTCCATCTTCTCTTTTCCATTTGCTTTCTTGCTGCTGTTGTTCAGTTGCTAAGCCGTATCTGACTCTTTGTGACCCCATGGACTGCAGCATGCCAGTCTTCCCTTGTTTTTTTCTAGAAGGTATTTATTCTAAGAGAGTCCTTACAAGATGAAACTCCTTTACCCTCTGGGCTTGACCAGAATGAAGCAGAGTCCTCCCCCAGCCACCCTGACCACCCAGCTTCCACCAAAATGCCAGGTCGGGTCAGGCCTCCCACTTTTCTCAGCCCCTCCCTGCTGTCTCCCTTTCTGACTGCAGAGTCCTGCGAAGAGTGGGTCTGCCTTCCATTCCCAGAATGGGAGAATTTGGAGAAATGGATTTAGCTTTCATTCCAGTGAACGGGAGGCATGCTCCTGGTTCAGACTCCATCCCCCACCCTCCCTTGTTGTCCTTGACAAGGTCACATACGAGATGACACTGTGGTTTCCCCATTTAGAAGATGGATGAGGTCATTGTTACCACTGTGGGGTGTTGGGTGGCAACTCAGGTCCCCTCAGTGTACATAAGAAAAGTGCAAACAATCTGAAAATGCAGCTGAAGAAATTCAGCTTGGGCTTAAGGAAGCAGTTCTCAGCTATTCAGTTGTGAGACCTCACCACAGGTCACTAAGGGATGAGGGGTTTGTCCTGCCCAGCTGCATTTCAAGGCAGGCTCCCATTCATGTATCTGGTACACACTGTCCAGAGGTTGAGTGGTGGCTGAAGAAAGGTCACACATAGAAATGTGGCCTGGAAGACTTCCTGAAGGAATCCTGAACCTGGATTCTCCTCGATAGCTATGGTCTCACTCTGGATGAAACTTGGGCCCTGGTTTCTTTATCTGTAGAAATATTACAGCATATTGAGTACTTACTATGTGCCCAGAACAGCTTAAAATATATATAATCTAATTTTAAAATGTTTTACAACAACCCTTTAAAGTAGATATTATTACTTATTTCATAAATGAGAAAAGAAAAAACAAAAACACAAGGCTCAAAGAAGGTATAAGGGAACTCTCCTCAGTGCTCTGCGGTGACCTAAATGGGAATCCGGAAAAGGGGATATATGTATACACATAGCCGATTCACTTTGCTGCACAGCAGAAACTAACACATTGCAGAACAACGATACTCCAATAACAGTTGAAAAAATGAATGCAAGGCATTCCAGCTGGTAGCTGGTAGAGCAGGATTCATACCCGGGTATGCCTGCCTGCAAAGCCCAGGTTCTGAACCACCTGGATCTTGAAAACTCCCAGGTGGCTCAGTGGTAAAAAAAAATCCACCTGCCAACACAGGAGCCGCAGGTTCGATCCCTGGGTTGGGAAAATCCCCTGGAGGAGGAAATGGCAACCCAGTCCAGTATTCTTGCCTGGAAAATCCCCTGGACAGAGGAACCTGG
The DNA here is from genome assembly GCA_006410935.1 of Redunca redunca. Taxonomy (NCBI): domain Eukaryota; kingdom Metazoa; phylum Chordata; class Mammalia; order Artiodactyla; family Bovidae; genus Redunca; species Redunca redunca. The sequence goes on along the minus strand of SJYQ01005708.1, from coordinate 75,845 downwards.
CAGGCTGCAGTCCATGGAGTCGAAAAGAGACACCACTGAGTGACTGAACAACAGCAATATGGTTTCCTTACGTTCCTTTCAGCCTGAGCAAACTAGTTTCTCCCTTCTGCTCCTCCTCCTCCTACTCGTGTGTTAATGCCCTTGCTGCCTGAATCCAACCCTTTCTCCTTTGTTTCTTTTCTGCCTGATGACAGGACCCTCCATTCCTGTGTGAACACGAGAAGCCCTTTGCAACTTGTGTGGGAACCCACACTTCACGCTTCTCATGAAGCAGAGGAGGAAGGTGCAACGGCGACCCCGGCCTCAGAGGTCCCACCACATGGCCTTGCATTTGGGGGTCTGCCAGGTGCAAGGAGCGCATCCCCAGGACCTGTTCCTAAGATACCCCTTGCTAAGCCGCTGCCACCCTGGGTCCTCTGAGAGTTCTTGCAGGCCCCAGTGGAAAACGTTTAAGGTCTACAACAGGGCCATCTGTGTCTAAAATTCCTCATGTGGGGTTTAAGTCCAAGATTCAGGCCTCTTTCCAGACCGCGGTCCAGCTGGTTGTCTGGCTCTCCCCGATTTTTCATGTCACCCTCCCCACACACCTGACCTATCTGCCTTTTTTCACAGGTGACCTCTGAAACTCGGGCCGCATAGCTATTTGCTGAATCAGCAGGACCAACTGCTGCTCCTCTCACTGGATTTCGGGCCAAGAGGAAGATGTGCCAGGATGGCCTTGCGAGGGCCTCTGCTGTTGGCCATGTGGTTCCGAGAAGGGTTGGGGAAGGAAGGAGGTGGTGGTGGAACAGGCACGCAGGTGGCTTTTCTCTGGAGTCCTGTTGTTTGGGGCTGAGAGTGAGGAAGGAGCAGTGGCCTGGGCCCTCAGAGAGGCAGGGGACGGCAGAGCGCCACGAGTGTCTGCCCGTGCCAGCTTCTGGGTGAGCAGAAGACGCCCAAGCCCTCCTCCTCTCAGCGAGCCTTCACTCAGGCCCCTTTTCCGGCTGGCCAGCCTGGTGTTGTCCCCTCCTTATTGAGATGGGCAAGAGGAGGACAGGGAGGCTGGGGAATAAGAGCGTAGTGTGACTTCCTCAGCTAGCAGAGGTTTTGGCGACTGGGAAGAAAGGACCAGTACTGAGCTCTTCCTATGTTGATGGGTTTAGCCTTGGGGGGTCGGGGGGTGATGGGGGAGGGGCTGTAGGTCAGAATGGGGAATGGTAAGCGCATGCATCACGGACATTTCCTTGGATCGACTCCTCCCAGCTCTGACCCCCTCCAGCTGTCCCTGCCTCTCACTATTCCTCACGTAAACCCTTGGCGCCAACCTCAGAAACCTCTCTGGGCTCGATATGCTGGGTATGCTCTCTTTTTTACCCCATTCTGTTCTGATAGAGGCAGGCTCTGGCCACCTGCAGTCTGCTTAACACTTACCAAGACGTTTCTAGACCCCTGTCTGGAGTGCATTGAGCACGGACTGTCTGTGTCTTTTCTGTCCTTTCACAGCAGAGAGTGCAGGATTTTGGACAGATACAATAGAGTTGACCTTCACACACTCTTAAGAGCTCCCATGAGGGGCTCATCTTGGAGATCTGCCACCTCCAGGCAGACAGCCTTGATTCAGTAGGAGCACAGATGCCTGCGCCAATCGGGGTCTCAGACAACAGGCTAGAAGTCACTTCCAGTAGTCTTCCTGCCATCCCCCGACTCTAGGGAGCACAAAACCATGGTGCTCAGAAGATGGCCCAAGATTTAGCTTATGCTTAGGATGGGAGCAGAGAGGAGGAGACTTCTCTACACAGCTTACATGGAAGCAAAGGATGGAAGGAAGAAAACGTGGGGAGAGGGTGTGTTTGACAGGAGGGATGAAAGGGGGAAGAGAGAACATATAAAAAAGACAAAGGAGGAAGCAGAGAGGACAGGCGCTTCCGAGACATTCGGAGTTCACGGCCCCATGGAGGTGGGGAGCTCCAGGGTAGGAGCTGAATTTGAATTCTAGTGAGAGAATCTTAGCCTGCCTCCAGTAATCCTCTGCCCATGGACGTGGGGACTTGGGCAAGCCCTGGCATCCACTGGCTCTAAACACATGGCTGAGGGGACAGATGGACACGTGCTCAAGCAGAGAAGCTGTGGCCACACTGAAGCCTGGAGCTTCAGGCCGGGTCATATGCTTCCATGGCGAGGAGGGGACTTTGCTGGGTCAGGCTGAAGCTCTGGCTCCAGCCAGGAAAGGGATAATCAATTCTGTAGAGGCTGTGAGCCTTGATTGAAAAAATAAAGAGGAGGAAGCTAGATTGCTGCTTTCATTAAGAGGCAAAAGCAGTGGGGGCTGGAGCTTAGCAAGAGCCAGGAAGCAGCAGAGAAAGAATGTTAACCCCTTGGGTGTCATTCTTCCCGATATCTTTACACTCACCCAGTCCCACATTGTTGCTTCCTTGACCTGACCTCCAAGGCCACCAGCTTCGTAGCTCCCTTAGCTGGAGGAGGGAGAGGCTGGGCAGCATATTAATGGAGATCTGATGACGATTAAACAATCTATTATTTCCCAGCCCCAGGGTCCCCAGGGCTCCTGCCTCTCCTGGATTCAGGGAAGATGAGTTCTGGGGATAAGAGACAAGCTGTGCGGTGAGATCACAAGTCTCACAGTGCCTGGTAACCCTCATCCCCGCCTCAGCAACCTCACCAGGGCCGCATTCTCACCCTACTGAGGCCAGAAAAGGGGAAGGAAGAAATAAAAAAGGATTTCAGCAAAATTATGATGGAGAGACCCCTCTCCCAGCTCTTCCTCCTACGTCAGCATGCCCAGTAGGGAACTGATTCAGCAGGGAGATTCCCAGGAGAGGCCCCAGGAAAAGGGCTGCTGGCTCGGCTCTGTCTCCCCCAGTCTTATCTGGTCCATGGAGTGCTGCCCATATCTAACCCAACAGCACTGAGAAGTTGGGTAGAAATGGACAGACATGCAAAACGGGGGTCGTGGGCAGAGAGCAGGATGGGGCCAAATGTGTAGTCAGCAAAGGTGATTCCTTCCTGAGGTTCTACGGGGGAAACTTCGGCTGAAGTTAAGCAGAAAAGTGGGGAGACACGGGTGGTCCAAAAGGCATTTAGTCTGCCTGGATGCCCAAGATTTCCCATCCAAGCGGGGAGGGAGCTGAGGGAGGAGGTGAGGCATTTGTTTCTGAGCTCTCTAAGTCTCTGGGTGTCTAGGCCTGAGGAGCAGAAGGGGTGAGCTGGCAGATCTAAAGAAAGGAGGGTTTGCTGGCAGTGTTAACCTCTTGGTACCTGGCACAACTTCCTGAAAGATTTCCAACAACTTCCACTCTCTTCCACAATTTTAATTACTTATTTTTGTCCTGCTCACTTGGGAAGGAAAAGCAGGACAAGGGAGAGGGGAAGATGAGGACATGATGGTTTCTCTCCAGTTGTGACATGTGAGGCTGGATAGGAATCCAGATGATACCTAAAACCCCTGGGTTCCCAGCAAGAGCCCCTGGGCACGAGTGTTTGGGCTCTTTAAGCTGCTTTGGGGGCCACAACAAAGTCCTTATTCAGGAGAAATGAGCTTTCCTCCACCCTTCTTGCCCACACAGTCCCCGAAGGGATGCAAAGAAAGTGGGAATGTGGTGGAAAAGGAGGAGGACACTGAGGAGCGTGAGGAGAGGAACCACAATTCCCTGGGAGCTGTGGCTGCCCTAGGAAATGGAATGAAATAATTCCCCCCCATTTGGGGCAGGAGGAAACACATGGTGTTTTGGATTTTTTTGTTTGTTTTAGATTTTTTTTTTTCACCTTTTGCTGAGCCATGGGCAGTGAGGGAAAACTGACTTTCTGCTTTTTCTGCCAAATAAGGAAAGAAAACTGTGACACTGAAGGAAGAGCAATGGACCATTGAGGGAGCTTGGAAAGAAAGCTGCATCTTCTTGGGGTTTGAATCAAACACTGTGGAGTCATCCTGGATCTTCCCCTCTTAAGAGCCCAAGATTTTGGTCACATCTACCCTGTGTCCTGACCCAACTTGTCTAACTCTGCAGTAGATATGAGGAGAAAATGAGCCTATGTCAAATCTTCACAAGTATCTGTAGATTAAAGCATGCCAAGGCTGCTGAAGATGACTCTTGGTTCTCCTCCTTTCCCACCCCCAACTTCCTTAGCATCCCCATTGTCAGGGTCAGGTGCTGACTAGCTTCTGATTTCCCCTTAGCTGTTCTTCCATCACCTGTCTACTCAGAGAAAGGAAGCCGACATGGTCACAGCCTTCCCAACACAGAGGAGAGAATATTCCAGTCTTCTTCTCTTCTTCCCATATCCCTAGTTCATGGATATTGGATATAAAGAAAAAGAGCTTGAAGTTATAGAGTTTCTCGTTAGGGGCTAATAAGCATATTTTTCTCTGGACCTAACATGAGATTCCACTTATCACCAAATAACCAAGGGGAAACAAGATTTGCAGTCACCAGCCATAACAGGAATTACATCCAAATGCCAACACTGTTTGCCAACTGTCTCATCATTATTCCCTTTCCAAGATTGCTAACACCCTGCATAGAAATCCTCCTTGAGTCAGAGGGTAGAGCTGTAACCAGGCAGACCTGACACTATAAAGGGATTCTCCGTGGGCTTGGTGGGCTGTTACCTGGCACCCCTCTAGATTTGTGGGGATTCAGAAGAAAGGGGCCCACTCAGGTCAGAGCAGAGTAAGCTTCCCCAAACGAGCCACTCCTGGCTTTGACTCCCACTGCATCGGTTAAAGAGCTAGCTTGTTCCCCTGGGAGATGCTTTCTCCCACCCTCCTCTTCCTCTGTATCCAGCCCCCCTTCCTTCTCACATCATCTTGCCTCTCAGCCTTATGTTATGCCTCCCAAATCCCCTCAGACCCCAGTTCTACTCTTCCTGGACCCTGCCCTTGTTAAAGCTCTTAACATGTCTTTTTTCATATCTCCCTCTCCATTCAAATAATTTTACTACCCAAACTCCCATCCAGATTTCCCCTAACTTAAAAAGATTCTTCAACTGTTCTCTTTTCTTCAGTTTAATCTTCCCCCCTAACTTCGCCCCCAGTCTTGTCCCCTTTGAAATCTGCCAGTTTTCAATAACCCTAATCACCCCATGTCTTTCCTCCTCTGACCTCTTTTGCTCCAACATCCCCCAGACCCCTTGAACACTGGTGTCGTTCCCTCCTTCCCCCCAAATCCCCTTGACATACTTCTGCCCCTAAGCATCTTCTCACCCCTCCACTTCACACTGCCTTAGTCCTCCAGACTCGGGTGCACCTGATTACCCCCTCGTCCCCCACTCACGTCCATTAGCTTCCCTCCCTCCCACAACGGTTCCCATGCCTTCTTCCCCACTCACTCGGGTCTCCTGCTCAGGACGCCCTTGCCGAGGGCGGCGGGGGATTTGTGCTGAAGGAGGGTTCCAGCAGCAGCGCAACAACTCGGGGGACGCTCCTTCTCCTTGTCAGCCGCGGCCCCGGGCGCCACCGGGTGCTGGTGGGGCGACTGGGGTGCGTGAGCCCTGCCGCTGGGGCCCGGCTGGGGCTGAGCCAGGAGCTGTCCGTGGTGCTGAAGAGGGGGCTGCTCGGGAGCGGGCTGTGGTGCGGCGGGCGGCAGCTGTCCGTGGTCCTGGATCGGCTCCTGGGCCCCGGCAGTGGCCGGTGACGGGGGCACGAGCCCGGGCGGAGGCTGGGCTTGCAGCAGCTGCTGGTGCTCCCACAGGCTGCGGTTCTCGGCGCTCAGTTCGTCCAGCCGCCGCTCCAGCTCGTCGATGCGCTGGCGCTGGGTGTGGATGAGGCTCTGCTGGTTCTGCACGATGGCCGTGAGCTCCTTGAGGTAGAGCACGGCGCGCACCGGGTTCTCCAGCAGGCTCTCCATGCCGCCCGCCGCCGCCTGCGCCCTGCCTGCGCCTCGGCGGGCGGCGGGGAGCGCGAGGGCGCGCACGAGCCCAGCAGCCCCGGCGGTCCGCTCGCCTCCCTCCCGCCGCCGACGCCGCGTCACCGCCACACCGACATTCACACACGCACGGGGGGCGGGACCGCGGCGCCCGGGCCCACCTTCCCCCTCCCATCCTCCCCCTCCCACGCCCTCCAGGCTTCGTGAGGAGTCTCGGCTTCCTGCAGGGCTGGCAGGGGCGGAGAGAGGCGAATGAGAGAGCGGGTAGAGGCTCAGGATAAACGGACGGGGCCCGGGATGGATGACATGAATCTGGCAAGAAGGGATAGCGGCGAGGTGGAAGTGAGGTGGGACCGGGAGGAGAACAGAAGCACATAAGGAAAGAGGAAGCAGAAAAGGAGAGGATGGCGAAAGGAGACAGAAATGTACGAAAAAGAGGAAGTCTGACAGGTCATGCGTTCTTTTTCCTGTGTCCAGTCATTCCAGGGGGCGAGGGTACATCTTAAAGACCTTCCGAGCAGAGGCCACACTTACCTCTTGCGTACTCGGCAATCTTGTATTCTGCTGGGGGAATCCCCTGGAACAGGAGGGTCATGGGACACTGAGAGACCCCAGACAACATCTGGTCCTACTTCTTCAGCCAGAGGGAAACTTAGGCTGGAAGGCTGTTTGTTTACGCTTGATTTCCTCTGGGAATGAGACCTCAGGACAGTTTTAGCCATTCTAATAGGAACATGAACTAAATAAACCGGACCCTCTGTGTCATGGACTAAAGAGCTTCCAGAAGCTTCTTAAAGAGATCATTCTGTTTGAAAAACATCTATGAAATGCACACTGCACGGAACACTGTACTAGGTGGTGGTAAGATAAAGGTGACTAGGATGGAATCTTTGGCTTCTTGAAGCTTATGATTAAGTAGGTGAAACAGGTAATAAATATTTCGTTTCAATATTCAGTGGTGGTTGTAAGTGATAAGATGGAGATTGCTCCGAGTGCTATAGGAGCCCAATGGCTTGGAGATTTGAGAATGCTCCTTGGGAGAAATAACACTTGAAGTGGGAAAGATTTTCCAGAAAAGGAGAACAGCATTAGCAAAAGCTCAGAGACTGGAATCAGCATGGACTGAATCACTCAATAATTTCTACAATAAATTTATATAAAACACACACTAAATGCTAAGTAACATACTAGGAACTATACAGGCTAGCTGTAGCATAGATCACAAGTTATCATTTCTGTATTCAAGAGGATTGCAACCTAGTAGAGTAGATATGGCATGCACATGAACAACTAGAATATAAATCAAAGTTTCTGTAAGAGACCTTCAAGCCAAGTGCCATAGGAGTTCCGGGAAGTGAGAAATTGTGTTTAACTATGGTGATCTGATAAGGAGGAGGTGTTATTCAAGCTGGGCCTTGAAGGATGGGAAGTGTGTCATCAAATAGACAGAATAGGGGAAGGTTGGGAAGATATGTCAGGCAGCAAGAAAAGACTACGGAATGGAAGTACAGCACCTCTGTTCAATCCAGTTTGGCAGGAAATGACCCTTTCCTCCGGGCTAGGAGTGCTCTTAGCATATCTGTTGGACTGTTGCATTTTCGACACAGGTGGTCCACCAGCCTCCCTGTCTACCTGCTGCTCCCCCAGGGTGGGTATATCTGTTGATACCTGGTATCTAGTGAGCTGGGTCAGCCATGCCCATCTGGTGCCAGACTTAAATGACCTGGGGGGGATCTGTGCTCTGCAAATATATTGGTTTCTCTGCACTTGGCTTTTTATTTTGCTTTCTTCCCATTTATTTTCCTAGCAGACTTCCTTTTGTAAAGAATAAGTGCAGAAAGCTTATCCACAGCTGAACCAACAGTTGGGAGAGCAGAGCACGGGAGGATGACCAGTAATTTCCACTGAAGAATGGAGATTATGGGGTGGAATGAGAGCACACAAAATGCAAACACTTTTCTTCTGACTTTTCTTTGCCTGCCTAGTTGATTTGTTATCTAAACAAGAGTTGGGTGTTCATAGACACCAATACTATTTCTATAGGTGAAATAGTCTGCAGCATAATTATCTATGGGGGCCCCTATTAGTTCTGCTGTGTTGGAATCACCTGGAGTGGAGCCCAAATGTGTTTTTATCTTTTAACTTTTTTCCTTTGATTAAAAAAAAAAATTATTGAGTTACAACTCACATGTAATAGTATGCACCCACTTTGTGTGCACAGTTCAATGAATTTTGACAAAAATATACACTGTGTAAACAAAATTTCCATCACTGCAAAAAATGAGGTTATTACCTCATGCCCCTTTGCAGTCAATTGTTGTCATCCTCATCCCCAATTAACCACTGATCTGCTTTCTGTCAAGAGAGATTAGTTTTGCCTATTCTAGAATTTCACATAAATGGCAATCACAGAGAATATATTCTTTTGTCTTTTTTTTTTTTTTGCACAGCATAATTCTTTTGAGGTTCATCTGTTCTGTTATAGGTATCAATATTTTGTTCCCTTTTATTTCTGAGTAGTCTTCTATGATATTGACACACTATAATTTATCTACTCACTTATTAATGGACATTTGGTTGTTTCTTGCTTTTGATTATCTTAAATAAAGCTTTTATGATCATTAATGGACAGTTATTTATGTAGACATATGTTTTCATATGTTTCATGTTTTATGCAACATGTGTCTTATAAGAAAGAAAAATCTAGAATTGGAATTGCCAAGTCATATACAAAATTTGTATATTTAACAATAAGAAACTGCCAAATTGTTTTCCAAAGTGGTTGTACTATTTTTTTATTCTCATCAGCAGTATGTGAGAGGTTCAGATGTTTCACATCCTTGCTATCACTTGGTATTTTTAGCCTTTTTTTTTTTTGGTTGCACTGGGTCTTTGTTGCTGTGCACAGGCTTTCTCTAGCTCATTGCTGGGGCTTCTCTTGTTGCTTCTCTTAGAGCATAGGCTCCAAGGCACATGGGCTTCAGTAGTCGCAGCTCACAGGCTCTAGAGCCCAGGTTCATTGGTTGTGGCTTGTGGGATCAGTTGCCCTGCAGCATGAGGGATCTTCTCAGACAAGGGATTGAACCCATGTCCCTTACATTGCAAGGCAGATTCTTAACCACTGGAACACCAGGGAAGCCCCTGTGGGAAGAATTCAAGTTCTTTAGTACACATAGGGCTATTCAAACATTCTATTTCTTTGGGTATCCATTTTGGTAATTTGCTTTTCTTGTAGGCAGAATGACCTCTCAAAGGTGTCTTACTCTTAATCCCCAAAACCTGTGAATGTATTAACTTATATGGCAAAAGCCACATTAAATACGTGATAAAATTAAGAATCGTGAATCACAAGAGTCTTTATAAGAGGGAGGTGAGAATGTCAGAGAGGAGATGTGACGACAGAAGCAGAGGTCATGGTGAGGCAATTGCTATGTGGTAGCCAGAGGGCAAGGGATGCAAGAAGCCGATATGTGTGTGTGCTCAGTCGTATCTGACTCTTTGTGACCCAATGGACTGTAGCCCGCCAGGCTTCTCTGTCCATCGCATTTCCCAGTTAAGAATACTAGAGTGCATTGCCATTTCCTTCTGCAGGGGATCTTCCCGACCTAGGGATCAAACCCAGTCCCCCGCGTTGCAAGGCAGATTCCCAACCTGGACAAACAAGGAAGCCCTCTTCTTATTTTTTAGTTTTCCTTTTTCTACCTACTTGTGTTTCCTATACTAAAGCACATTGCATGGGAAAATAAGTATTTTGGTACAAGCTGGAGCAGGGGTTGGGAGATTTTCTGTAAGGGCCAGATAGTAAATATCTGTCGGAGAAAGCAATGGCACCCCACTCCAGTACTCTTGCCTAGAAAATCCCACGGACGGAGGAGCCTGGTGGGCTGCAGTCCATGGGATCGCTAAGAGTTGGACGTGACTGAGCAACTTCACTTTCACTTTTCACTTTCACTCATTGGAGAAGGAAATGGCAACGCACTCCAGTGTTCTTGCCTGGAGAATCCCAGGGACGGGGGAGCCTGGTGGGCTGCCGTCTATGGGGTCACACAGAGTCGGACACGACTGAATCGACTCAGCAGCAGCAGCAGCAGCAGTGTTTCCTCTTGCTTTTCTTTTACTAGATTCTTAAGGTGGAAGCTTAGGTTGATAACTTTGGACTTTTCTTCTTTTTTCACATAAGCACTTACAGCTCTAAATTTTTGCTGTTTTTAAAGTCTTATAAAGCACTCTTTTTACTGCATCCCACAAATTTTGTTTTCATTTTCACTCAGAGCAAAATATTTTGCAGTTTCCCTGTTACTTCTAAATCTTTCCATTATTAATTTCTAATTAAATTCCTTTGTGGTCAGAGAACATATGAGTTCAATCTTCTTACATTTATCGAAACTTTTGGGACTTTATATGGTCCAATCTACAGTCTGTTTTTCTTGTTAAGATTTTTTTTTAATGTGGACCATTTTTTAAAAAGTCTTGATTGAATTTGTTACAAAAATTGCTTCTGTTGTATGTTCTGCTTTTTTTTGGCCATAAGGCATGTAGGATCTTAGCCCCCTGACCAGGGATTGACCCACACTCCTGCTTTGGAAGGCAAAGTCCCAACCACTGACCTCCAGGGAATTCCCTGCAGTTAGTTTTGATTAATATTTCACATGCAAGTGCCTGATAGCCACTCCAGCTTTTTCACCGTTAATGTTTGCATGCGTGGTAGGCAGAATAATAGCTCCCGAAATGTCCATGTCCCACCCTGAGAACCTGTGAATATGTTACCTTACATGGCAAAAGAGACTTTACAGGTGCCATTAAAATTATGACCTTGAGATGGGAAGAGTGTCATGGAGGTGTCATCCAGGTGTGTGCAGTCTAACCACATGGTTCCTTAAAGGCAGAGAACTTCCTCTGGCTGTGGGCACATGGAGACACAAGTACAGAAGAATGGTCAGAGTGGTGAACTTGAGAAGGACTAGACCTACTTTATTTGCTTTGAAGACAGAGGAAGAAAGAATTTCTTGGTGGTCCAGTGGTTAGGACTCTGGCTTCCACTGCTGGGGCCCAGGGTTCAATCTGTGGGAGCTAAGATGCCACAAGCTGCATGGTGTGGCCAAAAAAAAAGAAGATGGAAGAGGAGGCCATGAGCCCAGGCATGTGGGTGGTCTCTAGAAAAGTCATGGTAACTGAATCTACCCTAAAGCTTTCAGAAAGGAACGCAGCCATGCTGACGCTTTGGTTTTAGCCCAGTGAGACCCATGTTGAATTTCTAACAGAACCGTAAGATAATACATTTGAATGGCTTAAGTCACTCCGTTTGTGATCATTTGTTATGGCAGACACAGAAAACTGATACAGCAAGTTACATTTCCTCCCATCCTTTAAATTTATCTGTGTCTTTACATTTAAAGTGTTTTTTCTTTTAGGTAACATTTAGTGGTGAAAATACAATATCTAAAAGGAAAGTGTTACTGGGTGGGATTAAAGCAGATAAATACTGCAGAATTCTAACAATCAGTAAAACTAAAAGATAAAGCAACAGAAACTGCTCATACTCATTGATATTATTCATGGGTCACCAAGTTCTCTATTCTTTTTTTTATATACCCTCAATCTTTTTTTCCCTCTGAGCTTTGTGAGGATGGTTTCACCTCCAGGAGTTCCACTTAGTTATTTTTTTATATCTTTCATTTCTCACCTCATTATGTTTATGTTTTTCTCCGAATTTGGGTCTCATTTTCCTGCTTCCTCAGGTATCTAGTAATCGTTTATTCTATACTGGACTTTTAAATTTTTTTTCTTTTTCTTTTATTGGAGTATAACTGCTTTGCAAGTGTTGTATTAATTTCCACTGTAGAATATGGTGGGCATTTTGAACGTGACTTTGTTGAGTGCAGAATTTTGTTGTTTTCCTTTGAAGAGTGTTGGGCTCTGCTTTTATAAGTCATTAAATTATCTGTGGATCCACTTGATCCTTTCAAGACTAGTTTGTAAGCTTTTTTTTTTTAGGGCAACTCTTGGGCTAATTTATCCCTGTTGCCATGGTGCGATCATTCTGTCCTCTGATCAAATGCCATCAGGGTCTCTTCAGTGTGACTGGTCAGAACTCTAATCTCTTCCAGCCTCTGTGAGCCCTGAGCATGGTTCAGCTTAACCACCCACCCTATCCCAGTCATTATTTGTTGAGTCTTACAGTGTTACAATATTCGTGTGCAGTTCAGTGTTTAGCATCAGACCCAAGAAGGGCTCTCTGTGGATTCCTGGAGCTCCCGCTTCATCTAACTCCTTCTCTGACTCTGCTCTGTAAATTCCAGCCACCTCAGCCTCCCTAAGTGTCTAAGTCCTCAGCTCAGAGACTGTCATGCTCTGCTCTGCTCCCCGCTCCCCGCATGGCAACCTTTTTTTTTTTTTAATTTTTGTTTAGCTGTAGTTGCCATGCTGTATATTACATTGCCAAGACTTAACTTATCTTGTAACTGAAAGTTTGTGCTTCTGTCCACAATTTCCCATCTCTGGCAACCACCTGTCTATACCTATGAGGGTTTTTTTTTGTGTGTGTGTGTGTGTGTTTTTAAGTTAGATCGTGCAGTATTTGGTTTAGCGTTTCTGATTCATTTAATTGAGCATAATGCACTCAAAATCCATTCATGTTGTCACAAATGGCAAGCTTTCATTCTTTTTTATAGGTGAGTAATATTCATATATATACGTATATCTCACATCTTCTTTATTCATCTGTTCACAGGCAGTTAGGTTGTTTCCATATCTTGACTATTGTGAATAATGCTGCAATGAACATGGGGGTGCATAAAAATTTTTTTAATGGAATATACTTGCTTTACAATGTGCTAGTTTCTGCTGTACAACAGTGCGAAGCAGCTGTATGTGTACACAATATTCCTTCCTTCTTGAGCCTTCCTCCCATTCTGCATTGCAATCTTGAAAGTTCCTCCCCGAGGCCACAAGCCAGGGCGATCTGGGCTCACCTAGTTTGCATTCGATTTCTTAGGAACCGTTGCCCCGTGTTGCTGCTTTTCCAATGTCTGAAAATTGGTTTTCAAATACATGTGTATACTGGAATGTAGCAATTTTCTAGCCATTGATAGAAGGAGGACAAATGCAGTCATAGTTCTTGGCTTCTGGCCAATTTTTGTGGCCAGGAGCCAAGAAGTACATTTTTAACAAGCACCCCAGGTGATTCCAATGCACCTTAATGTGGAGAGCTCCTGGGCAAGCAAGCAATAAAAGGAATGCCTCTCCGGTTCACAGGACACCTTCACCTTCATGTTTGTTATCATTTCATCCTCCCATCCTCCCGCTGGGAAAGGCAGGCAGGGATTACCATTCCTCTTTCAGGACACGCATGTTGAGGCCCGAGGAAGTCATGGAACGGTTGGGAGGAGTGAGAGAGACACCAGTGAGCAATTATGGGTAGTCATAGGGAAGAATCCAGCCATAGAAAAGGGCACTTACCTCCTTGAGTCTCAAATCTCTCTCTTTTAAAATGGAATGGTAGGAATACTCCAGTATTCCTGCCTGGGAAATCCCATGGACAGGGGAGCCTGGCGGGCTACAGTCCATGGGGTCACAAAGAGTCAGATGCAACTGAGCACACACACACACCCAATTACAGGGCTGCTTCTGGTTTCTGGACAGTCCACTCTCATTTTTTGGGAGTGGACTTTTGCTTTGCTTGATTAACTCTTGCTACTTAAAACTGCAAAAAAAAAAAAAAGGTAGGACACCAGGTTAAATTGTGTGTGTGTGTACATTTCTACACATATGCAATGCATAATCAACAATAAAATGTTTCAACATTGTGATCAGTTCAGGAAGACTTCCTATAAGAGATGGGATTCTAGGACCTGTCTCTTATCTATGACGTGTGTGCTAGTATGATTAGAATTCAAGGGTAACATGATGGCAGCAGGAAGGATACTGACAAGGGCTTTGATGCCCAGTGAACAGTGGGGGATTCAGTTTTTCTGGCCCAGGATATGAATTTGTGCCTTTCTTATCCCTCAATGACCTGACAAGGACAGAAGGCACTGCCACCTCTGTCCACAGGGTGAGGAGCAGGGGGAATCCTCTCACTTCAGCGCAGAAGGACCCACACAGATTTCACACCTGGCTGTGATTGGACAGCCTGCCAGAGGGGCAGGTAGGGGTGGGGAGGAAACAGTGGCTGTGTCTGCTCCTGCCCACAAGATTCAGGGGATGCTGGACCACTATCGAGGGCACTCAGGAGACTTTGTTCAACCCTCTGCCTCTGGATTCCATGCAAACCAGAACTCGGGCGCACATGTGCTTCTTATGCACTGTTGCCAGGAATGGGAAGAAATCGAGCTATCAGCCTACAGGCCTAAAGCAAACACAGCATCTCCCCGTGACCTTTTGTGTCTGTTTTCACTGGCATTTGCCTTATTGTTATTTAATAACAGTGTTGATAATCCTAGCCAGCATTTGTCTTTCACTCTCTGGGCCTGGGTTTTCTTTACTATAAAGTGGGAATAATAACTGAATTCTTATCATAAGTTGTAAGATCATTGTAAGGATAAATAAATAGTGTGTGATATGTGCAATCACACATATTCATTTTATTTGATTCTCAGGAATGGTAAGCCAGACATGGACATTTTTCAGATGTGGCAAATGAGGCTCAGAGAGGGCAATTAGCTTTTCTGAAGTTACCCAGCCAATGATGGCAGAACTAGGTCTGGCACCCAGGTCTCCTGTTCCAAGCCCCTACCCTTTTCCTCTGCGCTACATATTCTGACATCCTGACAGGTTGTGGAAAGAGTACTTTGAGGGGTGGTCAGCAGTGACCCTATACTTGCGTGTGCATGCTAAGTAACTTTAGTCCTGTCTGACTCTTTGCCACCCTACGGGCTGTAGCCCGCTAGGCTCTTCCATCCATGGGATTCTCCAGGCAAGAATACTGGAGTGAGTTGCCATGCCCTTCTCCAGGGAATCTTCCCAACCCAGGGATCGAACCCAAGTCTCTTATATCTCCTGCATAGGCAAGCGGGTTCTTTACTACTAGCACCACCCGAGAAGCCTCGACCTTATTCTTGTATGTGTGTTTAAATGAGATGAAGCGTCAGTATACTCAGAACCATGTCTGGCGCAGGGCATATGCCCAGTAAGATCAGTTTTACTTTAATAAAGCTTGTATGAATACCGCAATAAGTATAGCAATGCCATACCATGAGTTGACAGATACACAGGCTAGTTCCATCCTCACAGAAAAGTCCATGGAGTATTTGTATTAACCCCACCTTACAGTATTTGTATTAACCCCAGTCCCGTGTGCAGGGGCACATGGGAATAACGTAGCTTTCCCAAGGCTGGCAGATGACAGCTCCCTGGGCCCACTCAGGCCAGGCTGCCCTGGGTTTCCTCAGTTAGGGCGTCTTTCAAGTGCAGCCCAGGAGATGGTGTTTCCGGGTCTCGCATAGTGAATGTCAGTGGATGGGATGCAGTTCATGGCCTGAGCCCACAGGGAATCTCCGAGGCCATCCTGCAGTCAGGATTTGGGCTGCAGGAGCCCTAGTCAGCCTCATCACCCCACAATGGATCAGCCCACCCCTTCCAGTCCTTCTGGGCCATTCCAAAAGCATCCCAAGCTTTCTGGCCTGAACAGAGCTCCACATCCCTCCTTCTAAGATGCCGTTTCCTTGGGGGTGTCTCTGGATTTAGGGATGAAAAAAGAATATGAGTTCTGGAAAAGGCAGACATGGATTTGAGCCCTCACTCTGCCCCTTCCACCTAGGCAACCTTGGGGGAATCAGTCACCTTCTCTGAGTCTGCATTCTTCACTTGTACATGAGTCTCAGGCATGTGCTGTGGTTCCTCCACGTCAGACTCTTAAAGATGTTCCAGAAAGCCATGTGGTTCCACGACACCTGCCGTAGGGGAAATGCTGCCTCGTTGAGGAGCAGGAGTGGTGAAGGATTCCCTGGGGTCTGGCACCTGGTGAGTCACTTTCTTGCCACATGCCCCCAACCCTGTCCGTGGAGGGGTCAGTAGCAGTGCTGCCTGAGATCACACCTGTGGATGTCCTTTATGAACAGTAAGTGGTGAACATGTTGTTCAAGGAGGAATTCCAGGTCCAAGCAGGACCTGAGGGCCCAGCAGAAGGTGGGAACACCCCTGCACCTCTGTGCCCTCATCTGCACCCCCAACATATGGCCCACCTTGAGTTTGGAGGTCAGAAGGCTCCATGACAGACTCTCAGAGATGTGTCAGAAAGCCCTGTAGTGAGAAGGCACAGAGAGAATTATATTCCATCTTTAAGGGGGGTGGGCATGCAGTGGGGTGTCACAGAGAACGTTTGAGAAGCTTCCAGCTGGAGCCACAGCTCTGAGAACGCTGGCTACTGGTTCTGACCCTTTCTCTCTGACCCTGAGAAGCCCATGGGCTGGGGGCAAGGTCTTCTCTCCTCTGGACCTGAGAAGTCCCAAGTGGAGTCAAGGTGGAGGTGGACTCACTAGACCCAGGAGAAAGAAGCCTCTGGGAGCTCATGTACCCAAGGACACTCTCCCCCCTCAAGCCCAAGCAGCCCACCATGTCATCCCTGATCACCAAGCTCTGCCCCAAATTTCCCAGGATGGACAAGTCTCTGCACCACAACATGGTTTTCTAGTACCAGAATGACAACATGGCTAGGAAGACTCTTCCTTTCTACAAGTATTTGTTTGTTTGGCTGTGCCAGGCCTTAGTTGCAGCACGGGGGATCTTCAGTCTTCATTGTAGCATGCAAACTCTTAGTTGCAGCATGTGGGATCTAGTTCGCTGACCAGGGATTGAAGCCGGGGCCCCTGTGTTGGGAGTGTGGAGTCTTAGCCACTGGACCACCAGGGAAATCCTAAGAAGATTCTTCTTATGTTGAGCTGTGATCTGCCTTCCTTAACCTTTCTCCCATGGGTCACATTCAGCCCTCTGAAGTCTTATTATATCACCCAATATCTTCCAGCTCTGCCCTCCCAGGAAGAGGAGGAGATGAGAGAGAGGGAGGAGGGAGTAAACGATCTGCAAACTGCCTGAGCTTTTTCATATAGCATCGTCTCTACGGAAGCTGTGGGTGTCACGTTTGACAAATTGTTTTAAAATATTCTCTTTTTCTGATTGCTGCCAACTCTTCTTCACCACCACCACCACCACCACCACCCCCACCCACTGACACTGCTCTGAGAATGACCCAGGAAGTGGGAAGCAATCATTGCACCTCACCTCCTAGGGCTTCTCCAGTTTGAATGACAGTATTTAGCAGTTTTCACCTTTTTATCATTTTTAATAATTTTTGCAGAAGAATCCTTTTTTATCAAATAGACTCTTAGGTGGAACTTGGATAGATGAATGGAGAGGCAGGTACTTAGATAAAATGGGAGTGGTGTGGTTACGTAGGAGTACTACAGAGCCCGACTACAAGGTTCAAGTCCTTGCTCTGCTGTTTATTAGTTACTGGCCTAGAGCAAGTCACTTAACCTCTCAGCTCCTCGGTTTCCTCACCTGCAAGTGAGTGTAACGGTAAAAACCCATCTTAAAGGAATATTGTGACAAGTAAATGAGTTATTGCATTTAGAGCCTTAAGAGAACCCCTAGCGTAGTGAGTGTCTGCCATGATGGTGATGATGGTGGAGATGATGATGGTGGTGGTGATGGTGATGATGGTGATGATGAGGGTGGTGCTGATGATGGTGATGATGATGGAGCTGATGATGGTGGTGGTGATGGTGATAATGGTTATTATGATGGTGCTGATGATGGTGATGATGATGTTGATGATGATGGTGGTGGTGATGGTGATGATGAGGGTGGTGTTGATGATGGTGGTGATGATGATGGTGATGGTGATGGCAAGAATGAAGATGATTACTAAGGGCTGAAGTTGGGGAGGCTTTCCCTTCCTCCAACCAGTGTAATTCTTGAAACATTGAAGATTCTGGGAACACTGCTTGTAGATGATTTATCTAGCTCATTTTCT
This sequence comes from Redunca redunca, assembly GCA_006410935.1. NCBI lineage: Eukaryota > Metazoa > Chordata > Mammalia > Artiodactyla > Bovidae > Redunca > Redunca redunca. The sequence goes on along the minus strand of SJYQ01005708.1, from coordinate 58,013 downwards.
CATTTGATAGAGACCTCTAGAGGGTCACATGATGGAGTGCTGTAGAATAAACCCAGATCTTGAGCTGAGGTTTCCTGCCTCCTCGATGCTGCAATTCTCAGAGGTCTTTCTGCATGTGCCAAGCTGTGGACCTGAGGCAAGGCCACAGAGAAGGATTCAGCCTCACCCAGCAGCCAGTGGGCCTGACCTTGGCTGAGCTGTGCTGCTCCCCATTCACCCTAGGGTGGGTCCCAGAGGTCTTCTGCTGATGAAGTAGCAACTTCAGCCTCTTGAAGTAATGATGGAGGTTGAAAGGTGGGGAGGAGGTGAATGAAAGCAATGAGCTGTGAAGCTTAATTCACACTTAGGCCTGGTCTTAAGGGTTTAGGCTACAAGTTGTCACATTCTGTATTTACAAGGTGCAGTGATTAATTGACAGAGGAGTCCAGAGACCAGGCTTTCTCCACCCCCCTCCCCTCCTTTCTCACTCTGGAACAGGAGAGGAAGTGTCTCCACAAACAAGCAGTCCCAGGCAGGGGTGCCCCTCTGACATTTATGTTGCATCTCCAAGGTGACAGAGCAGAGAGGTCTTTAGTTTTTAATCAAAACCAAATGAACTGTCTCGTACGTCAAGTGACAACCCTCCCTCATTCGTTTAACACAGTTATTGAGCAACTATTATGTAAGTTTGGAAGGACCACCTTCATAAGCATGTGACCTTTGCAGTCATACGGAGTCTCATGCTCAGAAAAACCCACATTTGTGTCAATGGTCTGCTGTCAGAACCTTGAAATCGTTACTCATTTTATCTCGACAGGGCTGTTTTGTAAGGTTGTAGGGAAGTCCGGCACAGAGACAGCAGGTGTGTCCCATTCCGTCACCCTACTCCAGTGTGGCCTTCTTGACACCCCATGAGCAGAGAACTCCAAGGGACACGCATGTGGGGACAGCGTAGGCAGACTCACGTCAGCACAGGGAGGGGTGTGGGGTCCCTGACTGGTAGGTGGGTCACTCAGAGGCCGGGGAGGACACTGTACATCCAATCCAGAACTTGCTCTGTGCACAGAGAGAAGGCAGTGACATTCGAAGAAACGCAAATAACCGAGGAACCCCATCACGTCCTTTCCTACTGATGTCACATCCTTATTAACCAGCAGCGCTGCTGAAAATGGTGACATGGAAAGAAAGGAAAAGACAGAGCAGCCGCCAGCTCCTTGTCCTCACAGCCCTGCCTGAGTCATCAGTGACCCGAGGCAGAGTGTGGGGGTGGAGCTGCAAATGTAGAGAGAGAAACATCCAGGTTTATACAGCATGTCCACTGCGCCCAGAAGAGTGAAACACGCACGCGTGAACCAGCTGTCAACTGCATGGTTTTGGTGATTCCACATAGGAGTCAAACGCTCAGGTTTCCATTTAAAATTTTCATGGTACGACAGAAAGATGAATGAAAATTTGTGATGATTATTGAAGTTTATTTTTTTAACCTCTTAGCTTAGGATGGCATTAAATAGCAAAGAAAAATACTATGACAAACTATACTTCAATAAAATTTTTAATAAACTATAATGGAAAGAAATCTTAAAAGAGTATAGATAGATAGATATTCTTTTTAAGAATTGTATTTATTCTTAAATGTAGATGTATTCTTTTTGATTCTTTTCCATTTATATATATATATAACTGAATCACTTTGCTATACACCAGAAGCAAATGCAACATTGTAAATTAATACAGTCCAAAAAATTATTTTTGATATGGACCATTTTTAAAGTCTTTATTGAATTTGTTACAGTATTGCTTATGTTTTATGTCTTGGTTTTTTGGCTGCGAGACATGTAGGGGTCTTAGCACCCCAACCAGGGACTGAACCTGCACCCTGTGCATTGGAAGGTGAAGTCTTAACCCCTGGACCACCAGGGAAGTATCCATCCTCCAGTCTTTTTTAAAATGCTATGACAAGTCAAGACAGAAAACACAGAAGAAAAGGAAAAGCTGTCTGTTTTACTGTCTTTAATGGCATTTTTTTCCTGCTTTTTGAACAGGGCGCTGCCTTTTCATTTTGTGTGGGGCCCACACATTACATAGTGGCCCTAGGGATGAAGCACCAGGGATCCAGGATCAACAAAATACAGTCCCTGCCCTCATAGATTGGAGAAGGAAATGGCAACCCACTCTGGTGTTGTTGCCTGGAGAATCCCAGGGACGGGAGAGCCTGGTGGGCTGCCATCTATAGGGTCGCACAGAGTCGGACACGACTGAAACGACTTAGCAGCAGCAGCAGCAGCAGCAGCAGCCCTCACAGAGCCTACTAGTCTAGTGAGAGAAACACAGGTGAAAGGAATGAGCCTATAAATACATCGTTAGAAGCTATCAGTGGGCTTCCCAGGTGGCTCTAGTGGTAAAGAACCTGCCTGCCAGGGCAGGAGACATAAGAGACGCAGTTTCCATCCCTGGTTTGGGAAGGTCCATTGCAGGAGGGCATGGTAACCCACTCCAGTTTTCTTGCCTGGAGACTCCCATGCACAGAGGAGGCTGGTGGGCTACAGTCCATAGGGTCTCAGAGAGTCAGACATGCCTGAAGTGACTTAGCACGCATGCATACAAGCTGATCGGTGCTAAGTAAAAAAAATCAGAAGGTTACCTCAGGGCACATAGTAGCAGGACCTAAACTAGCCTTGGGGTCAGAGGAAGTGATGTTTGAACAGAGATGTGAGGCATAAGCAAGTGTCCATGAACTAAAGAGAAAGGAATAAGTGGTCCAGATAGAGGGGACAGTGTGTGCAAAGGCCCTGAGGCAGGACAGAGGCTGGCATCCCAGGAAAAGAAGGCCACTTGACTGGACATGGCCCAGTCTTATAAGTCCCATCGAGGAATTGATTTTATCCTAGGACTTATGGAAAGCCATTAAAGAATCTGAATAGCGGACTTCCCTGGTGGTCTGGTGGTTAAGATTGCGCTTCCATCCCAGTGAGTATGGGTTTTATCCCTGGCCAGGGAACTAAGATCTTGCCTGCTGTGTGGCATGGCCAAAAAATAAAAATTAAAACACATAAACAAATGGAAGAATCTAAATAGGATTCCTGATACATGCAGACACACAAAGAATCTAAGAGAGTAATGAGGTCAAATCTGCGGGTTTTTTTAGAAATGAAAAGTTCCTTCTCGGTTACAATGTAATGAAATCAAATTTATATTTTAAGGCAGGGCAAGAAAAAATTAAACATAAAATTCTCTCTGTGTGTTTGAGCCTCCCCCGTCATGTACGTTACCCATTAGCCAGAACCTTGAAAACACAGGAGTGCCTTCTTAGCTGTGAAGATCATTTTTTTTTTCTTTCTTCTGATGCTAGCAATGTAACTTCTTAAAAGAAGAGCATTCTTTCCCAGCTCTGCAGGGGGTCATGCAGAGCTGACCCCCTCTTTGTATGTGCTGGACTATGCATCCTTGGTGAGTTTTATGTAAAACATCAGTATGTCATTTTGATGTGCGATCGTTTGTCTCAAAAATGTGTATGACTGCTTCTAACAGCAGAACAGTTCTTGGAGCTTTCTGATAACCTGCTTCCTGGATTATAATTCTCAGTCTGACTCAAATAAAATCTACCCCCCCTTTTTTTTCCTTCTTAACTTGGTAATTAATTGACTTTTCATCAACAAATGTTAGAACAGCCTGAAAGGAGCAAGACTAGTTAGAAAAGAGGCTACTGCAATAATCCAGGTGAGAGACGATGGTGTCTTAGGCTGCAGTGGGGAGAGAGGGTTGAATGGGTTTAAGAGGCAAGGAGGAGGAAAAGTAATGGAGTGAATGGAGGGGGCAAGAAGAGAGGAAAATAGACATCGGGAATGATCCCTAAGCTTCTGCTCCTAGCCACTGTGTGGGTGGTGAGGTCATTTACAAGACATGTATTAGTGATAGACGGCAAGTTTGGAGAGTGGAGGAAGGGTGAGAGAGAAGTTTATGAGTTTTCCTTTATGTTCAGTTAAGTTTCCTTTGGAACATCTTGACAGAGTATTGAGAATGCCATTGGCATCTTCATTCAGAGCCCAGAAGTGAGGTTTGGAGTTTTCAGCAAATAAAAACTACAGCCATGTGAGAGGCTGGAATAGAGAGCCGGCACAAAGACTTGCAAATAATGTTCACCACGGCATTATTCGTAACAACCCCAAAATGAAACAAGCCAAATGTACTTCACTTGTGAGTAGATGAACAAACTGTGGGTACGCACCCGCTGGAATACTACTTGTCAACAAAAAAGAAACCGACTATGGCTACATGGAACAATATGGATGAATCTCAAAAATAGTATGCTTAGGGAAAGAAATCAGATATAAACGAGTACACATGCCTAATTCAATTTACATGACATGCTAGAACAGGCAAAACTAATCTTTACTGATAGGAATCAGATCAGTAACTGCCTGGAGCAGAGAGGGGTGTGAATTGACTGCAAAGGAGTGGGGATGGGGGCACGGGTTTTGGGGGTGGGTAATGGGGCTGTTCTGTACCATGATTGTGGCGGTGGTTACACAGCTGTATGCGTGTCAAGACTCTCAGAACTGTACGTGGAAATGTGTGAATTTTACTGCCTGTAACTTAAACCTTAAAAAAAAAACCACCCACAATTTAAAAACTGAAGCCATGAGTATAGATAAGATTCACTGAGTGAAAAGGATAGAGAAGAAAAGAGAACAGTGGAGTGGGTGACTAATAATTTCACCAACAGTTAACACGAGTCCTTACATCTTGCATGTGAGAAAAACGAGGCTCAGAGACGTGGAGTGCCTTCCCCAAGGTCGCACAGCACTAGGAAGGAAAGCTGGGGCTTGAACCCAGAGCCATCAACCAGGCCTGGGCCCATGCTGAGCCTAGCCACCAAGCAAGGAGAAGGCCCCTAACTCATATTCTTTGAGGTTCAGGTGTCGGTGAGCTGGTTTGAGGTGTTCCTCTTACCTGATCTGTAAAAGTAAAGACACATGTTACCCACACACACGTACAACGTGCAATGGCAGGACAACAGCTCTAAAAGGGGTAACAGAGGAACCACAAAGGAACTGCTGGTCCACGGCGATTCTGGAATCCGCTGGGCCCGCGTTGCATGTTCCCTGCCTAGATTTCAAGACCTGAGAACGATTCCACGTCTGTTGGCTCGACGTTCTGCCCTTGGGCTCATCTTTCCACTGAAAGGCAACTGAGTAGATCTTTCAGCTTTTTCCTGCCAGTAGAATTTGGGAGATCTTACAGCCTCCTTCCATTTTGCATTCTCATTGCCCTGAAGGTCCAGTCAGGAAGTGCTTTTGCTGAATAAGCTTTCGTCAAGACTGTGTATGTCTGGGACTTCCCTGGTGGTCCAGGGGTTGGGACTTCGCCTTCTAATGCAGGGAATGTGAGTTCGATCCCTGGTCTGGGAGCCAATGTCCCGCATGCCTCCTGATCAAAAAACCAAAGCATAAAACAGAAGCAATATTGTAACAAACTCAACGAAGACTTAAGAAAAACATACTGTGTGTGTCTTCCCTGGATTTCAACAGGGTTCACCCTGCCTGTCGAAAGCCACACTCCAGATCTTTGTGAGATGAGCCCTCCCTCCGTTCAGCCCCAGCTGAGGTCACCAAGGGCTGACCCCCTCTGGCTGCCTCAAGGCCCTGTGTTTGGACTAAGGGGTTCCGGTTCTGGGAGGCACACCCCCAGTCTCTCAAAGCAGCCCTTTGAGTGATTCAATGCTGCTGTGATGCTTTGAGCTCCATGAGGTTTTTTTCCTTTAATTATTTTATGTATTTCTTTTTGACTGTGCTGGGTCTTTGTTGCTGCGCTGGCTTTCTCTAGTTGCAATGAGGCAGGAGCTACCCTTCCTTGCAGTGCGTGGGCTCTCGTTGCGGCGGCTTTTCTTGTTGTGGAGCACCAGCTCCGGGGCCTTCTGGCTTCAGTAGTTGGGGCGAGTGGCCCCTAGAGTGCTGGCTCCGTAGAGAGGCACATGGGCTTAGTTGCTGCTCAGCCTGTGGAATCTTCCTGGACCAAGGATCGAACTGGTGTCCCCCACATTGGTAGGTGGATTCTTATCCACCACGCCACCAAGGAAGTCCTTTGTGAGGTTTTAAGGAAAAATTGTACACTTTCTGCTTTTCCTCTAGACAGCTCCTCTCTATTCCATCTTCCTGGAGGTCGTTTCTTAACGTTCACATCTTGTGCCATGTGGGGAGGCTGAAAAGTCTCAAAATCCTCAAGTCCTCCTTCTCTTTCCATGGCTTTTTAAACCAGCTTCCGCTTGGGAATTCCCTGATGGTCCAGTGGTTAAGGCTTCATGCTCTTACTGCTGAGGGCTTGGGTTCAATTCCTAGTTGGGGAACTAAGATCCCATAAGCCATGTGGCACAGCCAAAAGATATACAAAAATAAATTTTAAAAAAACCAAACAGCTTCTCTTCCATTAATCTCTCTCCTCTCACATTTTGGTAGGAAAAAAGAGGAAGCAACCTGCAGCTCTCATTCCCCTCCACTCTGTTAACCAGTGTATCACTTACCCTTTCTGTTTTCCAAGTCTCTGCAAGGAGACAGGTTTTTCTAAGCTCTTTGCTGCTGTTCAGCAAGGGTCTCCTTCTTCCAGCTGCTCATAATAAAACCCTCACTTCTGTTGAGGCCTGTCTGGCAAGTTCTGGAAGCCTGCAGTTCCGACAGGATCCAAGGAGTTGCCTGTCAGGCTTCTCAGGACTCTTCCAGCCTCTGCCCATTCTGTACCCCACATTTTTATGGATTTGTTAAAGCAGTACCCTTCTGGCTCAGCTGGTAAAGAATCTGCCTGCAATGCGGGAGACCTGGGTTTGATCCCTGGGCCGGGAAGATCCCCTGGAGAAGGGAAAGGCTACCCACTCCAGTATTCTGGCTGGAGAATTCCATGGACTGTATAGTCCATGGGGTCGCAAAGAGTTGGACACAACTAAGCAACTTTCACTTTCACTTAAAGCAGTACGCCATTTCCATTACTGAAATCTATATTAGTTATCTATTGCTGTGTAATAATTTAACCACAAACTAAAAAGCTTAAAACAGTATACAGTTATTATCTTTTTAAAAAATCTTATTGTGTTTATTTATGTAGCTGCAGTGGGTCTTAGCCGCAGCATGCAGGGTCTAGTTCCCTGACCAGGGATTGAACCTGGGGCCTCCTGCATTGGGAGCTCTGACTCTTAGCCGCCAGACCACCAGGGGAGTCCCCATGTTTATTATCTCACAGCTGATGAAGGGCAGGCATCCAGGCAGGAAGGAACTGCCATGATATGTCCAGAGACAGAAAGCACCTTCCTGGTTTCCAGGGTCCAGGAAGGAAGGATGAGGATGACTCCTGGTGGGTACAGGATTTCTTTTCAGTGTGATGAAAATATTTTGAGATTGTCGAGGATGGTTGCCGACTTTATGAACTGTACTAAAAATCATTGCATTGTACACTTTAAAAAGGGAAATCTTTATGGTATGTGGATTATGCTGCTACTGCTGAGTCGCTTCAGTCGTGTCCGACTCTGTGCGACCCCATAGGCAGCAGCCCACCAGGCTCCCCCGTCCCTGGGATTCTCCAGGCAAGAACACTGGAGTGGGTTGCCATTTCCTTCTCCAATGTATGAAAGTGAAAAGAGAAAGTGAAGTCGCTCAGTTGGGTCTGACTCTTCATGACCCCAGGGACTGCAGGCCACCATGCTTCTCCGTCCATGGGATTCTCCAGGCAAGAATACTGGAGTGGGTTGCCATTGAGGCAATTAAAAACAAAAGGGTGCTGCCAGGGATGGGTTCTATACTCCAACAACAAAAAATACTTAAAAAAATGTTTAAGTACACTAAAAGTGAAATTAATTTCAATAATATATTTATTTAACTCAATGCATCCAAACTATTATCATTTCAACTTGTAATCATATACAAAATTATTAATGAGGTCCTTGAAAAAATTATTTTTTTCATACTAAGTCCTAAAAGTTTACTGTGCATTTTACACTTACAGCACATTTCAGTGTGGATGCTAACTTTTAATCAGAAATACATGGCCTGTATTTAATTTCACAGCATTTACATTGAAAATTCAAGTTGTCTCACCCATATTTTTTCTAATAACTGAAAGGAGGGAGTATCAATTTTTTCTTTTTTTTATTGGAATACGGTTGCTGTACACTGCTGTGTCAGTTTCTGCTGTGTAGCAAGTGAATCAGCCATACATACACCTGCTGCTACTGCTGCTGAGTCGCTTCAGTCGTGTCCGATCGTGTCCGACTCTGTGCGACCCCATAGGCGGCAGCCCACCAGGCTCCCCGATCCCTGGGATTCTCCAAGCAAGAATACTGGAGTGGGTTGCCATTTCCTTCTCCAGTGCATGAAAGTGAAAAGTCAAAGTGAAGTCGCTCAGTCGTGTCCGACTCTTAGTGACCTCATGCACTGCAGCCTACCAGGCTTGGATTTTCCAGGCAAGAGTACTGGAGTGGGGTGCCATTGCCTTCTCCATACATATACCTATATCCCCTCTTTTTTGTATTTTCTTCCCATTTATGTCACCATAGAGCACTGAGTTATACAGTAGGTTCTCATTAGTTACCTGTTTTTTATACATATTAACAGTGTATATATATATATCAATCCCAACCACCCAATTCATCCCTCACACACACACACACCCCACCTGTTCCCGCTTGGCAGCTGTACATTCCATACGTTTGTTTTCTATGTCTGTCTCTATTTCTGCTTTGCAAATGAGATCATCTATACCATTTTCCCTAGATTTCACATGTATGTGTTAATATACGATATTTGTTTTTCTCTTTCTGAGTTAGTTCACTCTGTGTGACAGTCTCTAGGTCCATCCCCCACCAACTGGTTCACCTGCAACCGACTTTTAAATTGATTTTTACTGAAAATTAAGCACATTAAGAGTTCAGTCAGTTCCTCAGCTGCACACACAGGCTGCATTTCTAATGCTCCACACCCACTTGTGACCAGCGGCCACCAGGGAGTAAGCCTCTGCTGTCTGGGCTCTCTCCAGTTACCCCCACTGACTTGGGCCCCAGGAAACCGGGTCTTGTCCTCCAGTCACCTCCAGGGGAAGTGGGATTTCAGAATTTGCTGGGTTAGTGAGATGGGAAGGAGCATGGACAGCATGGGTGGGAGACCGCCGGGGAGAGAAGAGAACACTTGGGGGGTGGGGTGGGGGGAACTTGGGGAGAGGAACATTTTACATTTGATTCATTGTGTCAGAATGATTTGGTTGTTAAATAAGCACCTTAAGGGATTATTTGACATTTCATACTTTTAAATTTTTATAAATTAAATTCTTTCCCCTAGGCTAGGTTTTTCTGAGCTTCAGATCTCTGGCTGGAATTGGCCTGATTTGCATAATCCCACCTCTGATATTTAGCCCCACCCCTTAGGAGCCCCTTTTTTGCTGGTCCATCACGGAAGGCTCTCTGAGAGACATTCACCTTCCTTGGTCTTCCCACTGTGGGCAGCCACCCTGCCCCAGCCTCCTGTTCCCTGGAGCCGAGCTGGGCCACGCTGCTGCTGAGAAGCTGGGATAATCCGCCCTGAGCAATTTCGAGGATTAGTCCTGCTGCCCGGTGCCCAGCTACCACGAGGTGGGATTTCAGGGCTGTGGACGCTGGGCCAGGAATGGGGATGCAGCTCCTGACTTGCAGATCTACTCAGGGCACTGGGCACCAGGCTCTGGGCTCTGGGGTAAGGGAACGTCCTGGAGTGTGGAGTTGAGCAGAAGGACATAGGCAGCTTGCCAGGCTACAGGCTGGAGAGTCAGAGCCTGAGGTCTTAGGTCCTCAGTCTCTGCCCTGAAATAGACACACACACACACACACACACACACACACACACACACACACCCCTCTCCAAACACACACACACACATACCCTCTCTGCACATATACACACATGCACCCCTCTCCACACACACACTCTCACCCCTCTCTACACACATACACACACACACATCTGCATCCTTTCCTCCTCCTCACTTTCACACACCAGCCTCATCACAATTCTCATGGACTGGGTGGGTTCTTTTACATTTTAGGAATCTTATTCCATAAAAAATATTAAATATCATATTATCTGACTATGTTGGTACACAGATGAAAATGTTAACACTCAGATATCTTCTTCAATCTGAAGTTCATTTTTTTCTTCTGATTCTTAATGAAAATACATTTGTGGTCTTCTGAAAGTGCTGTCTTACTGTGCGTGATGGGGGAAGTTGCCGCCACCTGTGGCTGGCTGGTGCCTGCCGCACTGTGTTCCCAAGCTCTGGTCCTCCAAAGCTGCAGAGGAGGCTGGGATTGGGGGTGTTAGGAGAGCTATGAGGTCCCAAAGTGGGCCTTTGGGGGTCAGAGCAAGGCCTGGAAGCCCCCTGTCTGCTCCCTCTGAAAAAGGAGAGTTTCTTCAGCTGGGAGAACCTGGTGCTGCCCAAGAAGAACAAGTTCATGGTTTCATGGAGTCCATCCCGCGCCCCCAGATGCCACTGATGACAGATAAGTCTGAGCAAATCTGAGGGAGCCCAATTTTGGCATCAGAAAGAGATGGCTTCTTCTGAACCCACCAGCCACTGGAGTTCTGGCTCAAGTCCTGACTGCCCACTGTGGCACATGTGGCCCTCTTCAGGAGCAGATACAATGGAGTTGGTGAGAGTGTCTATTAACAGGTGGCCCTGGCTGAAATTGGACAAGTTCTTAAGCCTCTCAAAGCCTCATTTTCCTCCAAGTGTACATAGGAATGATGGGAATATTTTCCTTATCAAATTCTTATAAGTATTAACTATTGTGTACCAACACGTGCTTTGCACCCAGGAAAACGCTATACACTTGTTAGGAAGTAGGACTGTCATACGGGTCCATAACTTCAAGCCAAATAGATGGGGAAACAATGGAAACAGTGACAGACTTTATTTTCTTGGGCTCCAAAATCACTGTGGACAGTAACTGCAGCCATGAAACTAAAACACTTTGCTCCTTGAAATAAAAGCTATAACAAACCTAGACAGCATATTAAAAAACAGACATTACTTTGCCTACAAAGGTCCATCTAGTCAAAGCTATGGTTTTTCCAGTAGTCATGCTTGGATGTCAGAGCTAAACAACAAAATAGGTTGAGCGCTGATGCCATCAAACTGTGGTGCTGGTGAAGACTCTTGAGAATCCCTTGGACAGCAAGGAGATCAGACCAGTCAATCCTGAAGGAAATCAACTCTGAATATTCATTGGAAAGATTGATGCTGAAGCTGAAGCTCCAATACTTTGGCTACCTAATGCGAAGAACTAACTCATTGGAAAAGACCCTGATGCTGGGAAAGATTGAAGGCAGGAGGAGTAGGGGATGACAGAGGATGAGATAGCTGAATGGCATCACAACTCAATAGACATGAGTTTGAGCAAGGGAGATGGTGAAGGAAGCCTGGCATGCTGCAGTCCATGGCATCGCAAAGAGTCGGACATGACCGAGTGACTGAAACAGCAACAGAACTGTCATACAAAACAAATCAACAGAGAAGACCACCCACCTCTTCTCCTTAGGTCAGGCCCCTCATCATAACTGAGGATATAGATGTAAAGTACCAAGTGCATTGCCCAGCACAGAGCAGGAGCTCAGAAAATGGTACCCAGTATTGTGGTCTGGTTCACATATTGCTGAAGCCTGGCTTGGAGAATTTTGAGCATTACTTTACCAGCGTGTGAGATGAGTGCAATTGTGCGGTAGTTTGAGCATTCTTTGGCATTGCCTTTCTTTGGAATTGGAATGAAACGGACCTTTTCCAGGCCTGTGGCCACTGATGAGTTTTCCAAATTTGCTGGCATATTGAGTGCAGCACTTTCACAGCATCATCTTTCAGGATTTGAAATAGCTCAACTGGAATTCCATCACCTCCACTAATTCCATCACCTCCACTAGCTTTGTTCATACTGATGCTTTCTAAGGCCCACTTGACTTCACATTCCAGGATGTCTGGCTCTAGGTGAGTGATCACACCATCATGATTATCTGGGTCGTGAAAATCCTTTTTGTACAGTTCTTCTGTGTATTCTTGCCACTTCTTCTTAATCTCTTCTGCTTCTGTTAGGTCCATACCACTTCTGTCCTTTATCGAGCCCATCTTTGCATGAAATGTTCCCTTGGTATCTCTAATTTTCTTGAAGAGATCTCTAGTCTTTCCTATTCTGTTGTTTTCCTCTATTTCTTTGCATTGATCACTAAGGAAGGCTTTCTTATCTCTCCTTGCTATTCTTTGGAACTCTGCATTCAGATGCTTATATCTTTCCTTTTCTCCTTTACTTTTCACTTCTCTTCTTTTCACAGCTATTTGTAAGGCCTCCCCAGACAGTCATTTTGCTTTTTTGCATTTCTTTTCCATGAGGATGGTCTTGATCCCTGTCTCCTGTACAATGTCATGAACCTCA
>SJYQ01005708.1:0-45414 GCA_006410935.1 Redunca redunca | reverse complement strand
CTTATTTAACTTCTATGCAGAGTACATCATGAGAAATGCTGGACTGGAAGAAACACAAGCTGGAATCAAGATTGCCGGGAGAAATATCAATAACCTGAGATATGCAGATGATACCACCCTTATGGCAGAAAGTGAAGAGGAACTAAAAAGCCTCTTGATGAAGGTGAAAGTGGAGAGTGAAAAAGTTGGCTTAAAGCTCAACGTTCAGAAAATGAAGATCATGGCATCTGGTCCCATCATTTCACGGGAAATAGATGGGGAAACAGTGGAAACAGTGTCAGACTTTATTTTGGGGGGCTCCAAAATCACTTCAGATGGTGATTGCAGCCATGAAATTAAAAGACGCTTACTCCTTGGAAGGAAAGTTATGACCAACCTAGATAGCATATTGAAAAGCAGAGACATTACTTTGCCAACAAAGGTCCATCTAGTCAAGGCTATGCATTTTCCAGTGGTCATGTATGGATGTGAGAGTTGGACTGTGAAGAAAGCTGAGCGCCGAAGAATTGATGCTTTTGAACTGTGGTGTTGGAGAAGACTCTTGAGAGTCCCTTGGACTGCAAGGAGATCCAACCAGTCCATCCTTAAGGAGATCAGTCTTGAATATTCATTGGAAGGACTGATGCTAAAGCTGAAACTCCAATACTTTGGCCACCTCATGCGAAGAGTTGACTCTTTGGAAAAACTCTGATGCTGGGAGGGATTGGCGGCAGGAGGAGAAGGGGCTGACAGAGGATGAGATGGCTGGATGGCATCACCGACTCAATGGACATGAGTTTGAGTGAATTCCGGGAGTTGGTGATGGCAGGGAGGCCTGGCATGCTGCAGTTCATGGGGTCACAAAGAGTCAGACACGACTGAAAGACTGAACTGAACTGATTGTGGTTTGGTTCCTACTTCTTGTCTAATCTTATCTCCAGCCCCTTCACCTTGAACTTCACCAGCACCAAACTGCTGACGGTCTAGTGTCACACCCTCCTCTGCACACTGTCTCGCCTCCTGATCACTGTAGCAGAAACTGGCTCATCTGTAGCTAGACTCTGTTTCCCAGCCTGCCTTGCACTTAGATGTGGCCACTTGAGCAGACTCCTTCCAGTGGAAGATAAACAGGAGTGATCTGTGCTGCTACCAGACCTGCTCCATCAAACCCTGCATGTGCTCTTCATGTTCTTTCCCTTCTCAAACCCAGAAGCCCCTTGTTGAGGGCAGCAGACCACAGATGGAAAGGCTCAGGCCCCTGAGTTAAAGCCTGAAGGAAAGCTCTCCAGGGATCTGGATGAGAAGTGATGGGATTGTTTCCAGTTGCTGCAGCAACCCGGCTCACCTTGATGAATAGACTCCTGCTGTCTCGTAGTCCTTGAATGCCTATAACCCAACCCTCCTTCCTGGGGTCATTCCTGCTCATCCTTTAAGCTTCATGTCTGGCATCACATCCTCCAGAAACCCCTCTCTGAGCAAACATGAGCAAAGGTTAGGTGTCTCTTGCAGACACTGCACAGTTGAATACCCTCTTTCTATCCACTCCTTCCTAACTGTTGTCTAGTCACTAAGTTGTGTCTGACTCTTTGCAATCCAATGGATGACAGCCTGCCAGGCTTCTCTGTCCATGGGATTTCCCAAGCAAGAATACTGGAGTGGATAGCCATTTCTTTCTCCAGGAGATATTCCCAACTCAGGGATTTAAAACCCACGTGCCCTGCATTGGCAGGCGAGTTCTTTATCACTGAGCCACCAGGGATAGAATCCTATTTTGTTCAGATAAGTAATAACCACAGTTACAAACACTCATATCCCAAGTCTCCTTTGTAGCTGGCCAAGGTCATGTGGTCTAGACCTGGTCAATAAGATGTTAGAGAAAGTTGCTGGATGGAGATTCCTAGGGAATTTTTGTTAAAAAGAAGTAGATTGGGCTCACATCTGTATTTTACCTTTTTGCTTCCTTTCTTCCACTAGTGCTTAGACAGCATTTCTCATGCCCCAGCCTTGTCTATCAGTTTTATTTTTTAGAGTGAGGTGATAGCCATACAAACTGACCACTTTAAAGTGAACAGCTCCTAACAAGTATTGTAAATCAACTATAGCCCAATAAAAATTATATTACAAAAGAAAGCAAAAAAATTTTTAATCATCATGCAGTCAATGATACAGCCTTGCTTTACTCTTTATCAACTAAATTTGTAAAATATGGCCTTGTGTTGTTTTTCATCTGTGTCTCTCATTTCCCAATCAGGTCATTAAATTCTTTTTCACTCCCCAAACCATCAAAGAAAATGTCTTGTAGATGTGCTTGTAATAAAGATTCAATAAACGTAAAAAAATTAAAGCGAACAATTCAGTGGCATTTGTTGGGACCTGACCTGAGCCATGACAGGCTCAACAGGCCACACTAGGCCTAAGCCTCAGGTTCTTATAAGCATGAGTCATAATTCTAGGAAGCCCCCGATGACACCAAGGTCCCTGATGACCCAAGGTTGAGTCAATCAAGGTTAAGTCAAACACCATGATGACCCAAGGTTGAGTCAATCAAGGTTATGTCAATCACCATGATGACCCAAGGTTGAGTCAATCACCACACACCAACTAAAGTATTGCTCAGACAAAAGACCACCTGTATACAAGCAGCTGTAATTCAAAGCTCGGGGCTCTCGTCAAGACTCCACTGCGCTGGATGAGATGGGAGCCCTAGCCGGGGCTAGTAATAAAACCCCTTTATGTTTTTGCATTGCTGTGGACGTCTTATTCTCTCAGTTTTGGGGACTCGGACTCTGAGCATAACGGCATTTAGTGCACACACAATGCTGTGAAACCCCTCCTTCTGTGTAGCTCTGAAACCTTTCATCACCCCCAATTAAAAACTTGTACCCATTAGGCAGGGTATCCCAGGTGGCTCAGTGGTAAAGAACCTACCTGCCAACACAAGAGACTCGGGTTCGATCCCTGGGTGGGGAAGCTCACCTGAGGGAGGGCATGGCAGCCCACTCCAGTATTCTTGCCTGGAGAATCCCACGCACAGAGGAGCCTGGCAGGTTATAGTACATGGGGTCGCAGAGAGTCGGACACAACTGAGCACACGTTCCCATTAAGAAGCTGTTTCACATTACCCCTTCCCCTCGTTCTTGGAAACAACCAACCTGCATCAACTTTTCTGGATATTTTGTGTGAATAGAATTACACGATGGGTCACCAGCAGCGGGTGAGGCCCCAGTGTCCACATATTAAGACGACACTCAGCTTTTCTTTATCCTCAGCATTATCACTACAGCTCAAGTGGCTGAGGTTAAATGTCTTTGCAATCCAGCTGCTAGGAAAACTTTGAAATGAAGTGTGGGATAGCCAGTCGGTGGTAAATGAGGTAGAGGACTTGCATGAAGTGAGGGTAAGCAGTCTGGAGGGTGAACTGGCTGCTCCGGGCTGGGTGTGCTGTCTTGCAGCACTTTTGTGAGAAGACAGCTGGGTTTGATATGTGGAGTATGTGGGCACATGTCTACGTACAGACAGACATCCCGAGCCCTTCGTGTCTGAACACACTACACAGATCACAGAGCACTTAGACATCCTTTCTCTCCCGTGCTCAACCCTTAACCCCAATTTACAAATGCAGCAGCTGAGACCCCATCAGTCCCTCTTGGAAGTGTTCTGGATACCTTAAGCCGATCGGTCATTGCTCAGGTGGAGTGAGGGGGAAACGAGCTTGCAGGTTGTGTTAGTCAAAAACAAGATACCATAGAGTGGCTTAAACAGCTTAAGTTTATTTTTCACAGTTCTGGAGGCTCTAAAGTCCGAGATCCAGGTACCAGCCCGACTTGATTCCTGGAGAGAGCCCTTTTCCCTTTTGTCTGTGTCCTTACTGTTGCAGAGAGACAGAGTATCTCTTCTCATCAGGGCTGTCTTCCCTCATGAGAGCCCCACCCTTGTGACATCATCTGCCCCTAATTACGTCCTAAAGGCCCCAGCCCAAATGCTGTCACCTTGGGAGTTAGGTGTTAATGTATTGGAAGGGGTGCACATTTGGTCTATAATACAGGTGCAGACCCATCTCTTTCCCATCATTGGTGGGAACAGTATGCTGTAGCCTGCAAACACTGGGGTCTACTCATCAAAAAAGACATTTCATCCTAACTCTCTCCCAGGGAAGGATGCAGAGAGGGGTAGGGAAGGAGGACAAAATTTAATCGGAGAGTAATCGGAAGATAGTAGAGAGAAATTTGTGCCAGATATAGCAAAAAATATATAAAACACTTAATCCTGAATTTCAAATAAACAACAAATGATTTTTTTTTAATGTAAATGTGCCCCATGCTCAGTTTGGGACATACTTATATTAAAAATAAAAATGAACTTTTTTTCATCTGAAATTCAAATGACCTTGACATCTTATTTTCATCTGGCAACCCTAAAAGAGAGGGGACAAGAATTCTGAAGCAAGTCAACGGACCCCAGGAGGGACTATTACAGAATCTTTGCACTGATGCTGCTTTTATGTATTTTTTAAGTCTTTTAAACAACCCTCTAGGCCTTTTTTCTTGTTGAAACAAAGACAAATCTACCATTTTAACCATTTCTCAGTGTACAGTGCAGTGGCATTACATACATCCACCTCGTCGTGCAACCATCAGCAATATCCAGAACTCTGTCATCATCCCAAACCAACATGTGAAGGGAAACCAGAACCGCACTGTCATTGGGGAAAAGAAAGGTCATTGGAGACCTGGGGTCAATTCCAAATACAGCAGACAAGTGGGGACTTCTGGACAAACAGCAGGGTACGGGATGGGGTGGATGGAAATTTACTTAAGGGGGACGGGTAATTCTAGGCCAGGATTCTTGCCGCAGGCGGGCAGGTGAGGGGTGGGACATCACCTGGGAACAGGGATGGGGGCCAGGTGGCGGGTAAGGGAGGAAGGAATTTGGCCAGATAAGAGGGAGGAGGTTTCTGGCTAAATCGAGTGACAGGATTCTTGCTAAAACTGGGCTACGCAAGTGGAAGCCTAGTTGGGAAGAGGATTCAGAGGAGCCTGACTAAAGTGTAGTCCAGGACAGACGGTCAGGAGCTCTGAACCCACTAAACCATAACGCTTCCACCTTGCAACCACAGCTCTGGTTCTGTTTGGATCTGGCGGCTATGGGGCACCTCGCACAGCGTGGTCCTTCTGTGTCTGGCATCTACTATCCAAGGGAGGGCGGGCACTGGGCGGACTCTGGGGAGCCCGCGGAGGCCAAGCCCAGAAAACACAGGCAGAGAGAGGGACAATCAAGTGCATCACAGAGGAGAAGTGGGTGGAGCGGACGCGGAGGGCGGGGCCGCGCGGCGAAGCGAGCGGGTACCCGGGGAGAGGGGGCAGAGGGCACGGGGGCGGGGCTGCGTGGGGTCGCGTCTGGCCGCCAGGCAAGGCGGTGCTGAGGGGACGGGCTGTTGCTGGGGCCCCAGACCCGCGGCGCGGAGCCGGCGGAACTGACGGCTGGAGGCGGGGCCGGAGCTCCGGGTCGGGATCACTCGGGAGGCGGAGCGGGCGGCGGCGGGGGCCCGGCGCGGCGCGGCGCGGAAGCGGCGGGCGTAACGCAGGTGAGGGTGCAGGCCTGGCTGGGACGGCGGGACGGGGAGGGGGTGTTGGGGGCGGGTCGCCGAGGGGACTGACGGAGGCGGGAGCGGCTCCGGGGGACGCCGGCCGGGAGGCCCGGGCCGCATGACTTCCGCCTCGGACGCCGACTGGCCGTGCGTCCGTCCGCTGGGTTCGGACTGGGCCTCCGTACGCGCCCTCGCCGCGACCCGGGGCCCCGGGGAACCCCGACCGGTTTGGGAGGAGGGCCCGGCTCCCGCCCCGCGTGCCTGTCCACCACTGGCCCGGCTCTCGGAACCCTCCCTTTGTGGCCGTCCCTCCCGGCCCCTGGTTGACCCCACACCTATGTAGCCCTGCCTGGGTTCCTGCCCGCAGCTGGTGTGGGTGTCAGTATGCCTACACTTGCAAATTTATTGCAAAAGCAGAATTTATGAGAGTCGATTTGCTGTATGTTCACTCTCCTATGAGAATCCACAGTGTTTACCAAGATTCTCTAAGCCGTAGAGTCAAAGGTAGCGTCCGCCGTCCAGGAAAAAAATAACTGTGCAAGAAACTACGAGTTACATGTGTGACTTTAAAAGGAAAGAGCGAAATTAATTTAGTAATACACTTTACTTAGCCCACTGTATTTAAAGTATGGTCTTTTCAACGATGTCATCAGTATTTAAATTTTTAATGAGGTATTTTCTTCGTTTCTGTAGGAAGTATGAAATTCGATGTGTATTTTACACATGGACTCCGTCTCCATTCAGAGGAGCGCCATTTATTTCAGGTGCTCAGGAGCCCTTTAGCTTGCAGCCCCTATACCGCATGGGAGGTCTGAGGATCTCATTCCTGGCCTTCAGGCTCAAGTCATACTCTTGCCATCAGTGTTTTTCGCAGTCTGCCCACTGTGTTTTTCTGCTCCTCCTCCAAGGATGGTTTTATCTTCCCTGCCCAAACCACTTGCCCTTCCCCACACACCTTTGTTCAGCTGTCCCTTCTCCTTGGGGTGCTCTCCCTGCCCTCTCTCCCAGGCTTGGTAGGGAGAAACAGCTTCTGCCAAGAGCCTTTCCAGACTCCCTGACCCCAGTAGGGGTTTGCCACTTGCTCCTTCCTCATTGTCCCCTAGCATTGGGTTCACAGCTGGATTAGAGCATTAACACCTGCTGTTTAATTGTTTTCCAGGCTGTCTTCACAGCTAGCATAGCGTCTTATTCTTCTTCGTTGTGGTCAGGACAAGTGCCTGATAGTTGGTCAGCCCTTGTTAGCAGACAAAATGAGTAAAAGCTCTGGACACCTGTACTCAAGCTCTCAAGTTCTTTGACAGACCTGCTGTGTCCTTGCCTGGGGGCTTTGTGTCTGTTCCACCTCCTGGTGTATGGACAGACATACATTAGGTGGGTGACTGACCGTGAGAAGTGCATCTCAAGATGAGCACAGAAAGTACCTTCTTTCTGCCTTTTCCTCCCTCTCGGTCTTACAGGTGGGAAAACTGAGATACTGAACTAAGCTAGGATGCCCAGCAGAGCTGCGTCACCATAAATGCAAAGAGGGGCGGGGTGGGGATGGTTTGGGATCAGTTGGCTCCACTTTGGTCACTTGATGATGGGAGGAGAGGTGGGGAGGTGGGGAGTTACTCCGAGAATCCTGATGAGGGTGCTAGGCAGGCTTAGGTGTAGGACGCTGAAGTGTTCACCGCTGGAGAAAAGCTTGGAGAGCAAACTGGTCATCTCAGACCAGGAAGAGTGCTGGCCTGGGAACGGTAGGAGAGAACAAGCTGGGTGGAAGTAAGAGTGGGGGAAGCCAGCAGAGGGCGAGGAGGAGTAAGCTCCAGCAAGGTGAGGATATTGGCGTGAAGCATTGAGCATAACCACTTTTCAGAGGGCAGCGCCATTCTCAGTCTGTGGGATGAGAAGTGGAAAGAATCAGAGGTTCAGAGAAGGCAAGCAACTTACCCCAGGTCATATAGGACTTGAAGCTCAAACAAAGCCTCCTAAACCCACCCTGGGCTGACTTATCCAGCCCCACCCACACTTCTGTTGCAACCTAGGAGAGCAGTTCTGGGGCACGGTGCCAGGCTGATTAATGTCTTCTTCACGGTCTTCTACCGAGGGGCCGTGATTAGGCCTATTTATAGGGGCTTGGTGCCTTAATATTCTGCCCGATGCGCCTCTTGCCAATCACATCAGTGCCGTCTGCAGTGTGATTGCTGCTTTGGTGTCACCAGGGAGCGGAGTTAATTAAAGCCAGTATAAATAGACTGACTCTGCCCTCCTCTTGCAGTTCGAAGGAGGGTTTTCCTTCCTGTCCACCCCCCATGTGTCCCTCCTTCCTCCTGCCTCCCTCCACCCTACACGCAGCTCTAATCCAGGAGAGCAGAGCCTGGACATCCGTGCCTCCTGCCGTTGCCTGTCCTTTCTCAGGAGTAGGTCTCAGGGACCAGAAGAGGAAGAACCCAGAGTCCATATTTTCTGTGCTCTTGCAGAACCAGTGCCATTTGCTGGTACCCGCCAGTAGACACAGGCAATTCCCCACTGCCCTGCAATCCATCCCTCTTTTTCACTCTGCAGTCACGGTTTCTTTATTGTTCATCCAGGCTTGGGAGGTTGAGGTGAGATGAGGTAGGGCAGGGGCACCTAGCCGGGTACCATGCACCCACCTTGTGGCAGCCAGTCAGTGCCCTCTAAATGCCTTGTGTCCATCTCTGGTCCTTACAGTTTCCCCTGTTCACTCAACCAGCATTGACAGAACAGCAGCTCCTGGCAGCCTCCCAACTGCCACCCAGGCTGAAGCCGTGCAGACCATTGGGATGCGTGCTCTTCTCCCGCACCTGGCCCTGTGACGGGTGGGTGTGGGATGGGGGGGTCCTGATGCTCCCTTCTCTCCCCCAGGCACCATGACCCCCACGGGGACCCAGCATTCCTTGGCCGGTCAGACCTATGCAGTGCCCCTCATTCAGCCAGACCTGCGGCGAGAGGAGGCCATCCAGCAGGTGGCGGATGCCCTGCAGTACCTACAGAAGGTCTCTGGAGACATCTTCAGCAGGTGGGTGCTGCTCCCTGGCCCAGGCAGTCATCTCTCCAGTCCCAAAGGCACCCTCTTGGAGCACCTCTGTGGTGACTCTCGGTCCTGAGGGAAGCCAGCTTGGTCCCCTGTGCCCAGGGGGCCAAGCTGGGTGCCCTGCATAGACTTTTTCTTGTAAGCACTCACTGTTTACCATCCCGCTTAGCCCTGGGGTTCCCCATGCATCCAGGGGCCCTGGCGGTGGTATGACTCTCCCAACTGCTCTTCCCTTGCTGGCGTGCCCTGTTCTTTCGCCTGTTCCGGCAGTCAGCCCATGGTTGGTTATCTACCATTTCTTGTGTGCAAGGCTCTGGGCCCTTTAATAAGGCAGCATCCTTGCCCAGCTGTAGGGTCCGCTCCAGCAGCAGAGACAGACTCTAAGTGATCAGTTGGGTGTTAGTTACAGTTGTGGTAAAACCAATCTCTGCTGCTGCTGCTGCTGCTGCTGCTGCTAAGTCGCTTCAGTCGTGTCCGACTCTGTGCGACCCCATAGGCAGCAGCCCACCAGGCTCCCCCGTCCCTGGGATTCTCCAGGCAAGAACATTGGAGTGGGTTGCCATTTCCTTCTCCAGTGTATGAAAGTGAAAAGTGAAAGTGAAGTCGCTCAGTTGTGCCCGACTCTTAGCGACCCCATGGACTGCAGCCTACCAGGCTCCTCCATCCATGGAATTTTCCAGGCAAGAGTACTGGAGTGGGTTGCCATTGCCTTCTCCGAAACCAATCTCTACTGTCTTGTAACACCTAATATTTGTATCACATTAACTGTGTGCCACCTTTGACCTGAGTGTGTTCACTCATTCAACACTTTTAGCAGCTTTTTTTTTTCCAATATGTATTTATTTATTTGGCTGTGCTGGGTCTTAGTTGCAGCATTTGGGATCTAGTTCTCTGACTAGGGATTGAACTCAGGCCCTCTGCACTGGGAGCACAGAGTCTTAGCCCCGGACCACCAGAGACGTCCCTCAACAACTTTGTGTTTGAGCTTCTGTTATTTCCATTTTGTCGATGAGGAAACTCTGGCAGAAGGGTCAGGAGACTTGCCTGAGCAGTGGAACTAGGCATCACACCCAGGTGTGGGGGCTCCAGGCTCTGGAATTACCCTTGTCTCTGTGATAAGAGGCCTGACTTTCTACAGGGTCAGAGAAGACATATGTGAGGAAAAGCTGGACCCGTGGAAGGGGAGATACCGTGAGTGGGTAGGTTGAGGGAAAAACCTTCAAGAAAGGAGGAAGAGCATGAACTAAAGTGGAGAGGGGCCTCAGTGGAAGCCAGTGTGGCTGGAGCAAGGGGCTTCGGGAGGCTGGCAAGATGGCCTTGGTTCCTCAGTGATCCCGGGTGGGGAGTGGTGGCTGTTTGTACCCCTAGCGCTGATCCAGCTCTGCTCTCAGGCTCTTGTGATTTTTTCATTCAGTCTTGGTTGAACGTGTGTGTGATGTTTGCTGTTTTCTGCAAAGTTTCCCTAGTTTTGTCCTGTGTAAGGTCCTGTTTCTCTGGCCATGAGCAAGCTAAGATGGGCTAGCGCTTCTTCCTGGATGCCCACGCTGTGCTTTCCCGGCTGGAGGATTTGACCGCCTGATTCAGGTCCCTCTCCTGGCCAAGTCTCCCCCACTGTCCCCTGCTTGTATCCCAGACCAGGGACCCCCACCATTGCAGCGTGCAATCTCCTCCTCCAGCAACTGGAACCCCACCTCTTCCCAGAAGCCTTCCCCAGTGGGGGCAGAAAATGAGGCCATTGTCTCCAGATGGAGAGTCCCAACCCTTGACTCTAATGCCTCTGAGCTGCCCTCTAATGCACCTGGCTGCCCCAGGCCTCTCCAGGAAGTGAATGTAACTGAGAGCAGAGCCTCATTAAGGGGGTTGACTGTGGAGTGGACTTCCTGGCTCCAGTCTGGTTTCCCCATTTGCTTGCTCTTAACCTCCCTATGGCAACCCACACCAGTACTCTTGCCTGAAAACTCCATGGACAGTGGAGCCTAGTAGGCTGTAGTCCATGGGGTCGTTAAGAGTCGGACACGACTGAGCGACTTCACTTTCACTTTTCACTTTCATGCATTGGAGAAGGAAATGGCAACCCACTCCAGTATTCTTGCCTGGAGAATCCCAGGGGCAGGGAATCCTGGTGGGCTGCCGTCTATGGGGTCACACAGAGTCAGACACGACTGAAGCGACTTAGCAGCAGCAGCAACCTCCCTATAAAGCCTCAATGTTCCCATCCATAAAATGGCAATGATAATGGTGCCTTCCTTGGAGGATCATCGTTAAGATGAAATGAATTGAAATTTACAAAGGAACCGAAGTGCCTGGTGTATAGTAAGCATCCAGTAAATGTTCCCTCTTGTTATCTAGTAACATCATCTCTGCTCATTTGCTGCCTGTGCTAGACCTCCATTACCTGTTGTCAGTAGTTATAGAAAGTGTTAGGTGCTAAATGTATCCAGGGGTCACCTAAGCAAGAGGACACAGGCCTTTAAAAGCCACTAGTGCCAGATTCCGGTCACCCTACACCTCGTGATGAAACAGTCCGTCAGAGATACTTGTGTTTCCTCAGCAGGACTGGCTGCAGGCCTGCCTGTCTGTAAGGGGAGCATTGGATTCTTAGCATGCTTTCCTTTCCCTTCCTGTAGACATTTCCAGGTTCCTCTGCTCCTGGATGGGAGAAGCAGAGGGCAGGAAGGCCATGTCACATGGAGGGGTGGTGGGCTCGTTGAGGCCCAGGGCTGGCAAGGTGCTCCCCTAAACAGCCGACTTCCGGGTGGCCCTGCCCGTCTCCCAGCAGGCGCCCAGCGTTGGGGACTGAGGAATACCGACGATGCATGGCCGTGTGGTCCCTGTGCTCAGGGGCCTCTTCATCTCAGAGGGGAGAGCCACCGGCTGAGCTGATTCTGAGCTGTGTAGCATGCACTGTGTGGGCACCTGGGGATCCAGAGGAGAGAGAAGCAAGAGTCGGCAGCACATTTATCAGTTAGGTTCCCCAAACCAACTGAAGCAAAAGTGACCAGCCGGCAGAGCAGGCTTTGGAGCCACAGGGCTCAGTGATGTCGTGAGGACCCGGTTTGCTTTCATCCCCTCCCTGCTCGCTGCCTCTGGGTTGGCCCCACCCCAGACAGGCCTTGCTCTGGCAAGGTGACCAGTGGGCCCACAGCTCAGGTCCAGCAGGAAAGAGCGCCTCCCCAGAAGCCCCAGCCTCACGGCGGTCCCAGAGCCATGGCTGGGGTGGGATGGGGGCGACACGCGGCTGGCTCAGCCCTGGTCACATGCCTAACACCCAGAACCTAGGGTTTAACCTGAAGTGTGGGACCAGGCCTGCGGGAGCAGTGGCACCCCTGGAGGCTGGTTGTGATGGAATGAGGAGCAGATGGTGAGAGGAGCATGGCCGCCCGCTCGGCTCAGGGGCCTCCTGAAGGGGCCACGTGGGGCAGGCTCTGCTGAGGGTGGGGTGCGGTCTGCCTGGGACCTGGGAAGGGGCGCCAGGGGCTTGAGGCCTGGCTGGAGGGTGGTGCCCCTGGTGGCAGGGCCCTCAGCACCCCGGCCCAGAAGCCACTGCCCCTGCCGTCTGCTCCTTCACTGCAGGGTGGGGGGGACGTCAGCCGCCGTGTTTGCGCCCCCCACCACCAAGCCCTTCTCATGTCTCCACAATGCTGAGACAGTCCCTGGTGGGAGGAGTGGGTGAGGGGAGAGCTGGGCCACATCAGGGCCGTGAGGGCTTCTCCCAGCTGGATGGGGCTTTGAGCTTGGGTTTTGGGAGCCTTGATGGGTTCTGAGCAGGAAGTGATGGGCCAGAGAGTTGGGAGGGGTCATCAGGCAGCTGCACAGGGGCCAAGGAGGGGGCTGCGGTGCAGGGTGGGCCGATAAGAGACACTTCAAAGGGAACGCTGACGGGACATAGTGACAGATTGGGAACGAGGTCAAAGGGGACGGAGGGGTCGGGGGCGACAGGGAGTGGGGATGCCGAGTCCTGCCCCCCTATCCCCCAGCCGCCCACGAGCCTGAGGCTCTTTTCTCCTCATGGGCTTTTGCAGTGCGGATATGACTCCAGCTTGGAATCGCTCCCCTTAAAAGTACTCCTCTTGCAGAGAAGAGCCGTCTCCGCTCCCCTCCCCTCTGTTCAGGCCCAGGCCCAGCCCTTGGCCCCCCTGGAGCCCTTGCCCAGCTCTGCAGGCAGGTGAGCTCATAGGGTATTAGCATTCTGAGCCGGGTCCTTCTCCCGCTCTGCTCTGCTGCTCTGCTCTGCCGCAGTTGAGTCTACAGAGCTGGAGAGAATGACAAGGACCTTGCAGGCGCCTGGACCGCTCCTCACAGCCCCTCCCCAGCCTTTTCTCCTGCCAAGCAGACCTCCCGCCCTCACCTGCCCCTCGTCACCTGGGAGATGCCAGCCCCAAAATAGCTACCCAGAGACGTCACCTGTTCCACATGACTTACTTAGATGACGTGCAGAGGGGCTGCAGGAGGAGTGGAGTGGACTGTGTGAATGGCAGGTTTAGNCCTCCCCTCCCCTCTCTTCCTCTTCACTTCCTCCATCCTCTCCCCTTCCTCCATGCCCCCCTCCTCCCTGCTGATTGGCACCTGGTGCCTCCCAGGGTTAGGAGGCCTCAATCAGCCCCTGCATAATTAGCAGATCATTGTTAATTACCCCAGCTAGTGGAGATGATCCAGGGGAAAGCAGGAGCTGCTCAGAGGGCTGATGGGGGGGTGCTGGGGAGGGGAGGGGAGCAGCAGTTAGGGCTGGGGGTCTTCCCCGCCCCCCACCAGCAGCCGACTGGTGTGATGCTGGGAGCAACAGCAGCCCCAAGGGAGCCCTGGGCCTGCCTGGCTTCATAGGGGATCTCCACAGAGGGTTGTGGGGATCAGCTTCAGCTTCGGAGGTGAAGGGACAGGCAGCCCAGGCGCTGCCCTGGCCCCCGAGGGGCCTCGTTGACCTTGACCACCTCGAGCCCCAGGCCCCGGCAGAGGAGCCCTCTGCCCTCCACAGCGCTCCCTTGCAGTGTGCCATGTCCTTGTCTGGAGTCTGGAATGTTCTTCTCCGGGTCTACTCAGCACTGCCTGGGGCCTCTCACCCCACCCGATCTGTGGGTGGTCCAGGCAGGTGTTGACCGTGTTCTGGGGACTTGTCGGCTTGTCTGGTCATGAGACACACATCACTGACTTTGACCTTTACGGCAGTTCTCCAGTGGAGAAGTTACCAGCCTTGCTTCTCAGCTGAAGAAGGTGGGACATGGACCAGTTAAGTGACCTGCCCACGGCCATACTGCTGCTGTCCCCAGGGCTTGGGGACATGGCCATTGTCTGTCTCCTTGGGAGCAGGCGTGTGTTGCCTGATTTCTCTCTGCCCCAGGCTCTGAGCAGACCCGCTGAGCCTGCTGGGGTCAGGTGACCCTCCCTGCTGGGGTCCTGGTGACGCTGTGGGGTCGAAGCTGCAGGGATGAGCCTGGAAGCTGAGCCGTGGGGTCTAGGTGAGGAACAAACAAGCTGCCCTCTTGGCACCGTCCTGTTCACAATGGATGTTGCTGATCAATCCTGGCTCTCGGGCCCCGCCCCACGTGGCCCCGCAAGCCTTCCCAACACTGCCTTCCAGCCTGCCCCTGCCAGTCAGGAGAGATGACACGCCAGCTGAAACCTCTTCTCTCACCCTTGGTCTGAGATTGGGCTGCCTGAGGCCTTTGTCAGCAAAGCAGGACATTACTTAGATAAGAATAGAACTCTGGGAATTTCATCTCCCATCCTGTCCTCACAGGAATCCACCCCGGAGCACCGTGAAAGTGGGCATCCGGCTGGAGTCCGATGGCTTCCCAGGCCAGGCAGTAGCTTACGAGGACGTTCTCCTCTGCAGCACTGAGGTCTGCATCCATGTCACACACACACCGCCCCCCGCCCCCGCCGCCACCACGGACTCTGATGCACCCCACTCTCTCTGGTGACGATTGCTTTCCCACCTGACAGCACCTGAGGTCTTCTGGTATCTGAAGGGAGTTACATTCTCAAAGTCATCTCATCTTTAGACCGAATGTCCTTCACTTGCCTTGTATGACGTGAGCTTCTCACTCCTCACCTTGCTCCTCACCCTCCTCTGGACGTTCGTTACCTCGTCACTTCTTACCTAGCTGCTGTGTTCCGTGTCAGGTGCTGTCCCAGGTACTAGCGATGCAACCGTGACCCAGGCAGAGCCTGTAGCCCGGAAGGGAATTCAGGGTCCTCTTAACGTGTGGACCTGGTTTGAAAGAGACACGGCTGTGCGTGAGTGGAGTGTCCAGGAGATGAGCTCGTGAATCCAGGGCTCTGCTTCCTCTGCCATGCCTCCAAGAGAGTGGGCGTCCCATTTGTTGAAAGAAGGTGGGAGAGGAACATGGTGCTGTGTGCTCCATGGACTCGCTTCCTTAGTCCAGGTTGCCATTAGCACCTAGGTGACCACAGTCATCGGGTCCTCCTTCACCTGAACCCCTGCTCAACCTCTGTCCCCCGTGTGTGTGTGCCTGAGTGCTGAGCTTCACAGACATTCTGTATCAGTGTCACCTTTCCTGGCCTTTCAGCTCACATGGGTCTTGATTCCACCGTGTAGACCGTTTGGGGGCCTTCCCATTGGATACCCCAGCTTCCTAATCAAGCACTGGGTAAGCTGTGCGGGGCCCTGCCAGAGACCATTGTTCACGACTGAAATCAGCCCATGGTGCCTTCCGGGTGCTGCTGCTCTCTGGCTCGCTCTGATTTTTCCTAAGTGTGCTCTTCTCCAGCCCCCAGCTCCATGTCGTCCACAGGACTTTGTGAGAAGCCATCAGCATCCTTGCTGACTCAGGCTGCACTGCATGTAAGGTTTTTCCCCTCTTACACCAGGCTAATAACCCTGTCAGAAAACGCTGTAAATTTAGAACAGTGTTGGCCCCGGGGATCCACCTCTTCCATTTCAAATTGCTCAGGACCCTGTATTTAATAATCCATACCGGAAATTTGCCAGGGTTCACTGTTAAGCTTGATGTCTGCAACTTTGAGAAATCAGAGAGAGCAGGCTCCGTCTGTGTCCAGTTCTGACACCCACTTTCTATGCCGCCATTATGTTAACTGTGAGGTTGCTTCATCCCCCAGCAGCGTGGGGCTGAGCTGAGAACTAGAGAAGGTGGCCTGTGTATAAGTAGAGAACCCGTCCTCCCCGTCAGAAAGTGGGCCCAGACAGGTCACTGGTTCCATATCTCCTGGAAGGAAGCTGTGCCTTTTGATCTGGTATGCATTGCTGCCCCACTCAGACCAGCCTGTCGAGGAAAACTAAGCTGGTTAGGGTACCTGCTTGGAGCCCATCCCCTGCATCCCCAAGCCCCTGCACATGAGCAGCCACGGGAGTAATCAAGGAGACTTCATCGGGGTGGAGACCCTGGGCTTGTGAAAGTGGCTGATCAGGGCTGGTAGAAAAGTCCTTGAGTTCCCTCACGGTGTGGTCTCTGACCAGAGACCACGGGCCTTCTGCCACCCACCAGCTGTGGCCATGGTCAGGGGCTGGTGTTCCTGGAGGTCGGGGGGCTCTTGGGCAGAGGACACCCTGGTGGGGTGGGCTGGAGCTCCTGGGAAGTGAGAAGAACCTTGTGCTGCTGAGTAGTGAAAGTGAGGCGCATTGCGTTCACCTTGGGGCATGTGGTGCTGGCCACTCGGTGACCGCCCAGGAGCCCTGCAGGTGCGGCACAGTGCCACGTGCTGGGAACACAGCAGAGAGCAGAGCCCCAAGCCTGGGAGCCCACAGGCAGGAGACACACGGTGACAGGTGGTTCTTGTTCAGCTGCTAAGTCGTGTCCAGCTCTTTGCGACCTCATGAACTGCAGTGTGCCAGGCTTCCCTGTTCTTCACTATCTATCTCCCTGAGTTTGCTCAAACTCATGTCCATGGAGTCACTGATGCCATCCAGCCATCTAATCCTGTCACCCCCTTCTCCTCTCGCCCTCAATCTTTCCCAGCAACCGGGTCTTTTCCAGTGCGTTGGCTCTTCGCATTAGGTCAGCGTTAACTTCTTTTAGGATTGACTGGTTTGATCTCCTTGCAGTCCAAGGGACTCTCAAAGGTCTTCTCCAGCACCACAGTTGGAAAGCATTAATTCTTCAGTGCTCATCCTGTAGGGTCCAGCTCTCACATCCCTGCATGACTACTAGAAAAACCATAGCTTTGACTCTGCAGACCTTTGTTGGCAAAATGATGTCTCTGTGATGGTAACAGGTGGCAGTGTGTAACAATAGAGCCAGCTAGGGGTTGGAAAGTGACAGTGAGTTTTAAACTCTGTCTCAGGGAGGCTTTGGCATGGGGCTGAGTGAAGTGAAGGACCAGGCGTGTGGGGAGACGGCTAGGCCACATGACAAGGCAGCGTTGGGCATATTCAGGAACTAACAGGGTACCCTGTTGCTGGAGCCCGCTAATCCTGGGAAGGGGAGGGGCAGCCCTTTGGCAGCCCAGCCACAGCTGTGAGAACCTCAATGGGAACCTAGGGTTTACCCAGAACCACCTGCTCTGAGTTGGGCAGTTCCTTGTGGACAGCTCTGGGACTGGAATCAGGACCAGTCTGGCCTGTCGCTCAGCCTCGCTAAGCTCTGGTCTCCTCCATGTAAGTCATGAAGATTCTGTCTGCTCACCTGGGCCTGAGAACGAAAGCCCTGGTGGGTGGGCACTACATCCTTTCAGGTGGCATATACAGGTGCCAGCTTGGTGCCAGGGTGATTGCCAGTTCCTGCCCAGAGCTCCAGGGAACGGAATGCAGTCTGTTCCCAGACCCTTCAGGTTGGATGGTCCTGATTGAGGTCACCTGGGCAGTTCCAGGATCAGCCCTGACAAGCAGGTATTACTGTTTTAAGAGCCCTTACCTGAGGGCTTCCCTAGTGGTCCAGGAGTTAAGACTGTGTTTGCACTGAAGGGGCACGGGTTCAATCCCTGGTCGAGTACTAAGATCCCTCATGTGTGGGGCATAGCCAAAACAAACAATTCAGACACAAGCCCTTACCCAAGTCCCCGTTCGCCTGTTTGCTATTGGAAACAGAAGGGGGACCAGAAGCTGCAGGGGTTTGGGGAGGAGCCTCCAGCCCTGGTGATTAGTTTCTGTTTTGTTTTTTGTTTTTTGTTTTGGTGGCAGGATCTCCCAGCGAGTAGAGCTCAGCCGGAGTCAGCTGCAGGCCATCGGGGAGAGGGTGTCCTTGGCCCAGGCCAAGATCGAGAAGATCAAGGGCAGCAAGAAAGCCATCAAGGTAGCAAGCGTGTAGCCCTGTCCTCTCGCTGGTCGGTAGTCCCAAAAGCCCTCTTCTTTCCCCTCTCCCCATGCCTCCAAAGCTGCCAGGTCCCTGCTTTAGCTACCCCTCAGGTTTCCTCCTGCCCACAATCCCTCCACCCCAAACCCAGGCTGGCTGGAGCTTCTCAGGCCCCAGCAGGAGTGGCCAGACGCCCTGTGTCCACAGGTGTTCTCCAGCGCCAAGTACCCTGCCCCCGAGCGCCTGCAGGAGTACGGCTCCATCTTCACAGGGGCCCAGGACCCCGGCCTGCAGAGGCGTCCCCGCCACAGGATCCAGAGCAAGCACCGGCCCCTGGACGAGCGGGCCCTGCAGGTCTGGGGGGCGCCTGCACCCTGCCTGCAGGGAGCCCAGGCCCCAGAGGACTCTGACTGCTGGGGGCGTGTGGGGAGCACTTTGGCCTGGAGCCGAAACCCGCCTCCCTCAGTCCGTTCCCATCTCCCCACGCCCCCAGGAGAAACTGAAATTCTTCCCCGTGTGTGTGAACACCAAGCCAGAGCCTGAAGACGAGGCTGAGGAGGGGCTGGGCGGGCTCCCCAGCAACATCAGCTCTGTCAGCTCCCTGCTGCTCTTCAACACCACCGAGAACCTGTGAGTGGGGGGGCGGGAGACCAGGGGGTCTCCAGGCTCGGGTGCAGCAGAAGCCTATGGCCTAGGAGCCAGGTGGCTCGTAAGGCCTGGGAGGCCATAATCCTAACTTGAGCTGTGGCCCTAACGACGTGAGAAGGGTGGTCCAGCCCGGGGGCCGAGCACAGGTGCTGCATCCCCTGCCCTCCACCTTCTCCAGGTACAAGAAGTATGTCTTCCTGGACCCCCTGGCCGGCGCCATCACAAAGACCCATGTGATGCTGGGGGCCGAGACAGAGGAGAAGCTGTTTGATGCCCCTTTGTCCATCAGCAGGAGAGAGCAGCTGGAGCAGCAGGTGGACGGAGATGATGCCTGGGGGTGGGGGAGGCGTGGCCCCCCAGTGTTGTCTGGACCAGGGGTCTGATGAGCCCCCTACCCGCCCAGC
This sequence comes from Redunca redunca, assembly GCA_006410935.1. NCBI lineage: Eukaryota > Metazoa > Chordata > Mammalia > Artiodactyla > Bovidae > Redunca > Redunca redunca. Next base: position 26,556 of record SJYQ01005708.1, on the reverse strand, counting down.
TGTGCTTGGGGACCTGGAAAGCTCCAAGGCCTGTTCCCTGGCCCCCCTCACCCTCCCAACCTACAGGTCCCGGAGAACTACTTCTACGTGCCCGACCTGGGCCAGGTGCCGGACATCGACGTGCCGTCCTACCTGCCTGACCTGCCAGGCGTGGCTGACGACCTCATGTATAGCGCGGATCTGGGCCCTGGCATTGCCCCTTCTGCCCCCGGTGCCATTCCTGAGCTGCCCACCTTCCACACGGAGGTGGCCCAGCCCTTCAAGCCAGGTGGGCCGAGAGCTGGAGACGGACTGGGGCGGGCACTCCCCTGCTCAGCCTCTTGCCTCCTAAGGTCCCTGACACCTTCTCGATTTCTGTCCCAGACCTTGAGGATGGGGTGCTGACGGCACGCCCACCGCCCCCGCCACCTCCACCGCCTCCCCCAGCTCCGGCCGCACAGATCAGTGTCCCCCCGCCTCCGCCCCCGCCGCAGGCTGTGGCCCCTCCAGGACAGCTCGCCAGGGGGGACGACAGCGGGGGCGCCTCCCCTTCAGGTAGGGGCAGTCCCGGGGCGTGTGGGTGGGGGAGGGGCGCCTCCAACTTCTGGATCCCTGGAGGGTTTTCTGTAGCTTAAGTGGTCATCAATTCTAGATTTTCAGAATAGTTCTGATTTCAAAATCACATTTTCCCAAGTTCATAAAGTAGTGGTTTCGAACGGTATCTGTGGGGCCCTGAAATTCTAACCTTCAAGGTTGAGGGAGCCTGGACCCCCCCTATTCCCCTTGAACCAGTGACAGGGGGCTGCTAGTAACCATGGAAAATACAGCGAGAGTCCCCACGTGGCCCTTCAGTGGTGTGTCTCCCGGGCTACCTCGGCACCTGCCGGGCGGTGCTGGCCCACAGCCTGGCTCTGCCCCAGCAGCCTTTCTTCCTCACACCTTCCACCCTCCAGCCCCAGTCCAGGGAGCGCCCAAGGAAGTGGTTGACCCCTCCAGTGGCCGGGCCACGCTGCTGGAGTCCATCCGCCAGGCCGGGGGCATCGGCAAGGCCAAGCTCCGCAGCGTGAAGGAGCGCAAGCTGGAGAAGAAGAAGCAGAAGGAGCAGGAGCAAGGTGAGGCTGGACCCGCTGCAGTGGGCGCTCTGCCCGCATCTCCAGGGCCTGTGCAGGCCGCCCCGGTGTGTGGGCCCCTCCTGCCCCATGGTGGAGCCTGCTTAGGCTCGGCCAGTTGTCCAAGGAAACAGGGACTAGGGATGTTCTTAGAGAGGGGGACCTGGCTGTGTCCCACTTTCCGAGGCCCCTCGAGGCTCCGGGCTACGTTAGCTGTGTATCCAGTGCTGACAGATGCCATGTCTGGGTCCAAAGCAGCCGTGCTCTCTGGGGTCCCAGCCCTGAATCATCCCAGGTGTGCTTCTGAGTACCGCACGGGGAACCCGGGCAGGCTCCCTGTGCCTGTCTCAGGGCAACAATTCTCTGTGCCCATCTCAGGGTGGTGGCGACTCCGCTCCCTGTGCCCGTCTCAGGGCAGGTGCCTCTGCTCTTTGGCCCATCTCAGGGCGGCAGCGACTCCACTCCCTGTGCCCATCTCAGGGTGGCGGCGACTCCGCTCCCTGTGCCTGACTCAGGATGTTGGTGACTCCGTTACTCAGTGGTCACCTGCTTTCCTAGTAACACTGACCAGTGCTCCAGGAGCTGTGCTGGCCTGGTGGCTGTGGAGGGGCCAAGGTTTTGACAGTGCAGAGGACCCCATGATTGAGCCTTGGGCTGTCACATGGGCTGGACTGAGCCCACCACTGGTGCCTTCACCTTGTCCCCATGCTTTCCCACTGCAGTGAGAGCCACCACCCAGGGCGGGGACCTGATGTCGGACCTTTTCAACAAGCTGGCCATGAGGCGCAAAGGTAGGAAGCAGGACCCCGGTGCCGCCTCCTTCCTCACGGTTTTCAGGCCTCTAGGGCCTGGGTGGCCTGGTGCCCCAGACCAGCTCCTCACTCCAGCGTCTGCCCTCCTAGGTATCTCCGGGAAAGGACCTGGGTCCGGGGCCAGCGAGGGGCCAGGGGGGGCCTTCGCCCGGATGTCAGATTCCATCCCACCCCTGCCTCCCCATCAGCCGCCGGGCGAGGAAGATGAGGATGACTGGGAGTCCTAGGGCTGGGCTCACCCTCTCCCAAGGCCCCAGTTGTGCCACGCCCCTGTGCAGAACAGCCCAGCAGGCTCCTGGGGGGCGGGGTCACAGAGGACTCTCCAGCTCTCTTGCTGGTATCTTCAAGGAGCAAGGAGACTGCTTTCAGAGGCCAAACTGGGGAGTGGGGAGGCATGGTGGCGGGGTTGCCTCTGCCTGTGCCCCAGCCCACTTCACCAGTGTGTGCTCCTCTTCACCGGGGAGACTGCGGTAAACCAGTACATGAATCAATAAAGAAGTGATGCAAGACGCGAGCCTAAACCAACAGTGCACTTTTAATTAAGGAACCCTAGCTGTGCAGGGGGTGGTGGGGGGGGGTTGCATGGAGGGGGGCTGTTTCCACACAGGAAAGCGTCTCGGTGATGGACACGAGGTCTCTAAAAATAGCCATGCTGAGAGCCTAATGGCCCTCGGCATAATCGCTGATGTCAGGGGAGGCGGTGTCTTGGCATCTGCTCCGTGGCTGAGCGGGAGGCCCTGGAGCCAGGCCAGGAGGATGATCCTGCTGGCAGGGCCAGGGGCAGGTGAGGGCCAGCAGTGTGGGAGGAAGTGAGGCTGGGAGGTTGGGGAGCAGTTCTTAAGGAGTTACAGAAAAGGTGGCCGAGGGGACCAGAAGCTGGGGCAGAATGGCCCTGCGGACAGCAGGAGGTGGGGGTGGATGACATTCTGGATTTCCGAGGGCGAAAGGGAGAGGCTAGAAGAGCCTGCTCCATCTCACCTCTGAGAATGTGGATCCTGAGAAACAAGCCAGGGCAGGGTGGCTGCAGCCTTCACAGCTGCTCACAGACCGGCCAGAATCAGCGGCCCACAGGGCCGGGCCGAGGAGAAGACAGACTCCGTTCCAGGCAGGGCAGTTGCTGGGGGTGGGCCCAGGAATGGTGGGGTCACTGTTTCTTTGGGGTCAGCCTCGTTGTCTCCTGCTGGCTGGTCCACCTATTCCTGCATCCTGGCATCCCACTGAGTCCCAAAGGGGCTCCCACGGCACCCCCTTCTCAGGCAGGATCCCTGCAGACCAAGCTCACGATGATGTTGCCCATGGGCAGGTGAAGGGAGGGCCTGGCAACTAGGCAGCGGTGCGGCCACCAGTCAGGAAAGGCCAGCTTTCTCTCGATGGAACTGCAAAGAGGAAAAGACCATGACACCAGACTGGGGCAGGGGTAGGAGAGTCTCAGGGAGGCAGGAGAAGGGCAGGACTGACCTTCCGCAAAGCAGCAAAGGCAGAGCCAAAGGTAGCTTTGACCTCCACGCGGTCCCGGATCCAGGCCGGCAGCTTGGCCTGGATGGCTGGGGAGGCGTACCGTTGGTCCAGGAGCACTATGCTGGCAAAGTCCTTCTGGTGCCTGATGGCCCTGCCTGGACAGAACGGGGACAGGTCTTCCTACTGTGCCCCTTTCCTTGCTCAGTGCTCAGGCTGGAGACATGGCAGGTGAAACTGCTCCCTCCTGTCACCTCAGCCCGCAGCCACCCCTCCCGCCAGCAGCACTGCCCCAGGCTCACCTATAGACTGGTTGACGGCCTTCATGCACAGGTTCTCCACCAGTGCCTTCCCGGGGCGGGCCTGGCCTGGGGCTCTGGGCTGCGAAGGGCAGAGAGGACCCGTCAGGGTTAATGCCTGCCTCCTGCAAGCAGTCCATCGTGACTGAGGCTCTGGGGCGAGACCAGTGGGCCTCACGGGCACCAGCAGCCAATACAACAGGTGACGGCACGAAAACACCCAGGAGTATGGAAGCACGTCCATCCCTCTGGGGCAAACAGGCACACACATCAAGGGGTAGGTGCGGCCGTGGGAGGCACTGGGGTACTCACAAGCATCTGGTCCAGGTAAGCCATCTTCTCCTGCAGCTCTGGAGACATGATGTTGGGGTAGGGCATGCCCACCATGACCACACACCTAGGGCGGAGGGACACATGAGCTGGGGCACGTGGGTGGTTCCCAAGGCCCAGGACGAGGGGCCCATCCTCACCCACCGTCACCAGCTTCCTTCGGCCTCTCCTTCCCCTCATCCCTGCCACCTGGAGCAAGTTCTCTCATCAGCCCAGATGTCTAGTCTAGAACAAGGAACTGAGTCCTGATCCAGTGAGGGCAGCCTGGTTTTCCAGCTGGCCCCAAAGGGCCCAATCCAGAGTTGGTGAGTCCAGGCCCCTCACAGTTGTGGACCTGAGCCGTCAGCCCAGGGGCAAAGTCAGAGCCCGAGGGGTGAGAAGCCACTGCTTACCGCCCAAGGTCGTCAGAGAAGTTGATGCCTTCGCTCATCTTCCCCCCAACCACAGAGAGCAGCAGGGCACCCGTCTCCGTGCCCCGGGCCTGGCCACAGTGCTGTGGAAACACCAGCCCAGAGCTGCAGCGCCAGGTGGTGGGTGCCCCCTTCAGGGGCCCTGGGGACTGGCAGCCTCACCTTAATGCACCTGGAATATTCCAGCAGCACCTGCTCCACCCTGTTTGCTTTCTTGGGCTCCTGAAATATCTGAAGGTAAACAGAGAACATCTCCCAGGAAAGGGTCACAGATTGCCTGGGTGTTGGGTCACTCTTAGCCTTAAAGTTTTGTGGGGACTGGAAAAGCCCACAGAGCCAGCATCCTGAAGGGACCCCCGCCATGGCCTGGTATCAGGACTAGAAGTAGGGATGAGACACTAGGGGAAGCCCCCGCACACAAGGAACCCCGGGAGGAACTCTGAGTGCCACCATCTTCTCAGGTGGTAAGTCCAGCTGAGTGCCGATCACTCACCCTTTTCCTGATGGTCAGGCGGGCCAGCAGGCCACTCTTCTCCCAGTGGGCGCAGACCTGGTGTTGGTACTCGTAGGAGGGGAAGAAGCAGACCACCCCTCCCGGCACCACATTGCACAGGTTACAGAGAATGTGGCCCGTCTCGTCCATCTAGGGAGGGGAGACAAGAGGCAATCCTGCAGCCCCTCCCGGAAGGCTCAAAGCCATGGACCAAGGCCAGGGTGAATGCGATCGGCTATAGGGTGCAGCCAGGCGGCGCCACCTCAGTGGGTCGTGTGCCACCCTCCCTACCACAGGCATCACAGAAGCTGATGCTTCTGTGACAAATCAGGCACAGAAAACTGCAGACGGGCCCCTAGAGCTGTGCCCAGCACCCCACACCTACCCAGGTGAGCCCCTAGAGCTGTGCCCAGCACCCCACACCTGCCCAGGTGAGCCCCTAGAGCTGTGCCCAGCACCCCCACACCTGCCCAGGTGAGCCTCTAGAGCTGTGCCCAGCACCCCCAGCCACAGAGCAAGAGAACCAAGGTAGTGAGCAGCTTGCTCATACACTCTGCTAAAGGGTGAGGGTGGGGCGGCTCAGTCCCTCCCTGGTGGACGTCCACACAGACACTGCTCAGTGTGTGCCAGCTGAGATGGGAGACCCGGAGCCTGAACACCCAGGCCTGGCCAGAGTGCCCCAGCCCTAAATCCATCTCCCACCCCCACGAAGGCCACCGGCAAGCACGCTGGCTGGACTGACCATCTGAGGCAGCCCCCTCTTCTGATATGTGAAGTCCAGCATCTGGTTGGAGGGCCCGCTGCAGATGATGAGGGGCAGGATGTGATCTGGAGGGATCACGTGACCTGGGCGAGACCCAGTGAGGCTGAGTCCACGGAGAACGCCCCCCACCCCCAGCCCTGTCTCCCAGATCCAGACCAGCAAGTTACAGTACCCACCCTCTGCCCCACTCCCACGGAAAACCAACTTGGGACACCCAGGCCTCCACATGCAGACAGAGGGACTCAGGGCCAGAAGCTCCCCCCTACTCCCAGCCCTACCACCATGGTTTCCATCAGCCCCTGGCTGATCACAACACACGGCTGGGCTGTGACAAGGGCCCCCCGCCACCACCCCGGGCCTGGGTCCTCACCACAGGAGAACTCCACCACGCGCTCCGCTTCCACCCCGGCACCAGCCAGCAGCTGCTCCCGGAAGTCGGACACCTGCAGACCACAAGGCCAACACTGTCACCTCCCAGAGGGCTAGGCCGGGAGGGGGCAAGTGCGTAAGAAAAGGAGGGAGAGGTCCAAGGAAAGCCTGGTAACATTCGCTGAAAGAAAAGACAGAACTAACGATAGCCGGTGTTGGCAGCCTCATTCCAACCACCTGAGGGAACAACGGGGGAAATTCAGCAACCTGGCAGAGGGGGTCTCAGGCCTGGCTGTTCAACAGAATCACTTTGGAAAATATATATATATATACATGGTCAAGCCCAGCCCAAACTACTGAGTAAGAATCTGTAGTGAGAAGACATGCACATTTGTATTTTTTAAAGGGTTCCAGGTTTTTTCACCTATCAAATGGGCAAAATTCCCCAAATTTGAGTACTCTCTGGAAAATAGGTATTCTTGTAGGCTGCTGGTGGGATACAGAGTACAGAGCAAAACAACTCCTGGGGAGGGGACTGACGGGTGACCCCATAGACGGCAGCCCACCAGGCTCCCCCGTCCCTGGGATTCTCCAGGCAAGAACACGAGTGGGTTGCCATTTCTTTCTCCAATGCGCGAAAGTGAAAAGTGAAAGTGGAGTTGCTCAGTCGTGTCCGACCCTCAGCAACCCCATGGACTGCAGCCTACCAGGCTAAATCCCATGGACAGAGGAGCCTGGTCACACAGAGTTGGACACGACTGAAGTGACTTAGCAGCAGCAACAAATCAGACAATTTTTACTTTTTAACCCATAATCCCGTATCGGCATCTCCCCTGAAGCACAGCTCCACAAACCGAACATATGCACGGGGATTGTTCCCCTGAGGTTGTCTGTAATAATCTGTACTTTGAGAGAGTCTGGCTGAAGGAGTAACCCTACCTCCACCCAGCAGAGGACGTGCAGCCCCGGGGAGGGACGCAGACCAGCCCATGCACGAGGGTGGGCGTGCCGGGAAGTCAGGGCTACATGTGCTACCTCTGATTTGAGTAAGAAAGCAGAGGGGAAAATATCTGATCATTTTTACAAAAATAAATAAATAAATATATATATATATATATATATATAGTTGTGCTGTGCTAAGCTGCTCAGTCATGCCCAACTCTTTGTGACACTATGGACTATAGCCTGCCAGGCTCCTCTGTCCATGGGATTCTCCAGGCAAGAATACTGGAGTGGGTTGCCATGTCCTCCCCGAGGGGGTCTTCCCAAGCCAGGGATCGAACCTGCGTCTCTTGCATCTCCTATTGGCAGGCAGGTTCTTGACCAGTGAACCACCAGGGAAGGCCCCATAATATAATTCATCTTGGTCAAAAGGCTGAGGAGTGATACCCACACACACCACACACACACACAGTGAAACACTGGAGAGATCAGAAGCTAATTAAAGGACTACTTATGAGAACAGGGAACAGAAGTTTGGAGAGGAACAGTAGTGAGACTGAATATGTGTTGTTACAGTTCTGACTTCTGACCATGCAGATGTGGACATCTCTTAGAACATAAGAAAGTAAAAAGGCAAACTGTGAAACTGAAAACAAACTGAGACCAAGAAAGCCTGGCTACCTATCAAACTTAAACCACAACCGTACAGAGAAGAGCTGGCTCTCAGTGGCTTTCCACGCCTAGTGACCACACTCCCTTGGTGGGGCACTTCAAGGGCAAAGAATAAACGCAGGTAAACGAATTCAATCCACAGTTTACTGTTCGAGTGTTGCTATAATTTTACAACTGTTCTAAGTACACTGTGGGTCAGAGCAAAGAATTATGTTAATGTGCTATAAGAAACCAAACTGCAGCTTAAGAGGCATTATGTAAAGTCAAGTAAAATGACTGGTTTTGATACAGAAACATCACTGTGGATTCACAAGTTCTGAAAACTATGTCCTAAGTCTGTCCACTGAAGAGCGGTCATATATAATATCATAGTCACGTAACGGAATAAAGGGCAGCCAGAATTGGGCAGGATAAATGCCAATTTGCTGACAAGGAAAAACATATAAGACGTTTTGCTGCTGAGTGAAAAAAGCAAATGACAATAGCAGCATGTGGAGACACCATTTTTGTTTTCAAAATGTGTCTGTATATCTGTAACAATTACATATGCAAATTCTGTAATAATGATGTACACCAAAATCCGTCTTTTCCTGGTGGAATTACAATCTATTATTGATTTCCTATTAGACTCCCCTAAAATGTGTATCAGTATGAAAAGGCAAAAAGATAGGACACTGAAAGAGGAACTCCCCAGGTCAGTATGTGCCCAATATGCTACTGGAGATCAGTGGAGAAATAACTCCAGAAAGAATGAAGGGATGGAGCCAAAGCAAAAACAATACCCAGTTGTGGATGTGACTGGTGATAGAAGCAAGGTCAGATGCTATAAAGAGCAATATTGCATAGGAACCTGGAATGTCAGGTCCATGAATTAAGGCAAATTGGAAGTGGTCAAACGAGATGGCAAGAGTGAGCGTCGACATTCTAAGAATCAGTGAACGAAAATGGACTGGAATGGGTGAATTTAACTCAGATGACCATTATATCTACTACTGCAGGCAGGAATCCCTCAGAAGAAATGGAGTAGCCATCATGGTCAACAAGAGAGTCCGAAATGCAGTACTTGGATGCAGTCTCAAAAACGACAGAATGATCTCTGTTCGTTTCCAAGGCAAACCATTCAATGTCACAGTAATCCAAGCCTATGCCCCAACCAGTAATGCTGAAGAAGCTGAAGTTGAACGGTTCTATGAAGACCTACAAGACCTTTTAGAACTAACACCCAAAAAAGATGTCCTTTTCATTATAGGGGACTGGAATGCAAAAGTAGGAAGTCAAGAAACACCTGGAATAACAGGCAAATTTGGCCTTAGAATGCAGAATGAAGCAGGGCAAAGACATAAGTTTTGCCAAGAAAATGCACTGGTCATAGCAAACACCCTCTTCCAACAACACAAGAGAAGACTCTACACATGCACATCACCAGATGGTCAACACCAAAATCAGACTGATTTTATTCTTTGCAGCCAAAGATGGAGAAGCTCTATACAGTCAACAAAAACAAGACCAGGAGCTGACTATGGCTCAGATCATAAACTCCTTATTGCCAAATTCAGACTTAAATTGAAGAAAGTAGGGAAGACCACAAGACCATTCAGGTATGACCTAGATCAAATCCCTTATGATTATACAGTGGAAGTGAAAAATAGATTTAAGGGCCTAGATCTGATAGATAGAGTGCCTGATGAACTATGGACTGAGGTTCATGACACTGTACAGGAGACAGGGATCAAGACCATCCCCATGGAAAAGAAATGCAAAAAAGCAAATGGTTGCCTGAGGAGGCCTTACAAATAGCTGTGAAAAGAAGAGAGGTGAAAAGCAAAGGAGAAAAGGAAAGATAAGCATCTGAATGCAGAGTTCCAAAGAATAGGAACAAGAGATAAGAAAGCCTTCCTCAGCGATCAATGCAAATAAATAGAGGAAAACAACAGAATGGGAAAGACTAGAGATCTCTTCAAGAAAATTAGAGATACCAAGGAAGCATCACTATGAACAAAGCTAGTGGAGGTGATGAAATTCCAGTTGAGCTATTTCAAATCCTGAAAGATGATGCTGTCCAAGTGCTGCACTCAATAAGCCAGCAAATTTGGAAAACTCAGCAGTGGCCACAGGACTAGAAAAGGTCAGTATTCATTCCAATTCCAAAGAAAGGCAGTGCCAAAGAATGCTCAAACTACCGCACAATTGCACTCATCTCACATGCTAGTAAAGTAATGCTCAAAATTCTCCAAGCCAGGCTTCAGCAATATGTGAACCGTGAACTTCCAGATGTTCAAGCTGGTTTTAGAAAAGGCAGAGGAACCAGAGATCAAATTGCCAACATCTGCTGGATCATCAAAAAAGCAAGAGAGTTCCAGAAAAACATCTTATTTCTGCCTTATTGACTATGCCAAAGCCTTTGACTGTGTGGATCACAACAAACTGTGGAATATTCTGATAGAGATGGGAATACCAGACCACCTGACCTGCCTCTTGAGAAACCTATATGCAGGTCAGGAAGCAACAGTTAGAACTGGACTTGGAACAACAGACTGGTTCCAAATAGGAAAAGGAGTACAGCAAAGCTGTATATTGTCACCCTGCTTATTTAACTTAAATGCAGAGTACATCATGAGAAACGCTGGGCTGGAAGAAAAACAAGGTGGAATCAAGATTGCCGGGAGAAGTATCAATAACCTCAGATATGCAGATGACACCACCCTTATGGCAGAAAGTGAAGAGGAACTAAAAAGCCTCTTGATCAAAGTGAAAGAGGAGAGTGAAAAAGTTGGCTTAAAGCTCAACATTCAGAAAACAAAGATCATGACATCCAGTCCCATCACTTCATGGGAAATAGATGGGGAAACAGTGGAAACAGTGTCAGATTTTATTTTGGGGGGCTCCAAAATCACTGCAGATGGTGACTGCAGCCATGATAAAAGACGCTTACTCCTTGGAAGAAAAGTTATGACCAACCTAGATAGCATATTCAAAACCAGAGACATTACTTTGCCGACTAAGGTCCGTCTAGTCAAGGCTATGGTTTTTNCTATGGGCCAGGGATCCTTCCCCTCCCAATACCCAGGCGTGAGGCTGGGCCGTATCCTTACCGGCTGCATGGTGCCGCCTGCAATGACCACCGCCCGGCATTCTTTCACCACCTGGGCGAAGTGCACGGCTGGGTTCAGGAGCAGGAACTTGAGGCTGCTCTGGCTGAGGCTGCCTGCAGACAATAAAAGACAGCCACGTGGAGAAGGGCAGGCGGGTGCAAGCCAATCAAAACCTCCATCTGTCTGAGACAAAGAGGGTGCCCAGTTGGGTCCACGTAGGAGCCACAGAGATGCCGCTTTCTCTTTAAATGAGACCCATTTCATCCCGAGGACAACCACGAGGGAGACGCACAATCGTCTCCCTTCCCACACGAGGGACTGAGGTTTGGGGAGAAACTGGTCCCAGTTACGCAGCTTGTGATGGGGCCATGACTCCAACGCAGCCCCCCTGACCTTCACACCGGGCCGCGCGGCTTCTCAGGCAACCTTGCTGAGGCCAGCCAGCAGCCCAGCACCTCCACGTCCTCCTCCTCGCCCCCTCGACCACCAGCGCGGGTCACAGGCGGCCGTTTCCCTGTCCTAACCCAGCGAGGTATGAACACCAACTGGAGGTGAAGAAGCCCGGCTCCTCCCAGTTACCCTGGCGGCTCAGGATGACCCGGCCGTCCTGGTTGGCAGTGGTGAGAGCCTCGAGGAAGCCTTCCACGTGCATCAGCGGGGAAGCAGGCCGCGGAGACTGGTCTTCCCCTGCCTCTGCGGGGGCGGCAGGGGCTGCACAGAGCAGAGGAAGAGGGTCAGTGACTCCAGATGGAGGACAAAGACCACGCACGTGAGGCAGGCCGCAGCCCAGGCTGCCCATCCCCACTCACCCGCCGTCGCCCCGGGCTGCAGGCTCTGCAGGAAGTCCTGCAAGCCAGACAGTTTGGGCTGCTCCATGGAGGGCACCGGGACTGCCCCATACCTCTCTGTGAAGCCAAGGAGCTGGGATGGGATGAGAGCAGCGGCCTGAGGGGAGACGGACAGGCCTCTCTGCCCGCCCACGAGCTGCCCCCAGTGAACATGGGGACAGGTGCCCTGGCACTTCTGCAGGGCAGGAGGGAGGGGCACGCGGGGCAGCCTCGGGCTGAACAGAGGATCGGGTACCTTTCTGCTGATCTTGCTCTTCTCGCAGTAACGCCTCACCTGCAGAAACACACCCAGCCAGAGGCGCCGTGAAAATGGATACAGCTGGAGACAGACCTTCCATGTGCCTGAGAGTGGGCCCACCACCACCCCAGGTGCCTGAAGCCTCCGGTGGCCACATTAGCCTTCCGCCCGGGGCCTCTCCTCTGCCATTGCCCCCATTACTGCAGAGAGGAGAAAGGGGGAACCTGGAAGCACCAGCTTACACACACAGAAAAGCGCGGCTGTCATCACAGTAAGCTGACGACCCCTCTCCTCTGACATGAGCTGTGTGCAAGGGTTAAGATATCCCATAGACCCTCAGGCCTCTGAGCTGCTCAAGGACGGAAGGAACTCACTTTTGATTCCTTCCACGGTCTTCATGCAGAGTCCTGCCCACGAGTGGGGAGCAATAAAGGAACATGGGGGTGCCTACCCCCAAAGGTGATGACCTACCTTGAACAGGTTGATGTTGTCGATCTCGCTCTGGAAGAGGAAGTCGTTGATGGTCTTCAGCTCTGTTCCTGACAACAAACATGTGGGCCAGACGTCCCCTCCGGGGACCAAGGCCTGCATCCCGGAGGGAAGCTCACCAACAACTGCCGCCCACTCTTACCTGCCTGCGAGAGGCTCTGTGTGATGGGATTTTGCTTAATGTTCCCTAAAAAAAAAGAGAGCATCAAACAGGTCAGGACAGTGGGCCCGGCCCCCACCCTCTCCCTCTGCTCTGTAGTTATCGAGTAAGAATGCTGCTGTCTGAAGGGGTCTTCTGCCCTTTACAGCACCCAAAGGACCCACTGAAGGAGGGCAGGATGTCCCGGGGGCCTGGAGGTCTGACCCACATGTTGCATGTACAGCCCGAGCCTGGCAATGTCACCCTTTGCAAGGCAATGACAGGGACCCCACCCCCATTCCTACAGGCGTGAGCAGGAGACCCCCAGGTTGCAGGGCAGAGACCAAGTGAAGAGCGCCGAGCTGAGATCCCCTGGAAACTCCCCTGCCCTCTGCACTTCAGCTTCTATGGGTAAAGGGACTCAGCAAAGGGATGCTGGTGCACAGAGGAAGACAAAGGAGCGTGGGGCGAGGAGCCAGGGACTCCAGTCCCTCTCGCTGGGCTCACGAACCAGCGGCCGGCCATGCCCCTGCCCCAGGCTTCAGTTACTGCCCTGAGGGTGAGCACGCCTATGCCACCTTCTCGTGGGAGCACCCAGCCCTGAGTCCCAGCACCAACAGGGTCATACACACGTTTATAGCACAACATGTGATGGGTGCCGCCACCCAAGGAAAGGGCCTGGCCAAGTAAAAAGGACTCAGGACAGGAGCATACACATCCAGGTTCTAAAAAACATCTAAGTGGGGACAGATGAGGATTCCTAAATCAATGGCTGCGACGATGCCTGCGACTGGAACCCTGGAGGTGCTGACTGGCAACTGGGGACTGGGCTCCAGCAGGCTCGGTGGGGAGCGGGGAGACTCCTCACCGCCCAACACAGCCACGAACTTCTCCAGCAGATACAGGAGCTGCTTGATGTACATCAGGTTCTTGGCCTTCAGGCGCTTCCTGGAAGCAGGGAAGCCCGAGCACATCAGTGGGAGGGATCCCAGCTCCCGTCCCGGTCTGAACTGGGGCCCTCCTGCCTGCCGCCTTCCCAACTGGGGCACAAGCTGCAGCCAGCTCTCTCTCCCAGAAGACAGGCTGGCCGGGGCCCAAGGCCTCCACGGCCTGGTGGGATGCAAGCCCAAGGAACCAGGAGGTGAAGGGCATGCCGGCCCATCGCTCTGAACCTAGGCCAGAGACACCCTGCGATGCCTCCTCTCGCAGGTAGGCTTTGGGGCACCAGGGCTGAGCAGGGCCTTCCCACCCACCTAGGAGGCAGCGTCTCACCCGTATCGTTCCGTGTACTGGAGCAGCTGGCTGTGGGCCTGGCAGAGCTGGGGGAGGAGACAGTGCGGGTGAGAGGGCAGAGCAGACCTGGGCGAGCCACCCTGGGAGGTGCCAGTGACCCCTGGATGCCTGACTGTGCCAGCTCAGGACACTCAGGGCAGTCGAAATGCAGGGGGAGCTGGGGCAGACCAACGTGTGGGTTTTCAAGGCCCTTCGGCTGGTGGGGCCAAGAGACTGCTGCTGGGGCGTCCAGTGAGGGTCAGGGAGAAGGCCAGACAGCAATGCTCGCACGTAAAGAACGTCTCTGCTAGTGTTTCCTGGGACAGGAAGGACACGCTGTCTGCTGAGAGAGACGGTTCAAGGCAACCCTCATACCCTGGCCCAGGCCTGTCGAGGGGAGCGTCATGTGGGCTTAAGAATCAAGAGCCAGTGGTCAAATCCACCGACCTCAAAGTCGCTCAGTCATGTCCAGCTCTCTGCGACCCCCATAGGTTGTAGCCCACCAGGCTCCTCTGTCCATGGGGATTCTCCAGGCAAGAATACTGAAGTAGGTACCTACCCATTCCCTTCTCCAGGGTATCTTTCTAACCAAGGGATCAAACCCAGGTCTCCCATGTTGCAGACAGATTCTTTACCGTCTGAGCCACCGTGGAAGCCCTCAGAGACAGAGCTTAACCTCCCTCAGACTCCGAGCTCCCAGAGTTAACAGGACCAGCCCGAGGCAGAGTCAGGGGGCCCCACCAACGAGGTGTAGGGCACATAACAAGCAGTAAACAAACAGAGGCTGTCAACTGTCTCTAGCATCCCTCACGGCAGTGTCAACAGTAACATCCAGCCATGCAAGGGCCCGCTTCTCACACCCTGCCACTCTGACCTGGAGGCCTCGGGTCACAGGCCAGGGAAGACCACGCAGAGTGCCCACCGCCGGGCTGGGCCCAGTCGTAAATCCTGCTGGGGGTCCCAGTCTCAGCTCAGCACACGCCCTGCCCCCCACCCCAGGCAGGCCCTGGTCCCCGAAGACGGAGGCCCACCCACCTGGGAACCTCTGACCTCCATGCTGTGGATGTTGGTGATGGTGTCGATGAGGTTGTGGGCCTCATCGATGACCACCACCTGGCCCTGCAGCCGTATCCCCGCTGCCTGGCGAGTGGGTGCGTGCAGCAGCATCTGATAGGGGAGCACCACCAGCTGGAGGGGGAGAGAGGGCCTGAGGGGACGGGACCCCCTTCCTCCCCCAGGGGGGTTGGCCCAGCCACCTTGCAGCCCCAGTGTGCATGGTTCCACTTCCCGCCCAGAACACATACAAGGGCACAGAAGAAAGCCAGAGCAGCCCGCTGTGACCTGAGCACGAAACCCTGCCTAGAAAGCCTGTGGACCAAGCAGGAAACAGATATAACTGGAGCCCAGTGGACCACTAGCAGTCATGAGGAGGGGGCTAGGACCCCAGCTGCAGAGGCCCTTCTGTGCCCCTGGAAGTAGGGAGGGACCTGGGGGAGGGGGCTGGGACCCCAGCTGCGGAGCCCCTTTTGTGCCCCCAAGGCAGCCCTGGGTTCTGGTCCTGGAGCCATGCGACTCTAGGAAAGTCAACCTCTCAGCCTCAGTTTCCTTATCTGCAAAATGGGCTCAATACACTATCTCACATAAAACCACCACCGCCTGACCCCCAGTCTTCACCTGGGCTGCAGGAATGGCGAACCGGCCCCCGTAGTAGGGACAGGCCCGAGCCTCCTTGCCCAGGGCCACCAACTGCTCAACGTCCTTCACCCCCGCCAAGACCTCGTCCCGGAGGAGCTGCAGCCGCTCGTGGCTGTAGAAGGGGCAGGTAGCCCTTGGCTCCTGCCTCCGCCTCCTCCTCGTGGGCTCCTCTTCCTCAGTGATGCTCTTCCTCTCTGAGGGGCACAGGCAGAAAGCCACAGCTATCCTGGGGCCAGGAATGGTTCTGTACCAACCAGACCCATTCCCATGGGGTGGAGCCTATGGACCTTTCAGAACTGCTGCTTATGATCTCATTGAAACATCCCAGCATCCTACTGCCTTTCTAGGAAAGGCCTACAAAACCATCTCTCAACCAGGGTTTTGGGCTAGATCTGGACTAAAAGGCAGACAGGCCCCTTTTCCCCACTTGAGGCTCTTTAGGAAGGAAGCTGGGTCTGCCCTGCCCTCGCTCCCACCACTTCCCGCATCCCTGGAGCCACTCCCCACTCCATCCCCAGCACCGCCCTGGGCCGCAGAAGGGTCCCAGAGGCCTGGAGCGTTGGCCGCTACCATGCTTGCTTCTCTGCATCTCCACACAGCGGTCATTGATCAGCTGCACTGAACCCAGCTTCCGCACGTCCCCATTGACACACAGGTTCTGTAAGACCGAGGAGAGGGCAAGAGAAACGGGGCTGTCTGAGTGACACGGAGGGAGCCCCGAGGCCTGCCTGCCCTCCTGCTTCCTTCCAGGGACCAGCACGGCCCGTCCTGCCCTGTGGCCCGCCTCAGCCCCACGGTGGTCTCTGCCTTCTGGGATGGAAACCAGTAGGATGACACCAGGCTCTCACCTGCCGAGAGCCCAGGGAGACCAGCCGGGTATCCTGGCCAAAGGGGCTCTTCTGTACCTCATGCACGAACTGGGCCAGCTGGGAGTGCGTCCGGCTGCAGTAGTAAATCTGCCCGGGGAGGGAGTGTCGGGGGAGACCATCACTCCAAACACTCTGCACAGGGAGGAGCGCCAGGGCCCAAGAGGCCAAGGGAATGGGGAGGGCGGCCAGGACTCGGACCTAAAGAAGACGACCACCCCCATCCCCCCACCCCCGGCAGACCCCAGGCGACCCCCACCCCTGGGTCACGCCCGGCTTCTGCTCCGGGTGCGCTTCGAGGCTCGGTCA
Source organism: Redunca redunca (assembly GCA_006410935.1). Classification (NCBI taxonomy): domain Eukaryota; kingdom Metazoa; phylum Chordata; class Mammalia; order Artiodactyla; family Bovidae; genus Redunca; species Redunca redunca. The sequence goes on along the minus strand of SJYQ01005708.1, from coordinate 9,975 downwards.
TGTCAGGAGAGGGAGGGTCCCCTCAGTGGTAACTCAGACACCAGAAGGACTCTGAGCGTCAGAGGTGTGGGCGTGGGGGTGAGGGTCCACACACACCTCCCAGGGCTCAGGGGCTGGGGGCTTGGTGGGGATAAAGCAGAAGGAGGCTGAGCTCAGTTCTGTGTGCCCCTCTGAGAACCAGGAGAGGAAAAGGAGAGGGGGGGATATCTAATGTCAGTAGAGAAAACCAGAAGTCTTCAGTGCAGGAAGCCGGAGCAGCGTCAGAGCCACGCAGGCCTCCCAGCCCCCAGGCAGATGCACACTTAGACCAAGGACAGGGGCCTGCCACCACCCCCACCGCCTGGAGACCGGGGGCAGAGCACTCGCCGCCCCCAACTCACATGGAGACCTGAGCCCTTGGCCCAGAGGCTGCCCCTCGACACCCTGGGGCGCAGGCATCTCCCGGGGGCCCTGCCCGGCGAGCACCCGGAAACTGGGGGTTGGAGACATGGAGACGAAGCTCCGGCCTCATCCACAGACCCCGGTGGCTCACCTGGGACCCTCCCAGGACCCTCACCTTCGTTACGTGTTCTTCGTCCAGGTCATCTTCATCCACGTCCACTCTGAGAGGAAAAAACACACGCACAGAGAAAGTCTTCTCAGACTTCAGTTTTTGTTTTTATCCACCCAGAAATTCAATTTTTTTAAAAGGCATTAGTGTGCATTGCCTGAGGCTCTCAGAGAGGGGTTATCAACAAGGCCAGCCTCCTGGTCCGTGGAGGGCTGTTCGGGCAACTCTGGGATTTAAACCACAGGCCACTCAGGACAAAGTCGGCATGACCCCCATGAGGGGCTGGATGTGGGAGGAGGCAAAGCACATTCTGTGGGTCAGAACCAGGGGGCGTGTCTTCAGAGGCTGGCATCTCAGGACGCAGGGCATCGAAGCCACAGAAGCTAAGCTGCAGGATCAGGGGCCTGGCTGGACCCTGAGGTGCACTTTCTGCTTGAATATTGACAAACTGCACTCGAGTTCTTTACCATGTTCCCCAGGGGCCACCAGGCAAGGAGCAGGAGAGCAGGCCAGCAATCCAGGGATGGGGAGGAAGGGCCGTGGGGCACTAGCTGCTCCTGTCTCCCCAGAGCAGGATGGGGTGTGGAAAGCAGCCTGGCACCTTAGCCCTGGGCGGCAAGTGTCAGTTCTTGGCCAGGTGCTGAAACCGTGGCTCAGGGCAGGCCTTTGAGCACCAACACAGAAAAGCTCCAGGGCCAGGTGGCTTCACCGGTCAATTCTACCAAATAAAGAAATAATGCCGATCATTCTCAAACGCTTCCAAAAAAACCAAAGAGGAGAGATCAGTCCCAAACTCATTTCATGAGGCCAGTGTCACTCTGATACCAAAGTCAATAATGACACAGAGGAAAAGAGAATTGCTGGCCAAGATCCCCACTGAATACAGACACAGAAATCCTCAACAAAAACACCAGCAAACCAGCATGTTAATGCATCATGCTTCATGATCAAGTAGGATTTATCCCTCGGATGCAAGGATGTGTCAATATAAGTAAATCAATAAATGTCATAAATCACTTAGTGGAATGAAAGATAAAAAAAACAATTATATGATCACCTCAATAGGCGTAAGAAAAGCATTTGACAAAAGTCAACATCTGGGGCTTCCCTGGTGGCTCAGTGGTAAAGAATCCACCTGCCAATGCAGGAGACTCGGGTTTGATTCCTGACCTGGGAAGACCCCACATGCCATGGAGCAACCAAGCCCGTGCACGACTGCGAAGCCTGTGCTCTAGAGCCCAGGAGCTGCAACTCCTGAAGCCCGCACGCCCTAGAGCCCGTGCTCGGCAACAAGAGAAGCCACGGCAATGAGGAGCCCGAGCGCTGCAACTAGAGAAAGCGCACACGGCAGTGAAGACCCAGCTCAGCCAAAAATAAATCAATAAAATGTCTGTTAAAACAAAAAAAAGCTCTAAAAAAGTAATCAATGTCCTCTCGTGATAGAAATTCTCAAGCAACTGAAGGGAAGGAGCCTACCTTAACACAATGAAGGCCATTTGCGACAAGCCCGCAGGTCACATCACACTCAGCGGAAAAGGCTTTTCCTTTAAGACCAGGCACAAGGAGGCCCACTCTCACCACTCCTGCTCAGCACAGTACTGGAAGTCCTAGCCAGAGCAATCAGGCAAGAAAAAGAAATCAAAGGCATCCAATTTGGAAAGGAAGAAGTGAACCGTCTGTTTGTAGATATGCAGGAAACCGTGAAGACGTGACCCAAAAACTGTTAGAAAGTGAAAGTGAAAAGTGAAGTCGCTCAGTCGTGTCCGACTCTTTGCAACCCCATGGACTGTAGCCCATCAGGCTCCTCTGTCCATAGGATTCTCCAGGCAAGAATACTAACTAATAAAGAAATTCAGTAAAGGAGAAGGTGGCAGAGAATGAGTTGGTTAGATAGCATCACTGACTCAATCGGACATGAATCTGAGCAAACTCCGGGAGACAGAGGACAGAGGAGCCTCGAGTGCTATAGTCTATGAGGTTGCAAAGACTCGGACACGATTTAATGATTGAAAATTAACAAGTGGCATAAAAGCAGATGCACAGACCAGCAGAACAGAACTGAGAGCCCAGAAATCAACCCCTGTGTATACAGCCAACTAATCTGAAAAGGAGGCCAAGAATACCCAATGGAGAAAAGACAGTCTCTTCAACAAACGGTACTGGGAAAACTAGATATTCACAAGAACAAGAATGAAATTAGACACATATCACATACCACTCACAGATTAACTCAAACTTGATTAAAGACTTAAGATGTAACCCCTGAAACCACAAAACTCCTAGAAGAAGACACAGGGAACAAGCTCCTTAACGTTGGTGTTGACAATGACTTTTTTAAATATACGAGAAGTATAAGCAACAAAGTGAAGATAAACAAGAGGGACTACTTCAAACTAAAACATTTCCGGACAAAAGAAAAAAAAAATCAACAAAATGAAAAGCCAACCTATGGAATCGGAGAAAATATTTGAAAACCATCCATCTGATAAGAGGTTAATTTCTAAAACATATTAGGAACTCCTACAACTCAATAGCAAATAAACAAACAAAAAAAAAAACCCCATATAATCCAATTTTAAAATGGGCAGGGGAACTGAATGAACATTATTCCAAAGCAACATACAAATAACCAATAGGTACATGAAAAGGTCAAATCCCTTATCATTATACAATAGAAGTGATAAATAGATTCAAGGGATTAGATCTGATAGACAGAGTGCCTGAAGAACTATGGATGGAAGTTCACAGCATTATACAGGAGGGCATGATTAAAACCATTCCCAAGAAAAAGAAATGCAAAAAGGCAAAATGGTTGTCTGAGGAGGCCTTACAAATAGCTGAGGAAAGAAGAGAAGTGAAAGGCAAAGAGAAAAGGAAAGATATAACCATCTGATGCAGAGTTCCAAAGAATATCAAGGAGAGATAAGAAAGCCTTCCTCAGTGATCAGTCAAATAAAAAGAGGAAAACAACAGAATGAGAAAGACCAGAGATCTCTTCAAGAAAATTAGAGATACCAAGGGAATATTTCATGCAAAGATGGACTCAATAAAGGACAGAAATGGTATGGATCTAACAGAAGAAGATATTAAGAAGAGATGGCAAGAATACACAGAAGAACTATACAAAAAAGATCTTAATGACCCGGAGAACCACGATGGGTAAGATCACTCACCTAGATAGAGCCAGACATCCTGGAATGGGAGCATCAAGTGGGCCTTAAGAAGCATCACTATGAAGAAAGCTAGTGGAAGTGCTGGAATTCCAGTTGAGCTATTTGAAATCCTAAACGATGATGCTATGAAAGTGCTGCACTCAATATGCCAACCAATTTGGAAAACTCAGCAGTGGCCACAGGACTGGAAAAAGTCATTTTCATTCCGATCCCAAAGAAAGGCAATGCCAAAGAATGTTCACACTACTGCACAATTGCACTCATCTCACACAGTAGCAAAGTAATGCTCAAAATTCTCCAAGCCAGGCTTCAACAGTACGTGGGCAGAGAATCTTCCAGTTGTTCAAGCTGGATTTAGAAAAGGCCTCTGCCAATATCCATTGGATCATCAGAAAAGCAAGAGAGTTCCAGAAAAACATCTGCTTCATGGACTACACTAAAGCCTTTGACTGTGTGGATCACAACAAACTGTGGAAAATTCTTTGAGAGGTGGGAATACCAGACCACCTTCCCTGCCTCCTGAGAAATCTGTATGCAGGTCAAGAAGCAACAGTTAGAACCGAACATGGAACAAGGGACTGGTTCTAAACTGGGAAAGGGGTATGTCAAGGCTGTATATTGTCACCCTGCTTATTTAACTTCTATGCAGAGTACATCATGCAACATGCCGGGCTGGATGAAGCACAGGCTGGAATCCAGATTGCCGGGATAAATATCAATAACCTCAGATAGGCAGATGACACCACCCTTACGGCAGAAAGCGAAGAAGAACTAAAGAGCTTCTTGATGAAAGTGAAAGAGGAGAGTGAAAAAGTTGGCTTAAAACTCAACATTCAGAAAACTAAGATCATGGCATCTGGTCCCATCACTTCATGGCAAATAGATGGGGAGACAATGGAAACAGTGAGAAACTGTATTTTTGGGGGCTCCCAAATCACTGCAGATGGTGACTGCAGTCATGAAATTAAAAGACGCTTGCTCCTTGGAAGAAAAGCTTTGACCAATCTAGACAGCATTTTAAAAAGTAGAGACTTTTGCTGACAAAGGTCTGTCTAGTCAAAGCTATGGTTTTTCCAGTAGTCATGTGTGGATGTGAGAGTTAGACTGTAAAGAAAGCTGAGTGCCAAAGAATTGATGCTTTTGAACTGTGGTGTTGGAGAAAACTCTTGAGAATCCCTTGGACTGCAAGGAGATCAAACCAGTCAATCCTAAAGGAAAGGACTGATGCTGAATATTTGTTGGAAGGACTGATGCTGAAGCTGAAGTTCCAATTCTTCGGCCACCTGATGTGAAGAATTGACTCATTCGAAAAGACTCATATGCTGGGAAAGATTGAAGGCAGGAGGAGAAGGGGACGACAGAGGATGAGATGGTTGGATAGCATCACCGACTTGATCGACATGAGTTTGAGTTAGCTCTGGGAGTTGGTGATGGACAGGGAGACCTGGTGTGCTGAAGTCCATGGGGTTGCAAAGAGTGACACGACAGAGCAACTGACTTAACGGATGGGACTGGATGCCATGATCTTGAATGTTGAGTTTTAAGCCAACTTTTTCACTCTCCTCTTTCACTTTCATCAAGAAGCTCTTTAGTTCTTCTTCGCTTTCTGCCGTAAGGGTGGTGTCATCTGCCTATCTGAGGTTATTGATATTTATCCCGGCAATCTGGATTCCAGCCTGTGCTTCATCCAGCCCGGCATGTTGCATGATGTACTCTGCATAGAAGTTAAATAAGCAGGGTGACAATATACAGCCTTGACATACCCCTTTCCCAGTTTAGAACCAGTCCCTTGTTCCATGTTCGGTTCTAACTGTTGCTTCTTGACCTGCATACAGATTTCTCAGGAGGCAGGGAAGGTGGTCTGGTATTCCCACCTCTCAAAGAATTTTCCACAGTTTGTTGTGATCCACACAGTCAAAGGCTTTAGTGTAGTCCATGAAGCAGATGTTTTTCTGGAACTCTCTTGCTTTTCTGATGATCCAATGGATATTGGCAGAGGCCTTTTCTAAATCCAGCTTGAACAACTGGAAGATTCTCTGCCCACGTACTGTTGAAGCCTGGCTTGGAGAATTTTGAGCATTACTTTGCTACTGTGTGAGATGAGTGCAATTGTGCAGTAGTGTGAACATTCTTTGGCATTGCCTTTCTTTGGGATCGGAATGAAAATGACTTTTTCCAGTCCTGTGGCCACTGCTGAGTTTTCCAAATTGGTTGGCATATTGAGTGCAGCACTTTCATAGCATCATCGTTTAGGATTTCAAATAGCTCAACTGGAATTCCAGCACTTCCACTAGCTTTCTTCATAGTGATGCTTCTTAAGGCCCACTTGATGCTCCCATTCCAGGATGTCTGGCTCTATCTAGGTGAGTGATCTTACCCATCGTGGTTCTCCGGGTCATTAAGATCTTTTTTGTATAGTTCTTCTGTGTATTCTTGCCATCTCTTCTTAATATCTTCTTCTGTTAGATCCATACCATTTCTGTCCTTTATTGAGTCCATCTTTGCATGAAATATTCCCTTGGTATCTCTAATTTTCTTGAAGAGATCTCTGGTCTTTCTCATTCTGTTGTTTTCCTCTTTTTATTTGACTGATCACTGAGGAAGGCTTTCTTATCTCTCCTTGATATTCTTTGGAACTCTGCATCAGATGGTTTTATCTTTCCTTTTCTCCTTTGCCTTTCACTTCTCTTCTTTCCTCAGCTATTTGTAAGGCCTCCTCAGACAACCATTTTGCCTTTTTGCATTTCTTTTTCTTGGGAATGGTTTTGATCACGGCCTCCTGTATAATGCTGTGAACTTCCATCCACAGTTCTTCAGGCACTCTATCAGATCTAATCCCTTGAATTTATTTGTCCCTTCTATATAATCATAAGGGATATGTATAATCATAAGGGATTTGACTGAGGTCATACCTTAATGGTCTAGTGGTCTTCCCTACTTTCTTCAGTTTGAGTCTGAATTTTGCAATAAGGAGTTCATGATCTGAGCCACAGTCAGCTCCTGGTCTTGTTTTTGCTGACTGTATAAAGCTTCTCCACCTTCAGCTGCAAAGAATGTAACCAATCTGGTTTCACTGTTGGCCATCTGCTGATGTCCACGTATAGAGTCGTCTCGTGTTGTTGCCTTTCAGCATGTTTCAGTGTCGTATCTTTTTGCCTTTTCATACTGTTCATGGGGTTCTCAAGGCAGGAATACTGAGTGATTTGCCATTCCCTTCTCCAGTGGACCATGTTTTGTCAGAACTCTCCACCATAACCCATCCGTCTTGGGTAGCCCTACATGGCATGGCTCATAGTTTCATTGAGTTAGACAAGACTGTGGTCCACATGTCTGGTCCCATCACTTCATAGCAAATAGATGGGGAAACAATGGAAACAGTGATAGACTTTATTTTCTTGGGCTCCAAAATCACTGCAGATGGTGACTGCAGCCATGAAATTAAAAGATGCTTGCTCCTTGTAAGAAAAGCAATGACCAACCTAGACAGCATATTAAAAAGCAGAGACATTACTTTACTGACAAAGCTCCATCTGGCCAAAGCCATGGTTTTTCCAGTAGTCATGTATGGGTGTGAGAGTTGGACTATAAAGAGAGCTGAACACCGAAGAATTGATGCTTTTGAGCTGTGGTGTTGGAAAAGACTCTTAAGAGTCCCTTGGACTGCAAGGAGATCAAACCAGTCAATCCTAAAGGAAATCAGTCCTGAATACTCACTGGAAGGACTGATGCTGAAATTCCATTACTTTGGCCACGTGATGCGAAGAGCTGACTCATCTGAAAAGACCCTGATGCTGGGAAAGATTGAAGGCAGGAGGAAAAGGGGATGACAGAGGATGAGATGGTGGGATGGCATCACCGACTCAATGGAGCTGAGTTTGAGCGAGCTCTGGGAGTTGGTGAAGGATAGGGAAGCTTGGCATGCTGCAGTCCATGGGGTTACAAAGAGTCAAGACGCGACTGAGCAGAGCTGAACGTGAAAAGGTGTTCAACGTCGCTAATCGACAGAAATGCAAATCAAAATCAGCATTTCTAGTTCACTCAGGAAATAACAGCGCACAAATGAGAAACCTATGAGCGTGCACCAACAGAAGCCTTAGGTTAAGAAAAACTCAGCCTGACGACAACTCAGGGGCTTACTTCACAAGCCTTACACAGCTCCACTTGGTGCTAGAGCCTGAGACTTAAGAGTCAGACCAGCAGGGTTCAAATCCCCAGCTGGTGGCCTTGGCACAGGCCTGGCACCCTGCTGGACCATGGTGCCCTGAATGCAGAGCCGAGATCCAAATACCGCCGAGAGGAGGGAGCTGCCCAAGCTGGCAAAGAAAGGGCTTGCCGCTGTGGGCATCCTCTGTGCCATGAAGAGGGGCCTCACTGCAGAAGAGGGGACCCGCCTCTCGGGGTGGAGGAAAGAGCTGCTCCCTGGAAACCTGCACAGACCCAGGCAGGGCAGTGGGTGGCGATGCTCTTACCCACTGGGCACTCCTTTCTCCTCGTCGCTCTCATACTCTGCGAGGACCAGCTCTTCCTCCCCAGAGGCCACCTGCTCAGGCTCTGTGCCTGCGGCCAGCATCTCACTGCTGAGCCGGAGCAGACGCTCTGTTTCCTCATCTTCCTGTCTCTGTGGGGCAAAGAGAAAGAAACGTTGGTGCTGGTGCCCCACCCGCAATGAAGCAGCATCAGGCAGCCATGGGCAAGGGCAGTGTGCCCGCCATTGACATGGGCCTCAAGTGACTGGTGCCAACGCCCTTGGACCAGTCCTTCAGCTCAGGCTGCCCCACTCCCAGGGAAGCAGCCGAGGGCCCGGCTGCTCACCCTGACCAGCCACACGGGCGGACGCCGCCTGGACATGGTCCCAGGGACCACACTCACCATGCGCTTGGCCGCGAACCGGAGCTTCGTGTTGTGACGGATCTGCTGCAGACGCTCTTCTCGCTTCTTCCTCCGGACCTGCTCCTCCTGGAGGGGAGAAGCCAGAAGGGAGACTCCTGCAGGAAGCCCCGGAGCAGGCCCCTTCTGGAGCCAGGGTGCCCCAGTCCAGGACTTTTTGCCTCTGGGCAGCCTGCCCTGCCCTGCTGGCCTCCAGTCGCCACAGCATGGCCAGCAGACCCTGAGTCCCCGGGCTCACTGTAGAAAGGACACACTCTGCATCCAGCATGGCCCGTAAGGGGTCCGATGCCAGGGAAGCCAGGTCCGTGCTGCCACTGGCAACAGTGCGGTTCCTCTCCCAGTGATGAAAGGGAACTGCTGCTAAAAAACCCACCTGCCAATGCAGGAGACCTGGGTTTGATCCCTGGGTTGGGAAGATCCCCTGGAAAAGGGAATGGCAACCCACTCCAGTATTCTTGTCTTGAGAACTCCATGGACAGAGGAGCCAGTGGGCTACAGTCCATGGGGTCGCACAGAGTCAGACACGACTGAATCGACCTAGCACGTACTCGTGAACACCAACCTAGAGGAAGCCTGGCGACATCAGCTTAACACAGACAGTGAGGGCGCAGCACCACCCACCCGGAGGTGGCCAGAGGACCCATAGCAAGGACACAGGCTGTCCAGCCTTGGGATTCACCTGACGTCACCCTGACGCTCCCGGATCGCCTACCTCCCATAACCCAATCTCACCTTCAATCGGTCCACCAAGTCCCTTTCTTCCTTCTTCTGCACAAACTGAGTGATCCAGTCAGGCTCTCCGGTGGCCTCTGGGATGCCTGGGCTCCCCTGGCAGGAGGATGGGAGACCCAGGGCTGGAGCCAGCCCATCGTTCGAGGTGGGGGCTCCAGCCTCCAGCAGACGCTCCTCCTCTTGGCGTTTCTTCTGTTCAAAGTCGCGGAGCCAAGAGAGGGCCCCGCAGATGAGACTTAGGGATTTTCCCTACAGGAAGAAAAATCCTCTCAAACATAGAAGCCAAGAGACCCAGCTTCCCGAATGACCTTTCCTGTTGTAATAAAGCATCTGACGTTAAGCATCAGAGGGCGCTCCAAGACCTGCTTCTGAAAGGAAGAAAAGGGAAGGGAACTGGTCTTTTCCTAGAGCACAGCTAAGAAAAAAAGAAATATAAAAGTGAAATTCTTTAATTATATGTCTTCACTGTTCTTCAAAGAATAAAAGAGGCTTAAGCTACCTGTAAGTACCGCAAGTCATCACAATGAGAAGAATGACAGAAACTGAATAAATAGCCCAGAAAATGAATTAAGCCGCCCCCCCCCCAAAAAGGGGGCACATCATGAAATCCTGGATATGACCTGATGAGGCAGA